>OY740786.1:17493019-18007078 GCA_963514005.1 Raja brachyura | reverse complement strand
ACTTTATATAGGCCTTTCATTATTTGGTAGGTTTAAATGAATTTATATTCTTAATTTAAGTGTATATTCTTTTAAAGGAAAACCTGCAGGCAATGGATATGTTTTCCCTGATGTTATTATACTACAGAACAGTCCTCCCATAAGTTAGGGTGCAGTCCCAATCTTCCAACCTACCTCATTGCGGGCCTTGTACTTTAGTGTTATCTGCACTTTCTCTGTAACTGTAACATTACAATGGTTTTACACTATATTCTTCACTCTGGTATTTTTCTCTTTGCGCGACCTGTTATACTGCGTGTGACTTGATTATACTCATGTTTTGCATAATATGGTCTCACCTATGTAAAGGAGGCCACATTGGGAACACCAGACGCAGTAGATGAGGTTAGAGAAGATGTAGCTGAACTTCTGTCTTCCCTGAGGACTGCTGGGGTCCCAGGACAGATGTGAAAGAGGGGGTAATGGGACATCTGTTACATATCCTGCGGTTGCAGGGGAAAGTATCCAGGAACAACCACCCCACCCATGTAAATTCCATTTTATTTTGTATCTCAGAATTTTAGGTAGTGGTTTGTAAACTCTGCAATCGGAATTTTCCATTACTTAAATTTCTGAAACACAGGGGTGGCCTTTACTTAAATCCTGCAAGAGGACTGTCCATCAAGTTTACTCCGCCATTCAATCATGGCTGATCTATCTCTCCCACCCAACCCCATTCTCCTGCCTTCTCCCCATAACCCCTTACAGCTGCACTATTCAAGAATCTATCTATCTCTGCCTTAAAAATATCCACTGACTTAGCCTCCACAGCCTTCTGTGACAAAGAATTCCATAGATTCACCACCTTATGACTACTGAAATTTCTCATCTCCTTCCTAAATGAAAGTCCTTTAATTCTGAGGCTATGACCTCTAGTCCTCGACTCTCCCACAAATGGAAACATCCTCTCCACATCCACTCTATGCAAGCCGTTCACTATTCTGTATGCTTCAATGAGGTCCCCCTTCAATTCTTCCTTGATTGTAAGACAAAACATATAGCATCCAACACCACTCTACTTTGCTGATTGAACTTGAGTCCTACACTGAACAATATCTCCTTTAACTCCATTGATTTTCTCCAAGTTATAGATGTAACCATGAGAACTATGAGAACTTGAAAGTCTTCTTCTTGCATATGGCATGCACAAGTTGTAGGACAACTTGTTCTATTTGATCTTATTTGATTGCG
The DNA here is from genome assembly GCA_963514005.1 of Raja brachyura. The sequence goes on along the minus strand of OY740786.1, from coordinate 18,005,848 downwards.
TTTGTCGAAACAGGGCGGACCACATGAAGGTTGCAATCTCCCCCACCCCATGAGAACTTGAACGGGATGCATATACATGGAATGAAATTCCCTTTTCAATCCTATTCAGGCCCCCTCCCACATCCCTTTTTACATTACCTGACAAATTAATTGGTCATTTGTCAGGTAATGCATCTTGCATTTCTTATAGAATTGAAACATTTCATAACTTTTGCTGCAGATTTCCACCCTCTAACATTTTCAAAGGGTCCAAATCCATCTCTTCTCTGTTTTCACATAATCTCAGGGGCCCGGTTATAGTTTTTGCTTTAGCAATACAGCATGGAAACAGGCCCTTTGCTACACTGGGTCTACACAACATCAATAAACCATTCGTACTATTTCTATGTTATCCCACTTTCTCATCCTCTCTCCTCACACCAGGGACAATACAGAAGCCAATTAACCTACAGACTAGCATATCTTTGGGATATGGGTGGAAACTGGAGTACCTGGAGGAACCCCACGCAATCATACAAACTCCACACAGACAGTACTGGAGGTCAGGATTAAACCCACATCTCTGGCACTGTGACACAGCAGTACTACCAGCTGCGCTACTGTTCCCCCTTAGGCTACTATTAAACTATCTCTGCTCTGACCTAGTTTCCAATAAGCACTTTATTTCACCCTCACAATTTATTTGTGCTCATTGCATCTGCATTGACAATGAGGCTTTCAGCAGCTTGTTCCTTAATTGTGGTTTTGTTGTAAACATAGTTGACAGGACTCTCAACAATGTCCGTACTTCTGGTCTCTGCCCTTCTCCTCCTAGCCAATCACAAATGGGGTTTCCCTTTCCTTCACTTTCTACCCCACAGCCCCCACACTGGACAGGCCATCCTCTATAATTTCTCCACCTCCAGTGGGATTCAATCTCCAGGCACACTTTTGCCTCACACCAGGATTCTAAAGAGATCACTCCCTCCGCGACAGCCTGGTTCAGTGTTCGCACAATTTCTCCCTCTCTACAACTTAATACATTAATTTTATCCCTTTCCCCTCCAGTTTGGATAAAGGATCCTTAACATTTCTCTCTCAACTGATACTGTTTTATTTTTTGGGCACATTCAGCATTTTCAGTTTTTGTTCCACGGAGTACTTATTTTATGTTTAAAAGGTCCTGGCAACACAACTTATTTCAATCTCACTCTCTCCACTTTCTCTGTGGTCATAAATAGCTCCTGCGCTAACATATTTGAGTTCTGATGGATGGTCATTGCCCTGAAATATTAGTATTTTTGCATCTCCACTAATGGTGTCTAACCTGTAAAATATTTCCAGTGATTATTGTTTCTATGCTTATCTTGCTTACTCAATGGGAACATAGGGAACATATCTTGCACATCAGCAATGAATGATTAGTGGCTCCTCTCAGACCTTTATTGACCCATTAACTTTGATGGGTATACTTGCCTGGTGTAGACGTGACTAGGGTTTCCTAATTCTAACCAGCTAGTGGCTTTTTTTGCTTCGCGACTGCCGGCAATGTTCCATGTGAATTGCAGTGCACAATCAATTATAGAAACATAGAAAATAGGTGCAGGAGGAGGCCATTCGGCCCTTCGGGCCAACACCGCCATTCATTGTGATCATGGTTGATCGTCCGCTATCAATAACCCGTGCCTGCCTTCTTCCCATATCCCTTGACTCCACTAGCCCCTAGAGCTCTATCCAACTCTCTCTTAAATCCATCCAGTGATTTGGCCTCCAATGCCCTCTGTGGCAGGGAATTCCATAAATTCTCAACTCTCTGGGTAAAAAAGTTTTTTCTCACCTCAGTCTTAAATGACCTCCCCTTTATTCTAAGACTGTGGCCCTTGGTTCTGGACTCACCCAACATTGGGAACATTTTTCCTGCATCTAGCTTGTCCAGTCCTTTTATAATTGTATATGTTTCTATAAGATTTCCCCTCATCCTTCTAGACTCTAGTGAATACAAGCCTAGTCTTTTCAATCTTTCCTCATAGGACAGTCCCGCCATCCCAGGGATCAATCTCGTGAACCTACGCTGCACTGCCTCAATCACAAGGATGTCCTTCCTCAAATTAGGAGACCAAAACTGTACACAATACTCCAGATGTGGTCTCACCAGAGCCCTATACAACTGCAGAAGAACCTCTTTACTCCTATACTGAAATCCTCTTGTTATGAAGGCCAACATTCCATTAGCTTTCTTCACTGCCTGCTGTATCTGCACGCCAACTTTCAGTGACTGGTGTACAAGGACACCCAGGTCTCGCTGTACCTCCCCCTTACCTAACATAACCCCATTGAGATAATAATCTGCCCTCTTGTTTTTGCCGCCAAAGTGGATAACCGGATAATCATCAGTTACATCAGTAGAAATTTGGGCAATAATAAATGTGTTGCCCATTATTGTTTGCAAACAGTTAAACAAATGTACTGTGATCCTGATTAATAGGTACGTGAGACTTTGCTGCTTCTTGGAGATATTAAAACCATTTTGTAGTTACGCAACCTTGTGCATACATAAAGAAAAGCTTCCTTAATTACATGTCCCCAAGTAATTGCCCATTTAAACCACCATAAATGTTACCAGGTACTAAATACATAAAATTATTGAGTTGTCAACAAATTACAAGGTACTTTTGGAGCAGCGCAACCAATCCAAAGGAAATATTAAAACTTACTGGATCTGCTGCTGGTGTATGAAATGACTGTCGAACATTTAGTTTTCTCATTGAGGCTTCCAAATGACTTGGTGGGAGAAAGAAGTTTGGAATTATAACTGGATCGGGTCTGAATAAAATTGTTAAAGATTATTACCATTGGTGAATGTTCAGAAGTACAATTTCTTTGTGGTACACATTCCAGTTTGTCCAAAGCAATATAATTAAACTGGACATGATTATTTTTTAACATGGTCCTTTGCAAACAATCGCAATAATTGTAGTTACTCTCACAAATCAGAAATTGAAAATAAAGGTGACACTAAAATATTTTAAAATAGTTTGTATCAAGATCATAAATTATAATCAATCGGCGAGGAAAGTGACACAAGAAATTTAATCAATTAAAACGTCATCTGCAACTTCTAACAGTACCCAAAATAACTTGTATTATATATTATGGCTAAATTTCTGAGGGAACTTCACATGTATATTATGAAACGGAACTCGGCTGTAAATCAAGGAAGGATTTAATTGGGCAGAATTCAAAAGAGAGGCTTAAAGGAAAGGGAAAAAATAATTGAGTTTGAAAGATAAAAGCTTAGCAATAAGGGTCACCTCACTTTAAGCCTGCAGGAATAACAGTATTTTCTTAATTATGAAAATTACAGATAATAAGAACCCGAACTGAAGAATTACAAATAGATCAGAGAAGCACGGCTAGAAGAAGTTACTGAAATATGGAGGGGCGGCAGTGGCAGAGTTGCTGCCTTATAGCTCCAGAGACCTGCTTTCAATCCCGACAATGAGTGCTGTCTGTTTCCCACATTCCACAGACATGCAGGTTAGTAGGTTAATTTGCTTTGTCAATTATTCCTAGCTGTAGGATAGAACTAATGAGTGGATGATTGTTGGTTGGCATGTATTTGGTGGGCCGAAGGGACCGTTTCCATGCTGTATCTCTAAACAAAACGAAACTTTAGGCCTGAATGAACAACGGTCATTACTGAATTATTGGAATTGCAGATAAGAGCCTGAGCTGAAGAAACAAATGTATCAGAGAGGCACTAGGTTGAAAGAAGTTAATGAAATGTGGTCAAGGAAGGATTTGATAGGAAGATAACTGAAAAAAAGAGTGCTATGTAACATGTGTACATGATAAGATAAGAAAAAGGATAGCCCACTTTGTCATTTAAAAAGATCATGGCTGATCCAATCTTGCTCAACACTCCTTTCCTGCTCTCACCATACTCCTTTACTCCATTCTTTGTTATACTGTTCATAATCTCCATTTAAAAAGTATTCAATGGCTCAGGGCTCCATTGGTCACTGGAGTAGAGAATTCTAAAGATTCCGGATATCAGAAAAATGTTCTCTGCATCTTAATCTGAAACAATGCCCTCTTTTTTGAGGCACTCCCATTTCTTGGCACCCACCTTGTCAACCCTCCTCAGAAATCTTATCTTGAAATAGACAACCCTTTCAACCCCTCTCTCTCTATCCGTCCCCAACCCAAGTCGTACCAGCTTCAAAGTTGTCTTGTTGAGTCTCATTGTCTGTGCTCGTTTTCACCCAGCCAACAGCTAACAATGGTCTTTCCTTTATCATCGTTACTTTTTTTGCATACCTTTCATTCATTTGTTCTATATCTCTCTAGATCACCGTCTAAGGTAGACAAAAATGCTGGAGAAACTCAGCGGGTGAAGCAACATCTATTGAGCGAAAGAATAGGTGATGTTTCTAGTCGAGACCCTTCTTCAGACCGATGTGGGGGTGGGGGGGGCAGGAAGAAGAAAGAAAGAGGCAGAGACAGTGGGCTGTGGGAAAGCTGGGAAGGGGAGGCGAAGGAGGGAGAAAGGAAGAACTACCTGAAATTGGAGAAGTCAATGTTCATACCGCTGGGATTTAAACTAGCCAAGCGAAATATGAGGTGTTGCTCCTCCAATTTGTGATGGGCCTCACTCTGGCCATGGAGGTTGCCCAGGGCAGAAAGGTTAGATATGGAATTGGAGGGGGAGTTGAAGTGCTGAGCCACCGGGAGATTGAGTTGGTTAATGCGAACTGTGCGGAGGTGTTGGGCGAAGCCAAGCCAAGCCTGCGCTTGGACTCACTGATGTAGAGCAGTTGACAGCTAGAGCAGCGGATGCAATAGATCAGGTTGGAGGACGTGCAGGTGAACCTCTGCCTCACCTGAAAAGACCTGGAAGGACTGCTTGGGTCCTTGGATGGAGTTGAGGGGGGAGGTAAAGCGACAAGTATAGCATTTCCTGTGGTTGCAAGGGAAAGTACTAGTGGAGGGGGTGGTTTGGGCGGGAAGGGGCGAATTTGCCAGGGAGTTACGGAGGGAGCGGTCTCTGCGGAAAGCCGAAAGGGGAGGAGATGGGAAGATGTGGCCAGTGGTGGGATCCCGTTGGAGATGGCGAAAATGTCGGAGTATTATCTGTAGGCTGGTAGGGTGAAAGGTGAGGACAAGGGAGAATCTATCCTTGTTACGAGTGGGGGGGATGGGGAGTGGGAGCGGAGTTACGGGATATTGAAGAGACCCTGGTGAGAGCCTCATCTATAGTCGAAGATGGGAACCTCCGTTCCCTAAAGAATGAGGACATCTCCGATGCCCTGGTTAGGAACACCTCATCCAGGGTGCAGATGCGGCGCAGACAGAGGAATTGGGAGTAGAGGATATAGTGTTCACAGAGAGCAGGGTGGGAAGAAATGTATTCCAGAGAGCCATGGGAGTCAGTAGTTTACACACCAGTAGTTTACACCCCAGCGGTATGAATATTGACCTCCAATTTCAGGTGGTCCTTGCTTTCTCCCTCCTTCCCCTCCCCTTCCCAGCTCTCCCACAGCCCACTGTCTTCGCCTCTTCCTTTCTTCTTCCCGCGCCCTCCCCCCACCCCCACACAAGTCTCGAAGGGTCTCGACCCAAAACGTGACTTATTCCTTCGCTCCATACATGCTGCCTCACCCGTTGAGTTTCTCCAGCATTTTTGTCTACCTTCGATTTTTCCAGCATCTGCAGTTCTTTCTTAAACATCACCGTCTATATCTGTCGTTTCTCTTTCCACTGACTCTCAGTCTAAGGAAGGGACTCAACTTGAAACGTCACCTTTTCATTTTCTCCAGAGATGCTGCCTGACCCGCTGAGTTACTCCAGCTTTTTGTGGCTATCTTCGGCTTAATCCAGCATCTGTAGTTCCTTCCTACACCTCTCATGTTTTTATAGTTGAATGCGTATTGGCACAATTTCCTCCCTCCCCAGAGCCTCTGATTATACACCAACATTAGATTGTTTTTAGTGTATTTTACCATTGACCAATTATGAATAATTAGTTATAAATTCTGTCATTTCCCAATCTCATCATCTGAGGTACCAAGGTTTATTTCAGCTATCTTTTATCTCTTACTTTCTCTTACTCTTCTTGATCTTACTCTTTCTTTTTTATATTATTCCCCAGTCAGAATCAGAATGCCTTTTATTGTCACTATACACATGTACAATGAGATTAAAAGCTGATCGTACTCAGTGCAAAACAAAACAAAAAGGGGGGGGGGGATAAGGTGCACAGTTTCTGCAGCGCTATATACATATCTATAAAAAGACAATGGATAAATAGAATGGATAATAGGATTCCTATATCCAGTATGGATTATTGCACATATTGGAAATTACAGTTACAGTACAAATTACAGTAGGTGGATAGATGAAAGTCCGGGGGTTAGGCTGTGAAGTCAATGCATGTGTGAGTTCAGGGAGATAATGGATTTTGGAAAGAAACTGTCAAGGTATACTCTCATACTCTATCTTTTCCTACCTTATAATAATTTTAATCATTGAGAGAGGCGATACATGAATGGGACTTGGTGCGAGGCAATAAAGTACTGCCTGTTTTTATGTTTCAATGTTAAATTTATTTTCTAATGTTATGTTGTATTCTTATTAGTGTGCTGCATGGACATCTGAATTTCCCCTGAAAAGGGGATTAATAAAGTATATCTTATTATTATTATTATTATTATTGAGTGAAGTTTATAAAGACTGAAGGTGGCAAACCAACCACAAACACTTTAGAAAAGAGACATTCACAGTTAAGACAAGCATGGATATAAATTTCAGCAGCATTCGAGAAGGAGGAGGAGAGGAATCAGCAACATTGAAGACCTGTAAAGATCATATTTTAGGGATGGTCCAGATATGTGCTCAGCTGTTGTAAATTATGGGGTCAGAAACTCTAGTTCAGGATCATTTTGTTTCAGAGAGAAAGTTGGTGTCCATGGTCAGGAACAGAATTTACAGCAGAGACCAAAGGCAATGGCTTTGATATTCAAAATATTTAGATGGAAGGAATCTTTAGATACAAGTAGAATTACAGGATTTTAAAGTTAAATGAGAATATACTGATGTAGAATGTCATAGCATTTACATGTCATAAGAATAATTATATTGCACATTATATGCAAAAAACGGAAGTGATTATATTCTCATCACATAATAAAACAAGGATTAGAAATGTCCAATTACCAAGTTTTCTAGAACCTACTTAAAAGCAATTAAATCACTTTATAACAAAATTAATTAGTAATAATCTGACATGTCAAGGAAAGATCAAATTTAACGGACAACAATTTCAGAAAATTCTTCTTTTAACAAATTAATTGCAGTGCAGACTAAATTAATTGCTGCTTAGAAGGGTAGGCTTCCATTGGAATAGAATCAAAGAAACATAGAAAATAGGTGCAGGAGTAGGCCATTCGGCCCTTCGAGCCTGCACCGCCATTCAATATGATCATGGCTGATCATGCAACACAGTATCCTGTACCTGCCTTTTCTCCATACCCCCTGATCCTCTAGCCACAAGGACCACATCTAACTCCCTCTTAAATATAGCCAATTAACTGGCCTCAACTACTTTCCGTGGCAGAGAATTCCACAGATTCACCACTCTCTGTGTGAAAAATGATTTTCTCATCCCGGTCCTAAAAGACTTCCCCCTTATCCTTAAACTGTGACCCCTTGTTCTGGACTTCCCCAACATCGGGAACAATCTTCTTGCATCTAGCCTGTCCAACCCCTTAAGAATTTTGTAAGTTTCTATGAGATCCCCCTTCAATCTTCTAAATTCTAGCGAGTACCAGCCAAGTCTATCCAGCCTTTCTTCATATGAAAGTCCTGCCATCCCAGGAATCAGTCTGGTGAACCTTCTCTGTACTCTCTGTATGGCAAGAATGCCTTTCCTCAGACTAAATCCCCAGGGGACCAAAACTGTACGCTATACTCCAGGTGTGGTCTCACCAAGGCCCTGTACAACTGCAGTAGAACCTTCCTGCTCCTATACTCAAATCCCTTTGCTATGAATGCTAACATACCATTCACTTTCTTCACTGGCTGCTGTACCTGCATGCCTACTTTCAATGACTGGTGTACCATGACACCCAGGTCTCGTTGCATCTCCCCTTTTCCTAATCGGCCACCATTCAGATAATAGTCTACTGTCCTGTTCTTTCCACCAAAGTGGATAACCTCACATTTATCCACATTATACTGCATCTGCCATGCATTTGCCCACTCACCCAACCGTACCAAGTCACCTTGCAGTCTCCCAGCATCCTCCTCACAGCTAACACTGCCCCCCAGCTTCATGTCATCCGCAAACTTGGAGATGTTGCATTCAATTCCTTCGTCCAAATCATTAATATATATTGTAAATAGCTGGGGTCCCAACACCGAGCCTTGCGGTACCCCACTAGTCACTGCCTGCCATTCTGGAAAGGACCCGTTTACTCCTACTCTTTGCTTCCTGTCTGCCAGCCCGTTCGCTATCCACATCAATACTGAACCCCCAATACCGTGTGCTTTAAGTTTGCATACTGATCTCTTATGTGGGACCTTGTCGAAAGCCTTCTGAAAGTGCAGATATAACACATCCACTTGTTCTCCCTTATCCACTCTACTAGTCACATCCTCGAAAAATTCTATACAATACGTCAGACATGATTTACCTTTCATAAATCCATGCTGACTTTGTCCAATGATTTCACCACTTTCCAAATGTGCTGCTATCCCATCTTTAATAACTGACTCTTGCATCTTACCCACTACCGATGTTAGACTAACTGGTCTGTAATTCCCCGTTTTCTCTCTCCATCCCTTTTTAAAAAGTGGGGTTACATTAGCTACCCTCCAACCGTCAGGAATTATTCCAGAATCTAAAGAGTTTTGAAAACCTATCACTAATGCATCCACTATTTCTGGAGCTACTTCTTTAAGCACTCTGGGATGCAGCCTATCTGGCCCTGGGGATTTATCGGCTTTTAATCCATTCAATTTACCAAACACCACTTCCCGACTAACCTGGATTTCACTCAGTTCCTCCATCTCATTTGAAACCCTGGTCCCCTGCTATTTCCAGCAGTTTATTCCTGTCTTCCTTAGTGAAGGCAGAACCAAAGTAGTTATTCAATTGGTCTCCCATGTCCTTGTTCCCCATGAACAATTCACCTGTTTCTGACTGCAAGTGACTGACATTTGTTTTAACTAATCTTTTTCTCTTCACATATCTATAAAAGCTTTTGCAGTCAGTTTTTATGTTCCCTGCCAGTTTTCTTTCATAATCTATTTTCCCTTTCCTAATTAAGCCCTTTGTCCTCCTCTGCTGGACTGAATTTCTCCCAGTCCTCTGGTAGGCTGCTTTTTCTGGATAATTTGTTTGCTTCATCTTTTGTTTTGATACTATCCCTGATTTCCCTTGTTATCCATGGATGCACTACCTCCCCTGATTTATTATTTTGCCAAACTGGGATGAACAATTGTTGTAGTTCATCCATGCGGTCTTTAAATGCCTTCCATTGCATATCCACCGTCAACCCTTTAAGAATCAATTGCCAGTCTATATTGGCCAATTCACATCTCATACCCTCAAGGTTACCTTTCTTTAAGTTCAGAACCCTTGTTTCTAAATTAACTAGGAATCGACATACATCTGAATAAAAGCTGAGCTTACAGGCAATATTGGATATGCAAAGGATACAATTTATAACAAAGTTTATCTTCAGTTTCTGTTTCAGAAGTTTGCTTGTGCATCTTTGGAACATCTTCATTGTTGCATTCTTCACAGGACTCCAGGTTCACTTCATCACTGAGCTCTTCCGTTTTATTGTCATGGTAGCAGTCTTCATGAATATTTGTTATTCTAAGGCCTGTTTCTTCCTTTTCTTTAGGTGAAAATGTTTTGCTGGAGAAAATGTCATACTCTGTAAAGTCTTCACTTTCTCGTGCCTGGTCTTCTGCTTCATCGTGGTTTGAGAAAAACATGTTCAGATCATCTGAGAGCTGTCTTTCCTGTAACTTCATATCTGAGCAACAGTCACTTTCGATTAAATTATAGTTTAACATATCAAGCTCTATTTCTTCAGCTATTGAAGACTTTTCTGTATGTGGAGACTCGCTAGGTGCAATATCACTTGGTAACTTGGCATTTCTATTTTGCATCTCAGCCATCACCTCGTCGTGTACCCTTTTGGAAACTGCTTCTTCCTCATTAGCCACATTTCCATTTCCTATTGACTCTGGTGTATTTCTTTTAGTTTCAAATGTATGCTTGTTATCGTCATCAAAATCTGACAAAATACTTGACCAAGGGCTGGTTCTATCAGTCATACCAGTCACGTCATTTAAGGTTTTTGGCTGAATCACATCTTCTTCATATTCTTCATCACTGCACCAATCACTTTCATAATGACTTTGTTGATGTGCACCTTCTACAGTGCACCTACTATTCTGGTAATCTATGATGTCTTTATCAAGTAATTCATTATGTTCAGTCAGTCCAAACTCCGCATTTCCTGGTGTACAGAATTGAGGAAGGCACTGCTTTATATTCTCTCTTTCTGGTGATTGTGGATTAAGGAAATCTGCAGATCTTTCATTTTCAGCTATTTCCTCCACACCGTCTTCAATGTCTCGAGGAAACTGGACTGGAGAAGTAACATCAACATCGTGTTTCTGCAGACCTGTTAGATCGTGAAATATAAGCATGATCATGAAATGGAAATAATTCTGTAAATATTGTTCACTAATCATTAGGCATTCATTAAATAATTGCTGACATATTAGCTGTTAATGTATACATTTTGGTACATATACCACTGATGACTGCAATTAGATTGTACAATGACTTATTAAGTCAACAAATTAAAACCAACCTTACCCATAATGTGAATTTATGCACTTGACAGCCATAGAAGGGATAGAAAACTAGGATGACAGATGTCTTACCCAAAAGTATTATTACAAGGTGGCCCCTTTATTAGGCCAGTTCACTCCCAACACAGCAACAACATGTGAACAGAATATTAGATATTTAGTCATCATCATCCAGTAAAGGAAATCACTTAAAGCATGTTTTGGATAAAATAATGCTAACACTGCAAATTTGGTGTGATAATTCAGATAGGTTGCAGGCACATATAATAATGACAATATGGAACTTTGCTTGGTAAGGATATCCAAAAGTTCATAATATAGTTCAGCAATTGGTGCTTGACCATGCAATTCTGCACAGGATATTTCAAACTAAGCACCTCTTATTTATTCCACGTGAGTGAGATTTATATTGTAAAAATCAAACAATTTCCAGGCATAGGCTGATAGCTGGCAAGTAGAATTTGTGCCAGGCAATGACAATATTCAACAAGCGAAAATCCAGCTATCACCTACTAACATTCAGTGGTATCACCATCACTGAATTCATCCCTCTATCTATAACTTGGGTGTTACAACTAACCAGAAATTGAAATGAAGGAGTCATATACACAATGTGCCGAATGTGTCTTGCCCAGAATGCCAACTTAGTCAGCATGGACAAGTTGTCCTGAAAGACTTGTTGACTTGCTGTTGAGCTCCATGATTCTACAGTATGACTCGATGGCAGTAGAAATATGGGAACACCACTAGCTCGGAGGTTCCCTTCCAAGGGACACATCATCTTAAATTAATCGCCATTCTTTCACTATCTTTGGATCAAAAACCTAGAACTCTCTCCCTAACAGCAAAGCATGTGAAGCTATATAAATAAGAATAAACAGATAAATAAATATCTAAGAAATTCTCCTCCCCCCCCCCCCCCCCACACACACACATATATATATATATATATATATATATATATATATATATATATATATATATATAAATAAACATACAATAAAAGGTATAGAAAATCAATTGTAATGTTGCAAAGAACCTGGCAGCTTTGAATTTATACACACGGCTTCTGGAATGAAGCCTACATTGACCAAGTTTCAGAAGCAGCTCTATTCTGTTTGGGGCTCTGATTATGACCTGGGCCACAGTTGTGAAATTGTCATTTTCAGTTTGATACAAATAAATGATTTTCTGTTTTTTTCTGCAAAACAAATCAGCAACCAAAAGGCTCAATACTTTTAATTCCACAAAGGTGGAGGGGGAAGAAGCCTGAACAGATAATAGTGTATGACAGTTTATTTCAGGCGTCGATAAAGAACAACAGCTGACTTCGATCAGCCATAATCAATGAATGGCCTCCTCCTGCTCCTATTTTCTATATTTCTATGTTTCTCTTGCAGAAGCTCAGAGTCTCTTGCCCAGAGTAGGTGAATCAATGACCAGAGGATATACTGTAGGTATAAAGTGAAGGGGAAGAGGTTTAATAGGAATCTGAGTGGTAACTATTCCACACAAAGGGTGGTGGATGTATGGAACAATCTGCCAGAGGAGTTAGAAAAAGTTAGACAGGAACATGGATAGGACAGGTTTGGGCGGATATGAACCAAAGGCAGGCAGGTGGGACGTATAACTGGGGCATGTTGGCTGGTGTGGGCAAGTTGGGCCAAAGAGCCCGTTTCCACTCTATATCACTCTATGACTATTCTCTTGAGGACTAGAGATCAATTCTCTTTGCAGTAGGAGTGCAAGAAAAGGGGAAAGAATTGCTGGCTCTCATAGAAGCGTTTTTTAAATAAAATAGGAAGTATGCGGAAGTTATTCCAATTAAAATGATCTAGTTGTCGTAAAAATCATGTGCATAAATTAAGTTTATTTGCTTTTTTTTTAATATATACACTTCTTTTCGTTAAGGTAAATGGTCAGAAAATGATTTTGAATTGCTATGATTTGATTATAACATGAGCATTTGATTATAACATGCAGGCACGGAAATCGCTATGAAAATATGGGGGGAGACCGGGGGGGACCCACTCGGGTGGCGGCGGGGATGGTCCAGTGGCGGTTCGGCAGCAATTGCAGGGCTAGAGAGCCGGGATCGATCCTGGCTGCGGATGAGACGCAGGTATGTGTCCAGGGCTGCTGAGAGTCTTTTGGCACGTCTCCCTCCTCAAACCACCGCGCTCTATCCTCAGTCCCACAGCCCCCTACTTCCTCCTCTGACCGACATTTCCCTCTTTCAATGATCGCGCTGAATCATTATGTCCTGCCCCCATTGCCTGCTGATCAACGTCTCTCTCGTCCAATCGGCGTCGTCGATCAGCAGTCCCACCCCCACTGTCTCGCGGAAAGCTGAGATTTCACCGGGTTTTAAAATCCGGATTACAAAAAATGGGGGGGGATCGTCCCCCACCTCTCAAAACGGGGGGGGGGGGGGGGGGGGGGTGTTCCCCTGACCCCCCGGGATTTCTGCCCCTGATAACATGAGCCAAGAAGAATAATTCCAAACTAATACCAATGTAATTGTATTCCCAAGTGCAAATATATCATAATTGCCCAGAAAAAAACTGAAAATCATTTATTTGTGTCAAACTGAAATTGACAATTTTACAACTGTGGTACAGGTCATGATCAGAGCCCCAAACCCAATGTTAATTGCCCAGTTAACATTAAAGGTTTTCTCCAACCGCAAAATTGTTTCCCATGAACATCTTTCTGGGCAGAACCTTCTTTCTCGCTGCCTGCAGCTGTTAAGCACTGGTTCAAAGGGATCCCCAACTATCTAAAGCTGCGATGTCACCAATTACATTAAGAATTCTCATGGACATCAGGGGGGATTTTTAATTAACTTTTGAAGCATTATGCAGAGTAACTGATAAAGATGGATGCAGATACAAAATCCATTCCCTGAAATTTGAAACATAGATGTCAGAAAGCTTCATTTTGAAATATGAAAAATAACTTTCAGGGCCATAGAATACCTTTAGAAATAGGTGTAAAACACCCTGTGTCACATAGATCCAGTTGTAGCATTGAATAAAGACAAGAATAATCTGAAAGAACATAAAGTGCTAGATTAACTCAGTGGGTCAGGCAGCATCTCCGGAGAACATGGATAGGTGACATTTCAGACTGATTCCGTCTGAAGAAGGATCCCGACCTGAAACATCACTTATCTGTGTTCTCCAGAGATGCTTCCTGACCCACTGAGTTACTTCAGCATTATTTGTCCTGCTGTGTAAATCAGCACGTGCAGTTCCTAGTTTCTACAAGAATAATGTGATCTTGGCCTCAACTCCACTTTCCTGCCTGCAGTTCATAAGGCTCAATTTACTAAATATGAAGAATGTATCCATCATGGCATTAAATATTTTTTAGTGATTCATTCTCCACAACTCTCTAGTGAATACCAAGATTTATGATTCACAAAAAAGGAATTTTACTTCGGAGTCACGTGAGTGACTACGTGAAGACCCCGCCAGCATGCATGTGCGACATATCGTCGAACGCATTGTGAAACGACAGGCAGGGAGGAGGGTCGCTCCTCCACCGGTAAGTTTAAAACGGACCTACAGGTGAGTATTTACTATCATGAGGTTGTTTTGCGGGCACTCTGTTGTGCTTTTTGGTACAGAGTGCCCCACCATGGGCAAGTCACGAACCAAGTCCAAACGGGCCGCTTTGAGACTGCTGCGGAGGACCGCGGAAACGCGGGCAGTCAGCAGCGGCCAGCTTCTCCAGAGCTGCTCGTTGTACAAACGGCAGCCCCCGACTTGACGCCACAATAGCCCGCAGGAGCACCTCGGAATGGCGGCAAAGCCACCCGGAAGTTGGGCAAGCCCGTTGACTCGGCAGGGTCCGGGCTCGAAGACTCAGCGCCCGCGGGAAGCGACGGCGGTCGATTATCCCGCATGGAGCGGATGGTGGAGCAATTGCTCCAACGTGACCTAGGAGTGGAGCATGAGGAGTGGAGCATAAGGCGTCAGATCTGGGCTGACTGAAGATGGGGATTTGGCAGAAGAACCCAACGTGCTAGGGGTGCAAGAAGAGGAGCTATTCGGGATGGTGTCCAAGTTTGCGATGCCCTCACAGAAGCCACAGCTGGCAGCCAGTATAAATTACCTGACAACTCATCAGCAACAAGAAGAGGCTATGAACAACACGACAGCCAAATATCTAGCTCCAGAAAACTGCATCTCCCTCAACGTGCCTGCGGTAAATAACCCTATCTGGGAAAACATCAGTCCTGGCATTAGGAGCCAGGAAGTTAAAATGCAGAAAATCCTGAAACTACTGGCCTCTGGTATTACAGCTTTTGCCAGGTCAGTAGACTGGAAAGATATGTCGGAGGGGCAACAGGATGCCCTGGCACTCTTCTGTAATGTACAGTTTGAGGTCAACTATTTCAGGAGGAGTGTCATCCGACCTACATTAAACCAACAATTTGCAGGGTTGTGTAGAACCAGCAGCGCACAGCCGCTTACTCTGTTGTTCGGGGACAACCTGCCCAAACAGGTAAAAGACCTCGACGAAGGGGCAAAAGCCGTCGGCATGATTAAGGTGCCGGCCGCTACCAGGCCCTCATATATTCGGCTGCAGCACCCCTACGCATCCACCAGCAGGCCGCGTTATCACAGCGAAAGAACAGCTGATGAAAGCTCGAAGGCCGTACAACCTACACAACAGTCTTTTTTAGGCCATGTCCCAGAACGGCCTTCCTGGAAGATGCGCCAACCCCACACCACAGCGCCTCCACCTCCCAGGAACGAAGGACGGAGAAAACCAACACAGCACTACCGGTAACCATAGAGGTAGGTGGGTCTGGTTGCCCTAGGAACATGGCATGTGTAATTTTTTCACAGGTTGGGGGAAGGTTACACTTGTTTAGGGATGCATGGAGTTCTATAAATTCTGATCCTTTCATATGACACAGTATTCAGGGATACAAAATTGAATTTGTTGACAAACTGCTCCTTCCGGTTCAGCATGCACCCAGCCGAAAGTTTGTGCTTTCACAAAAAGAGAAAGTGGAAGGTCATGCGGAACTGTTAAGACTACATACAAAAGGAGTAATTGAGAAAACCAAACATGAATCTCTTGAGTTTGTATCAAAGATCTTCACCAAAAACAAAAAACGATGGCGGATGCCGCATCATTATTGATTTGACACAACTGAATACTTTTGTGCAGTATACCCATTTCAAAATGGAAACCTTTGTTACTGCCAAACAACTAGTTTCCAAGGGGTACTTCATGGCTTGCATCCACCTAAAAGATGCATACTACTCAGTACCGATAGAGAAAGATCACCGCAGATATTTGAAATTTATCTGGATGGGGCAGCTCTGGCAGTATAAAGCACTGCCTAATCAGCCCCAGACTGTTTTATAAAATATTGAATTCGGAAACAAAAACATATTGTCATGGCATATCTCGATGACATCCTAATTGTGGGGAAAACCTTCGATTTGGCCAAATTGGCTGTCTCAGCCACCAAGCTCCTATTTCAAAAATTGGGATTTATCATCCATCCAGACAAATCCAAGTTAATGCCTTCTGTGACTATGGAATATTTGGGGTTCACGATTGATTCTGTTCATATGTCTGTCACTTTACCAAAGGACAAAGCAACAGACTTGATAGAGGCATGTAACAGCCTTGCTTGCATCAGTAAACCATCTATTCGGCAAGTAGCCAGGGTAATTGGGAAGCTCGTGGCTGCCTTTCCAGCCACACAATTTGGACCCTTACATTACCAAAATCTACAAAGGGACAAAATTGCAGCACTCAAACACCATGCGGGCCATTTTGACAGGCCAATGCAGTTACCGGCCAAAGCAAAATTGGAATTGCGATGGGGGATTAGCAATGTTCGACATTGCTCTAATCCCATCACAGTCACAAACCCTTCTGTTGTGTTACAAACTGACGCCAGCGCTCACGGCTGGGGAGCAACTGATACCACCTCCAGTTGCGGTGGTAGATGGAATACACACGAGTTAACCTTACTTCAGACACTGGGTATCAATCATCTAGAGATGTTTGGAGCGTTTCACGGACTTCGGGCTTACTGTTCAAACATACACCATCTGCATGTTTGCCTACAAATTAATAATACCACCGTGGTGGCATACATTAATCATATGGGTGGAATTAAGTCGATATCTTGTGATGAATTGGCCAATTCAATCTGGCACTGGTGCATAGAAAGAAACATTTGGATATCAGCTACTTACCTTCCGGGTAAGCTCAATACAGTGGCGGACACCAGGTCACACATATTCAATGACAACACCGAATGGATGTTGGACCACCAGGTATTTACTGACATTGTATGGAACGGCAGATATCGACCTTTTTGCATCCAGACTTAATCACCAGATACCAACATATGTTGCATGGGAACCAGACCCTGGGGCAGTAGCGATGGATGCTTTCTCGCTACACTGGGGGGATTTGTTTTTCTATGCATTTCCCCCCTTCTACCTCATCAGTCGGGTCTTGCGAAAAATTCAACAAGACTCTGCATCAGGTATTTTGGTAGTATCCGATTGGCCTACTCAGCCATGGTACTCGACATGGTCTCAGAACCATGTATTCCGATCTCCAAACGCCCGAGTTTGCTGGTACATCCTGTGACGGGAAAGTCATCCGTGCCATGACCGAATGAACCTATTGGTTTGCAGGATTGGAAAAGGACTTTCAAAAAATTTGGACTGAACCATGAATATCATCGCGCCATCATGCAGAGAGTCCACCAGGAAACAGTACCTTACCTATATCAAAAAATGGGAGGCATTTTGTACCAGGACAAACACTACTTACAACACAGCCACCATCACGGATGTGCTGGAGTTCCTGGCAAGTCTACATTTCGATGAAGGCTTGAGTTATAGTGCCATCAACTGCGCTAGAAGTGCCCTATCCTCATACCTGGGATAGGGGTTAGAACACCATGGAGTAGGATCTCACCCTCAGGTGTCAAAACCTATGAGGGGTATTTTTAATTCAAATCCCCCCAGGCCTCGATATTCCCAGACCTGCGATATTGGCATTGTCCTGACCCTGCTCAGAGATTGGGCACCAGCCACGTCCCTTTCACTAACCAAACTCACGTATAAAAAGGTGATGCTGATGGCGCTTGTAACGGCGCAGCGGGTCCAGTCTCTGCACAAACTAAGACTGGACACCATGGCAACATCCCAAAATAAGGCAACCTTTCACATTTATGAGTTACTTAAACAGAACAGGCCTGGATCATCTGGCCCGGGATAAGTCCTGGCTTATCCCGTAGACTTTAAACTAGATCGGTTGGGGGGAGGGACTCAAATAGAGAAAGCAAGTAGACCGTGTGCGAGGCAGGAGGCAGAGAAGGGAAGCAGTCAGACGCAACACGTAGGGGGGAAAGAAGAAAAAAATAATAAACAGAGAATAAGAGGTGGTGGGTTTCTTAAATGTGTGAGCAGAGAGACAGAGGGGTGTAAAATGAGGATAGATTCAATAGGTAGCAAGGTGAAAAGTGGCAAGCAGACAAATCCAGGGCAAAAATCAAAAAGGGCCCCCTATCAACATAATTGTATAAGGGGTAAGAGCGTTGTAAAAACAAGCCTGAAGGCTTTGTGTCTCAATGCGAGGAGCATTCGTAATAAGGCGGATGAGTTGAATGTGCAGATAGCTATTAATGATTATGATATAGTTGGGATCACGGAGACATGGCTCCAGGGTGTCCAAGGCTGGGAGCTGAATATCCAGGGATATTCAATATTCAGGAGGGATAGACAGAAAGGAAAAGGAAATGGGGTAGCGTTGCTGGTTAGAGAGGAGATTAACGCAATAGAAAAGAAGGACATTAGCTTGGAGGATGTGGAATCGATATGGGTAGAGCTGCAAAACACTAATGGGCAGAAAATGCTAGTGGGTGTTGTGTACAGGCCACCTAACAGTAGTAGTGGAGGTGGGGATGGCATCAAACAGGAAATTAGAAATGCGTGCAACAAAGGTAAAACAGTAATAATGGGTGACTTCAATCTACATATAGATTGGGTGAATCAAATTGGCAGCGGTGCTGAGGAAGAGGATATCTTGGAATGTATGCGGGATAGTTTTCTAAACCAACATGTAGACGAACCAACGAGAGAGCAGGCTATTCTAGACTGGGTATTGAGTAATGAGGAAGGGTTAGTTAGCAGCCTTGTTGTGCGTGGCCCCTTGGGCAAGAGTGACCATAATATGGTGGAGTTCTTCATTAGGATGGTGAGTGACATTGTTAATTCAGAAACACAGGGCCTGAACTTGACGTGAATTGGCCAAGATAGACTGGCAATTGATTCTTGAAGGGTTGACGGTGGATATGCAATGGAAGGCATTTAAAGACTGCATGGATGAACTACAACAATTGTTCATCCCAGTATGACAAAAGAATAAATCAGGGAAGGTAGTGCATTCGTGAATAACAAGGGAAATCAGGGATATTATCAAAGCAAAAGATGAAGCATACAAATTAGCCAGAGAAAGCAGCCTACCAGAGGACTGGGAGAAATTCAGAGTCCAACAGAGGAGGACAAAGGGCTTAATTAGGAAAGGGAAAATAGATTATGAAAGAAAACTGGCAGGGAACATAAAAATTGACTGCAAAAGTTTTTATCGATATGTGAAGAGAAAAAGATTAGTTAAAACAAATGTAGGTCCCTTGCAGTCAGAAACAGGTGAATTGATCATGGGGAACAAGGACATGGCAGACCAATTGAATAACTACTTTGGTTCTGTCTTCACTAAGGAAGACATAAATAATCTGCCAGAAATAGCAGGGGATCGCGGGTCAAATGAGATGGAGGAACTGAGTGAAATCCAGGTTAGCCGGAAAGTGGTGTTAGGTAAATTGAATGGATTAAAGGCCGATAAATTCCCAGGGCCAGATAGGCTGCATCCCAGGGTACTAAAGGAAGTAGCCTCAGAAATAGTGGATGCCTTAGTGATAATTTTTCAAAACTCTTTAGATTCTGGAGTAGTTCCTGAGGATTGGAGGGTGGATAATGTAATCCCACTTTTTAAAAAGGGAGGGAGAGAGAAAACGGGGAATTACAGACCAGTTAGTCTAACATCGGTAGTGGGGAAACTGCTAGAGTCAGTTATTAAAGATGGGATAGCAGCATATTTGGAAAGTGGTGAAATCATTGGACAAAGTCAGCATGGATTTACGAAAGGTAAATCATGTCTGACGAATCTTATTTAATTTTTTGAGGATGTAACTAGTAGAGTGGATAAGGGAGAAGCAGTGGATGTTATATATGGACTTTCAGAAGGCTTTCGACAAGGTCCCACATAAGAGATTAGTATACAAACTTAAAGCACACAGTATTGATGTGGATAGAGAACTGGCTGGCAGACAGGAAGCAAAGAGTGAACGGGTCCTTTTCAGGATGGCAGGCAGTGACTAGTGGGGTGCCGCAAGGCTAAGTGCTGGGACTCCAGCTATTTACAATATATATTAATGATTTGGACGAGGGAATTGAATTCAACATCTCGAAGGTGCAGCAGGCAGTGAAGAAAGAAAATGGTATGTTAGCATTCATAGCAAAGGGATTTGAGTATAGGAGTAGGGAGGTTCTACTACAGTTGTACAGGGTCTTGGTGAGACCACACCTGGACTATTGCGTACAGTTTTGGTCTCCAAATCTGAGGAAAGACATTCTTGCGATAGAGCGGGTACAGAGAAGGTTCACCAGACTGATTCCTGGGATGTCAGGACTTTCATATGAAGAAAGACTGGATAGACTCGGCTTGTACTCGCTAGAATTTAGAAGATTGAGGGGGGATCTTATAGAAACTTACAAAATCCTTAAGGGGTTGGACAGGCTAGATGCAGGAAGATTGTTCCCGATGTTGGGGAAGTCCAGGACAAGGGGTCACAGTTTAAGGATAGGGGGGTAATCTTTTAGGACCGAGATGAGAAAAACATTTTTCACACAGAGTGGTGAATCTCTGGAATTCTCTGACACAGAAGGTAGTTGAGGCCAGTTCATTGGCTATATTTAAGAGGGAGTTAGATGTGGCCCTTGTGGCTAAAGGGATCAGGGGGTATGGAGAGAAGGCAGGTAAGGGATACTGAGTTGGATGATCAGCCATGATCATATTGAATGGCGGTGGAGGCTCGAAGGGCCGAATGGCCTACTCCTGCACCTATTTTCTATGTTTCTATAGACGCCTATGCAGTGACCCACCTTCTACATTACATGGAGGTCACCAAAAGTCTCAGGGGAACGGAAATGGCTCTATTGATAAGCTTTAAATGTCCTCATCATAGAGTAACTGTGCAGACCATCTCAAGATGGCTTAGGGTGGTATTAGGTGCAGCAGGGGTGGACACGGATGTTTTTAAATCTCATTCTACCAGGGGTGCAGCTACATCGGCAGCAAGGATGAGGGAAGTTCCTATGGACCACATCCTTGCAACGGCGGGTTGGTCTAATGAAACAACTTTCCAGCAGTTTTATAACAAACCTGTGGCCACGCCTGAGATATTTGCAGACACTATTTTAAGTTCTGTATTATAATTTTCCCCGAAGTTAGGGGTTATTATTATTATTTGTTAAATAAATACATTATTGTTTTTCAGCACAAAATAAATAATAAAAATAGTATGTGCATTAAAGAACTGCAGATGCTGGTTTAAACTGACGACATACATACACAAAACAAAAATAAATTATAAAAATAGAAACTTATTTTTGCTCACCACTGCTAGTGCCATGATTTTCATGGACTTGTTTATTTGAATTTTCCAAAAGATGCTGTCCATTATCATGGACATTTGACGATCCATGGTGAAGATTTATGTTAGCAACATTTGCTCTTTCTCTTGGCGTGGGATTAGTCATGTGAGAAAATGGAGTTGTGTCCAGCTTTTGATTGAAATATCTTTGAATATCATCCAGTTCACTGAGATTCTTCCTACACATAAAAGTGGGAGTAATATTAAGACACAGAAATTCAGATACACTGAAATAAATTGGCTTTAAAATGATTAAGATGTTTGTTCACAACACCGGACTGACATACATTGCCCACGATTGGGGGCATATTATTCATAATTGGTTCCCTTTAAATTTCAATTTTATAGAGTGATACAGTGTGGAAATAGGACCTCCGGCCCAACTTGCCCACACTGGCCAACATGTCCCAGCTACACTAGTACCACCCGCCAGCATTTGGTCTATATCCCTCCAATCCTGTCCAATCCATGTACCTGTCTTAACTGCTTTTTTTCTGTAAATGTTGGGATAGTCCTTGCCTGAACTATCTCCTCTGGCAACTTTTTTCCATACATCCACCATCCTTTGTGTGAAAGAGTTACCCCTCAGATTTCTAATGTAGGCTAACATAAGAAAACAGAAATGGAGATTGGACAGAAACGTCAAGCTGAAGTTTTATTAACTATGGCATGTGAATTCCCTTTGCTCCTATTTATGTTATGGTCATTTTTCATATAACTTAGGAAAGCAAAGCAATTAATGACAGCTCACAATTTTTCCAAATAGTAATTAGGCTTAGTAACATTCATCTGAAATACTGATCAATATATCGGGGTATAAATATAGAACCAATTCCTACCCAATATATACCAGAAGTTGCTACTTTGGGAAAGCCCATAAGTTAACCCTGCAATTGTGTCCGATGTTGCACTCCAAACGGTGCGATTCTTTGAATGTCAGGATAGTTTACACCGAAATAAAATGACCTCAATTCAATTTTCCATACCTTCTCGCAAACTTTGCCTAAGGTTTCTAAATAAGGACACCAAAGTGTAATTCCAAGCATAAAAAGGCCATTGAAGGAGACATTTTCTCTCAGCCCCGATTTGACATTTTTCAAAGTCAAAGTCAAGTCAAAAGAGTTTATTGTCATGTGTCCCTGACAGGACAATGAAAATCTTTCTTTGCATAGCACAACAGAACATAGAAGGCATTGACTACAATTCTATTTACTGCACATGTCAATAGGCTGTTGAAGGGTAATTTTAATTTAGATGCAAACCGCGACTAAATGAATAGAAGAAAACACAGAGGCACACTGACTCAGCGGGTCAAGCAGCATCTCTGGAGAACATGAATAGCAGACGTTTCGGGTCAGGATCCTTCTTAAGACTATTTGTAGTGGGGGATGAAAGCTGGAAGAAAGGAGGGGGCAGGTCAAGGCCAGGTAAGTGATAGGTGAGTACAAGTGAGGGGAGTTTTGATTGGCAGATGGGTGGGCAAAGGCCAGAAGAGGTGCGAAATGTGACGCCAGAGAAATAACATAGTTGGAAGTGGACATGGTGTGCTTCCAGTTTGTGTGTGGCTAACCATTTTAACTGCCCTTCCCACTCCCATACTGACCTTTCTGTCCTGAGTCTCCTCCATTGCCAGAGTGAGGGCACATACAAACTGGAGGAACAGCACCTCATATATCATTTGGGCAGCTTACAGCCCAACAGTATGAATATTGAATTCTCCAATTTTAAGTTACTAACTGAATAACCCCTCCCCTCTTTTCACCCCCCATCTGGATGTACACCCATTTGTGGTTTCCCCTTCTCTCCGCCCCCTGCCCCTCTCCCCACCACTACCATGATTTCTTCTGGGTTCACATTTCAAGCCTCTTCACTGCCTTTTGTCTTTTCATCTCTGGCCTTTGTCTACCAATCAAAACCCACTTCACCGATATTCACCTATCACTTGCCAGACGTTGTTCGGACTCCACCTCTCTTCCAGCTTTCCCCCTGCTACAATCAGTCTGAAGAAGGGTTCCAACGCAAAATGTTATCTATCCTAGATCTCCAACTATGCTGTCTGGCCTACTGAATTACTCCAACACACTGTGTCATTGTTCATAAACCAGCATCTACAGTTCCTTGTGTCTAAATAAATAGAATGATGCTTTGGTAAATTGAATGGATTAAAGGCCGATAAATCCCCAGGGCCAGATAGGCTGCATCCCAGAGTACTTAAGGAAGTAGCTTCGGAAATAGTGGATGCATTAGTGATAATCTTTCAAAACTCTTTAGATTCTGGAGTAGTTCCTGAGGATTGGCGGGTAGCAAATGTAACCCCTCTTTTTAAGAAGGGGGGGAGAGAGAAAACGGGGAATTACAGACCAGTTAGTCTAACATCGGTAGTGGGGAAACTGCTAGAGTCAGTTATTAAAGATGGGACAGCAGCACATTTGGAAAGTGGTGAAATCATTGGACAAAGTCAGCATGGATTTACGAAAGGTAAATCATGTCTGACGAATCTTGTGGAATTTTTCGAGGATGTAACTAGTAGCGTGGATGGGGGAGAACCAGTGGATGTGGTGTATCTGGACTTTCAGAAGGCTTTCGACAAGGTACCACATAAGAGATTAGTATATAAACTTAAAGCATACGGCATTGGGGATTCAGTATTGATGTGGTTAGAGAACTGGCTGACAAACAGGAAGCAAAGAGTAGGAGTAAACGGGTCGTTTTCACAATGGCAGGCAGTGACTAGTGGGGTACCGCAAGGCTCAGTGCTGGGACCCCAGCTATTTACAATATACATAAATGATCTGGATGAGGGAATTGAAGGCAATATCTCCAAGTTTGCGGATGACACTAAGCTGGGGGGCAGTGTTAGCTGTGAGGAGGATGCTAGGAGACTGCAAGGTGACTTGGATAGGCTGGGTGAGTGGGCAAATGTTTGGCAGATGCAGTATAATGTGGATAAATGTGAGGTTATCCACTTTGGTGGCAAAAATAGGAAAACAGACTATTATCTAAATGGAGGCCGATTAGGAAAAGGGGAGATGCAGCGCGACCTGGGTGTCATGGTACACCAGTCATTGAAAGTAGGCATGCAGGTACAGCAGGCAGTGAAGAAAGCGAATGGTATGTTAGCTTTCATAGCAAAAGGATTTGAGTATAGGAGCAGGGAGGTTCTACTTCAGTTGTATAGGGTCTTGGTGAGGCCACACCTGGAGTATTGCGTACAGTTCTGGTCTCCAAATCTGAGGAAGGACATTATTGCCATAGAGGGAGTGCAGCGAAGGTTCACCAGACTGATTCCTGGGATGTCAGGACTGTCTTATGAACAAAGACTGCATAGACTCGGTTTATACTCTCTAGAATTTAGGAGATTGAGAGGGGATCTTATAGAAACTTACAAGATTCTTAAGGGGTTGGACAGGCTAGATGCAGGAAGATTGCTCCCGATGTTGGGGAGGTCCAGGACAAGGGGTCACAGCTTAAGGATAAGGGGGAAATCCTTTAGGACCGAGATGAGAAGGAATTTTTTCACACAGAGTGGTGGGTCTCTGGAACTCTCTGCCACAGAGGGTAGTTGAGGCCAGTTCATTGGCTATATTTAAGAGGGAGTTAGATGTGGTTTTTGTGGCTAAGGGGATCAGAGGGTATGGAGAGAAGGCAGGTACGGGATACTGAGTTGGATGATCAGCCATGATCATATTGAATGGCGGTGCAGGCTCGAAGGGCCGAATGGCCTACTCCTGCACCTAATTTCTATGTTTCTATGTTTGCATTTAATAATGAAAAAAATCCTTTATGTCAGCAGATACACTCGTTACACCAAATTGCCTACAACTTCCGATAAATATTGGTGCTTACATTCCCTGCAAAATTATTTTGACAAAAAAGCCATGTTCAAATGAAAGTCAGTTGTTTTTATATACATTTACGATAATTCATATTTAGGCTTTCCCTTTCAAGTACTAGAAATTAGACTAGTAATAGGTAACAATTTATATTTATGTAGAAATGCTGTGTGTTCGGAGCCACGACTAAACTTAATCCACCTAACATATTATACACAATCTACTAACTATACGGAGAGATGCAGTCCTTGATCATTGTTGGGAACACTAAGTCTGAATGTTAACTCAATTGTGGCCACTTACTTCAGAAGACATGGGCCATGGATTGACGTTCTGCCAAGCAATTGAATAATGAACACATTTTTAATGCTACCAGTGACAGTAATTTCATGTAGGCAGCTTATTCGCTGAAGATGTTACATAGGCAATAGCAACTTTCATTTGAAGTTTGAGAGTAATTAGTAATAACATAAAATTACTCTGTAAATAAATACAAATGTGGTATTATGTTATGTATTTTATTTGCACAAGCAATAAACCATTTTACCTTAGAGCACTGAAAATTGTAGTCCGTGAAGTTTGTGGCAATGATTCTATGTTCCCAGCACTTTGCATGTTGTACTCCACATGCTGCAAGGTCTGGTGAAACTTGCGAACATTTTCCATGTGTTCCCCATGACGTGAGCTGTGGACTTTGGTGTTGGTTGACCTTTTTTTTAAATGTGGGAAAAGAGTACTTCAATCATAATTTGCACTGTGATCAAATTACACAACCACCTGAAATTTAAATTCTACTTTAGCTCCACGAGCACCAAATGCTATGTTAGGAACAAAATAATAAAGGGAAAAATTAAAAACCTTCCTTTCCAACCAATTTACGAAAACTCAAAAAGAGCACGGACAGGTCAACTGTCTCATCCAATACTTTCAAAACAAAAATGCAGCCTTTATGCATCGCCAGCCCACTGTCAGTTACGGATGGATAAAAAGGGAAGGACCAATTTAGGAACATCCCTCTGAACTTCTTCAATCCAAAGGCATCGGATAATTATCAATATAAGCAAGCACCCGAGAACACTTCAGCTCTACCATCTATTTAGTGGCATACATATTGAATGATAATATAGTTGGATGAAATTCAGGCAATATACAAGATATTAATGAATAGTGTCTTCAATGAATAATTTAACCAGCAATCCATAAAAACTCAGGACACCACATTTCCATCGGTATTGAAATGCACGCACAATGAAATGATAATCATTATTTAATTCCCTTAACCAGGCTTGTCAATATTATCTAGTCATTGTTGGATGTCAATGTATATTTTCTCCAGATTAACTATTTCCAATTTCTTTCATTATAAAATTGTTAATGTGTTACAGCATACCTGCCACAGGCTGGAAAAGCATCAGGATTTCTAGATGAACTGATGAATTGTTCTGAATATTTGGAGATGTGACTAGGGAATGAGTTATACTTGGCATTGGTCTCATATAACAATGATTCCATGGTAGGAGCCTGTAATGTCAAAGTTAAGTAAGTAAGTTTATTGGCCAAGTATTCACATACAAGGAATTTGCCTTGGTGCTCCGCCCACAAATAACAACATGACATACAGTGACAGTTACGAATGACTCAGAAAACACTAAACATTCATAATAATAAAACATTAATGATAAAACACCATTGATCATGCATGTGAACCAACAAAATACCAGATCAAAGGAAGGCTACAGATTTTTGGCTGTTGAGTAGAGCAACTACTCGTGGATAAAAACTGTTTTTATGTCTGGCTGAGGCAGCTTTGACAATCCGGAGTCGCCTTCCAGTGGGAAGTGAGTCAAAGAGTTTGTGGCCAGGGTGAGAGGGGTCAGAGATGATCTTGCCCGCTTGCTTCCTGGCCTTTGCTGTGTACAGTCCATCAATGGAGGGAAGGTTGCAGCCAATAATCTCCTCTGCTGATCGGACGATTCGCTGCAGCCTCCAGGTGTCGTGCTTGGTGGCTGAGCCAAACCAGACCATGATGGAGAAGGTGAGAACAGACTCTACGATGGCCGTGTAGAATTGGACTATCATTGCCTGTGGCAGATTGTGCTTCCTCAGCTGCCGCAGGAAGTACATCGTCTGTTGTACCTTTTTGACTGTGGAGTCGATGGTAGCCCCCCACTTAAGGTCCTTAATTTATAATAAGTATCGTAAGATTAAATGCTTTATTTGACTCAGGTTATATAAGTGACTCATTACGGTCTTCTTCTAGTTTAGGGGTGGGGAACCTGTGGCCTTAAGGCCACATGTGGCCTTCTAGGCCATAAGTGCGGCCTTTTGAATGAATCCAAATTTTGTAGAACAACCCTTTTATTTTTCTTTAAGAAGGAACTGCAGATGCTGGAAAATCAAAGGTAGACTAAAATGCTGGAGAAACTCAGCGAGTGTGACAGCCTCTACATAACCATATAACAATTACAGCACGGAAACAGGCCTTCTCGGCCCTTCCAGTCCGTGCCGACCATTTATTTTCCCCGTGCCGACCATATTTTCTATGGAACGAAGGAAATAGGCGACGTTTCAGGTCAAGACACTTGTTCAGGTCTGAAGAAGGGTCTCGACCCGAAATGTCGCCAATTTCCTTCGCTCCATAGATGCTGCCTCACCCGCTGAGCTTCTCCAGCATTTTTGTCAACTTTTATTTTTATTAACATTTTTTTGTTTGACTTTTATTATTTTTATTTTAATCTTAAAATGAACATATTTAAAATACCAAAGAGTAAAAGAAGACTCATTGTAATAATCCTCCCCGACTGACGGCCACAATTAAAACATTAGTAAGTCATGAGGGCTATTTTAACAAAATAATGTACATTTTGAAGTATATCTAATTGACTTTTCTTGGATGCGGCCTTATTAGATTACAGCTAACAATGCGACATTCCACATGAAAAGATTCCCCTCCCCTGCTAGTAATTATAGAGATTGGCAGGGACATAAGGATACACAATGAACATATGTTCACAATAACTCATATTAGAACATAGGACACTACAATACAGGAACAGGCCTTTTGGCCCAGAATGTTTGTGCCGAACATGATGCCCAGTTAAACATCTCATCTGCCCGTGCATGATCCAGATCCCTCTATTCCCTGCACTTCCATGTGTCTATCCAATAGCCTCTTAAACTTGAAGTATCCAATTCAGTCATTAGAAAATTACAACTGGAGCCCTGTGTACCATCTACAAAATGCACTCCAGTTGCAGGCCCACCTCCAGTTACGATAGGATTCCATTCCTGAGAACTGTTCATAAACCACACAGTTCACAAGTCAGAGATGTGGCCATCCTGCAATATATTTAAATAAAACCACCAAAGTGCTATTTGTAGTTAAGCAGGGGCATTTAACTCAACCGTTCAAATATTCCCGTAAACAGAGTTCCCACACTTCAAAATAAGTCTGTAGCACCGCAGCAGCCGTCAACTCCATAATGCCAGTCTCCCAAAGACTAGTTTGCATGCACAGGCTGTACACAAGTTGGGTGTTTATAACGTGGGGAGAATCTATATTCTATTCTGTCATCACTTGAGGTTGAGAGGTTGAGAAAGAGTTTCTTCCCAGAGGCCATTAGGACTGTAAACTCCTATCTCACCAGGGACTAACTTTACTGTACCATTCTACTGTTTTTTTTTAAATTGCTGTTTTTTTTCTCTCTTTTTCCTTCCGCCCACAATATTTAATATGTAAAAGAAAATGTGATTCTGTTCCATTCTGTTTGTAGTTTGTTTGTTTTTTGCACAAAGTCTGCGAGCATTGCCACTTTTCATTTCCCTGCACATCTTGTATATGCATGTGACAAATAAACCTGACTTGACTTGACTTCCAAAACCATGTCCTTTACTACCAATCACCGCCACCACAACTACCCATCCAAGTCACCATTCTGACTTGGAAATGTATGAGCAAAAGTTGACTTTTGTTGTATCTAAATCCCGGAACTCCGTATTAATTGCACTGTCAACCACTGTATTTTCAACTGACAACTCACCATCAACTTATCATGGGAAATTAGGGATGGTTTTGGTTTAGGTTTACACATCCATCCAGTAAATCGATTAAAAAGAAAATGTTGCTTGGTTTTTGGGGTCAAATGAGATCGGAAAATTAGATTGCTGGTAATGTAAAGAAGAAAATAAAAGACTGCAGATGTTGGAATCTAGAACAATAAAGTCTGGAAGCACTCAAGCAGCATCTGCAGAGGCAAAACATTTAAGATGACCTTTTATATTGAGATCCTGCAACAGGACTAAGAAGGAATAGGAAATATTGTTAATATATAGCAGTGTGAAGGGGGCTGAGACAGAGGCTAGTAAGTGATAGTTTAAACCAGATGGTGGGGGAAAGAGGGGCAGGTGAAACCCAGTGGGGGTGGGGAAGTAGGATGCGATACAGGCTGGTAGATGAAAGGTGGAGTTAGATGGGCCAAGATAATGGGCAGATAGAACCAGGTGGATGGAGAGGATGAGAGACATGTGCAAAGAGAGAAACTACAAGGTAGGCTAGTGCGTGTCAGCACAGTTCAGGGTGCAGGATATCTAAAATTGCTAAATTCATTGTTCACATCACCGGTATATGAGATTTGGTTCATAGCGCCTCTCTCCCCCAATTCATCTACTTCTTCCCCTTCTCATCTCCCATCCCTGAATCCCTAATTTCCTATTTATCCACCCTCTCCCCTCCACTCCCCTTCCACCCACATTCCTCCCTATGGATTTACAATTCACTCCTCTCCTCTCCCTATCTGACATCCTTTTGTCTTCTTTCCACCTCTAGCTTTTGTCACTTATTCCATCTATCTGCTAATCATACCCCCTTCATCAGTATCTGCCTATCATTTGCCAGGCTTTGTCGTGCCCAACCTCCCTTTTCCAACTTTCGCTCCCTTACAAAAATCAATATGTAGAAAGGTCCTGACACGAAATGTCACTTGTCCATTCCACCCACTGATGCTTCCTGACCCTCAGATACCCCTCTTTTTGTGTTGCACAAAAGAACAAAGCAGTAAAGTAGAATCTGAGAACAATTATCCCGATCAAACCGAACCGATGGTTTCTAGCAGATCCCTAAAACTAATGTGCTCTTGGACGGGTTCATCATTTTGAATCATGCCAAACACTTACGATACTTCCTGGCTGTTTGTGTGCTGGGGTCCATCGCTTTTCTCTCAGGTGATGGATATTCTCCAAAGGGGTAATTGCCACTTTAAGTTGACCTTGGCACTGACCACTAAAGTCAGTGATATTGTACCAGCCACAAATAGACATAAATCCAGATAATAAAGGTGAAAGATCCACGGATGCAAATCCTATAACCCGATCAATATCTAGAACAAAAAAAAAGCATTTCTGCAATTTTCATAAATGCAATGTTGCCATGAAAGTGGTCTTCTGAGTTTTTAAAACCACAACAATAATCAAATGCTATTTACACTTTATAGTACTTTCAACAATGATACGATTTACCATCAGATATTACTGTTTAAATTCTGTGCAAGAGAAACTCACTAAACCTGTGATTCTTTTCTTCATTGCATACCATTAATAAAGTCATGACTTAATTGCCCCATTTTCATACTACTGCTAGAATTTGTATTTGGTACATCTTTAATCTTATTTTTACTCTAAAAACATTTTTTTTTTAATTTCCTAGCAACTATTCAAGAGTAGGGGAATCAAGAACCAGTCAAAATAGGTTTAAGATTAGAGGGAAAGTATTTAATAGGAACCCGATGGGCAACTTTTTCACAGGGGGTATATGAATGAGCAGCCAGATAAGGTGATATTACAACATTTAAAATACTTTTGGACAGGTCATGACAGGTCAGGACAGGAAAGGTTTAAAGGGATACGAGCCAAATGTGGGCAGTTGGGACCAGTGTAGATGGGGCACCTTGGTCAGCATGGGCAAGATGGGCCAAAGGGCCTGTTTCCATGCTGTATATCTCTCTGACTCTATTCAAGAGATCTCAAATTATTTGGATTGACAATTGATCACAAAGTTGAAGAACTTTGTTATTAATTTTTTTCATTCAGCTTCTTGAAAAGTTAAGACAGTTTCTGAGTTCATGCTCATGCCTTAATGGCAACTCTTGAAACTAAACTGCCAGGCAACTTGGTCAAAAGGCAAATTAATCTAATTGTATTTGAATAGTGATAATAAAATTAATTTTTCCTCCACTTTATACCAAGAGTAAATGAACAGCAAAAAGTAATTAGAAGGCTCGATGGGTAGAATGGCCTAATTCTGCTCTTAAGACTTAAGAGATTGATATTTTCCTAGGCACACTGAGGTTAATTCTACCGTATCAGTTCAACTCCCAAGGTCAGTTGACAAAAAAATTGAACCTAGATCTTTTTACCAAGAAAGTTATTGGCATTGCTGTTTCTCATATAATTTTGTTCTTTCTTATTATCTTTTGACTACTATTTTTGATTTTCACTCTTTTTGCATTTCATTGTTGGACTACCCTATTATTCTCCCCAGTGTGCTCCTAAATTGGATGCACCAATTGATTTAAAGACTCACACCATTCTATAAACACACACCTTTCAGCATTGGCTGCACTTCACTAAATTGACCGAATGCTGTACCTCAAAAAAAACTTTTGACTTAGTTACTCATTCTACCTTAGTTTCTTTTCAGTAACTAGATGATAGGTTTTCCTTTTTGAAATGCATTCAAGAACAGTTGGACCATTAGCTGTCTCAGATATTAAAAAATAAGAACATCATATTTAGCATTTACCTGCTTTATGCCACACTTTGAAAACTAATGTTTGCTGTGGATCCAGTAGCAACTCTTTGGGTAGTCTGCAATTAGAGAAAATCTACTGTAACAAACAAAATTTATCTCTAGTTGGATTTTTTCACTTTCTAAATTAACCATTCCTTATTTTTTATAGGTCAGAATGGGAATGGAAGTTAAAATGGTTAGCAACTTGGAGATCCAGCGAATCAGCCACCAAGTCTACGCTTGGGCTTGCAGATTTAAATGAGGCCTGTTGAAGTGCATGTGTACCTCTGTCTCACCTCAAAGGACTTCTGGGGTCCGCGAATGGATGTGAGGGAGGAGATATAGGAACCGGGGTAACATCTCCTGCGGTTGCAGGGGAAGTACTTAGGGAGGGGTGATTTGGGTGGGAGGAGATGACTGAATCGAGGAGAGAGCAGTCTCTGCGGATGGTGAAATAGGGTGGGGTAGGAAGATGAGACTGTTGGAGGAATCACATTGAAGGAGAGCAATTAAAGAGTGATAGGCCAGGAGAACATCAAAATAGCTGTTATGACCAATGCTGTCATGATGAAATCCTCAATTCAGTGGAAGGATAAATGTCAACAGATGTATCCCCTTCAAGACCAATTTCCCAGCAATGAGGCAATATTGGGCTGATCACTTTGTAGTCATGCCGCACACCAAATCCCAAAATAGACACTGTTCAGAACTCTTATCATCGTATGCAATTATGAAGCAGACAGGGAAAAAGATTCAAGTATGTGCTCAAAGTGTCCTTGAAGAAATCCAGTTCCTTACCAGTTCTAATGACAATGCAAAATAAAGGGGAAGTATTTAGTCTGGTGCAGAGAATCGCAAGTCCACAAAGACGCCCCACATGTGGAAAAGTCTTTGGCTTGCTTATTGGTCTCATCAGCCACCTCAGCACCCACAAAATCAGACTCCATGAGTAAGAGAGAAGTAAATCAGAGAAAGACATGGGAAATGCTTATCAAGATGAAAGAAAGGGAACAGACTTGTAAGATTACAAGTTTGAGACAGCATCCAAGAATAACCAAGGAATCAAATGGGCTGTGCAGCTAGCAGAAGAAATACTAAAGTGGGGATCTCGACCCGAAACGTCACCCATTTATTTTTTCCACAGCTACTGCTTGTCCGTCTCCGTTACTCCAGCATTTTGTCTCTATTCTTACACTTACTTCACTGTAATTGACTGTTTATCTCATGCCCATTCCCATGATCGTTTGACCAGTAGGCATTTAAAGTAACCAACTAACCTAATAACTGGCAAGTTGTGGGGATGTGGAAGGAAACTGAAGGACTCAAAGGAAACACTGCAGTCAAGGGAGAAGATGCCACCTTCATGTTGAGAGTAAGAGATCAGGACTTAACCTGGGTTGCAGGAGCAATGAGACAGCTTACAACTCGCAGCAGCGTTATACCAAGAGGTAGCATGTTGATGAGGAATAAGACATGGGGAGATTCTAAAGATAACATTGCGAAAGTGCAAAGTAGTTCATTACTCATTCAGAGCAACAGTACAGATTCAATTCCTTAATAAATCTAGCCATTGTTACATTTTAAAATCGCAATAAACATGTACCTCGTTTGCTGTTGATGTTCCCAAATAGGATTGCAGGCATTTTCCATCAGATGGGTTCTTATAGGAGTTGGACTGGCTGGTGTAGAATATGATACATAGCAACTTGGTTTGACACCAGTTTGTTCTGTCAAAGGACATCCTTTAAAAACATAGTTTTATAGATAGTAAGTGTGGGGTGAACACATAAAAAACTATTGACCTTCAAGGAACTAAACATCAACCAAGCCTGCACAGCAAACAAAAATGTGTACTTATTTTTAGATTCTAAGACGTATAAAGATCAGCTAAAGTTCAGAGTGGCTACAGTAGATACGTTCAGTACTATTTTTAACATTTCTATAATTATACCTTTCACATATTAATTCACACTTTTGCAGCACAAACCAAAATCTTGCTAAGTTATCCTGGCGATCTGTGGCTATTTAGGTGAAATATTTTTGAAATAATTTTTCTTCGATTGTTCAAAGTATTGTTATGGAAGATACAGAACATATATCCCAAGTAAAGACCATTTTGTTTAAAATACTGCAGGTCAGTATGTACAGACTACTCAAATTTCTTCACATAGTACACATGTTCTAGGCTTAATGCAGCTTCATTAGCAATATCCTTTGTTAAGCTTTCCCTATATAGCCTCCCCTTAAATCTTTCCAAATTTGTCTCAAGCACTGTTTGAAAGCAAGTCTCACATGGTATCACTCACTAGGTTAACACATTCTTGTGAATGTTATACCTGTTTCCATTTTGTCTATTTTTCTCTTCCAACCCTTCATAATTCAAAAGCCTTCCATTAGACACTCTCTCAAACTCCTCCACATCCAAGTACCCTTCCTCATCATTGAAAAATAGAGAAAACCGTTCCTGCAGGATCTCAATTTAGGTGCTACCCAAGCAAATCACTGTTCATCCTTAATGGACCTTTTGCATCCTTTTTTATAATATCGTGAACATAATTGCACTCAGTACTCCAGGTGCAGGTTAATCATGTTTTCATACAATTTATTAAGCAGGAAGTTTCGTATAACTTCCGATTTGTGTATTCCTTCCTCCCAGGAATAAACCCTGGTGCTTGGTTTGCCTATTGTGTGGCCTTGCCAGCCTGACCTGCTATTTTTCATGATTTGTGTATTGTTATTCAAAAAGATCCCTTAGCTCTTCTACTGCATTCATATTTTTGATTTCCAAGATTTGTTTTATTTTTATCAATTGCCCCAAACTAAGTTGATGACATGCATAGGTCTGGTGTCACATATAGACCAAATTGGGCAAAGTTGACAGATTTTCTTCCTTGAAGGACATTAGCAAACCAAATCATGATTAAGAAAAATAAATTCAGTCATTTCATGACCCAAGACTATTTTTTTAAAAATTCAAATGTTATTTAATTACATGGATTCCTCCAGCTGCCACGATGGGATTTAAACTCATGCCTTTTAGTCAAGCCTAGAATCTGACTGGCAGACTTAATGACCTCAGTTTTCTTACTGCAAGGTCATGCCTCAGCCTTGACTGATTGGAAATGTATTTCCTAATTATATCACCAGTATGCAAGCTTATTACTATCTTGTAATTTGCCACTGTCTTCCACACTATTGCTGATCATTGCCACCACAAATCGCTATTATCTCTACAAATAATCAGAAATTGTTTCTTTCATGTCAATGCCTAATTCATGAACATAAATTGTGAAAAGTAAAAGGAGATATTGGTTTAAGTGTCTTGCAGGACTAACTTTAACACAAAATTAAAATTATGTGAAAATGAAATTACTTGAGTAACTCTGAAGGACAGGCAGCATCTCTGGAGAGAAGGAATGGGTGATGTTTCAGTTAAGACCCTTCTTCAGACTGAAAGTCATGAGAAAGGGAAACGAGAGATAAAGACGATGATGTGGAGAGACGTAGAACAAATGAATGAGTAAAAGAGTAACAACGATACAAGAAACAGAAGATAGACACAAAAACCTGGAGTAACTTAGTGGGACAAGAGCGTCTCTGGAGAGAAGGAATGGGTGACATTTCAAAACCAGCAGTTCCTTCTGACATACGATAAAAGGAAACAGGCCAGTTAGCTTTTTTCTCGGTGAGAACGAAAAGTTGGTGTGACTTGGGTGGGGGAGCGATGGAGAGAGAGGGAATGCAGGGGTTACGGTTGGGGGTATCTTCGGTTTAAACCAGCATCTGCAGTTCCTTCCTACACAAAATTACTGAAAATACCAGTTACCATAATAACTAGAAATACCTTCTCACTTTTTAAAGATTGATACATTTGCAATCAAATTCCCTCATGGCTCAAGCTACTGAAAAATAAATGTAAAGTTTGTGGATACACAGTGAGCTAGCTTCTGAAAATGTTCTAAAAGGGTATTGACATGGATAGAGAACTGGTTGGCAGACAGGAAGCAAAGAGTATGAATTAATGGGTCCTTTTCAGAATGGCAGGCAGTGACTAGTGGGTTGCCGCAAGACTCAGTGCTGGGACCCCAGTTATTTACTATATTAACGATTTAGACGAGGGAATTTAATGTAACATCTCCAAGTTTGCGGATTACACAAAGCTGGGCGGCAGAGTGAGCTGCGAGGTGGATGTTATGAGGCTGCAGGGTTGGATAGGTTGGGCGAGTCGGCAGATGCATGGCAGATGCAGTATAATGTGGATAAATGTGAGGTTATCCACTTTGGTGGCAAGAACAGGAAGGCAGATTATTATCTAAATGGTGTCAGATTAGGAAACGCGGAGGTGCAACAAGACCTGGGTGTGCTTGTACATCAACCACTGAAAGTAAGCATGTGGGTACAGCAGGCAGCGAAGAAAGCTAATGGCATGTTGGCCTTCATTGCAAGATAATTTGTGTTTAGGAGCAAGGAGGTCCTACTGTGGTTGTACAGGGCGCTGGTGAGACCACACCTGGAGTATTGTGTGCAGTTTTGGTCTCCTTATTTGAGGAAGGATATTCTTGCTATTGAGGGAGTGCAGCGGAGGTTCACAAGGTTAATTCCCGGGATGGCAGGATTGACATATGATGAAAGAATGGGTCGACTGGGCTTGTATTCATTGGAATTTAGAAGGATGAGAGGAGATCTTAGAGAAACATATAACATTCTTAAGGGATTGGACAGGTTAGATGCATGAAAAATGTTCACCATGTTGGGGGAGTCCAGAACCAGGGTCACAGTTTAAGAACAAGGGGTGGACCATTTAGGACTGAGCTGAGGAAAAACCTTTTCACCCAGAGAGTTGTGAATCTGTGGAATTCTCTGCCACAGAAGGCAGTGGAGGCCAATTCACTGGATGTTTTCAAGACAGAGATTTAGCTCTTAAGGCAAATGGAATCAAGGGATATGGGGGAAAAGCTGGAATGGGGTACTGATTTTGGATGATCAGCCAAATGGCTCAAAGGGCCAAATGGCCTACTCCTGTACCCATTTTTTATGTGTCTATGTTAATATGCTAACTACAACTGTAAGTTCCTTCATAATATGCAGTCAGTTTGGATTTCAAAATACTTCATTTATTCTTTTCTGAGATGTTAACATTTAATGTTAAAAAAGAAAATACAGCATGGGCCTTTTGCTTCAGCAAGATGTGCCAGACTGAATGAGAAGTTCTATACATTGGACAAATAAAAGTCACCCCCATTCCCTCATTTCTTCCCATTCACTACTGTAAAATTCTAAC
This sequence comes from Raja brachyura, assembly GCA_963514005.1. The sequence goes on along the minus strand of OY740786.1, from coordinate 17,968,307 downwards.
TAATCTAAGGTTAAATTGTGCCCGTGCTCGTGCTCCCACAAGATTTAGTTTCACATGCATAAGATTGTGCTACAAATAAACAGATGAATTAAACCATGGCTCTTGCAATAGATTTGTTTTTGATGAAATATTACAGAAATGAAATTTCTGATGCAGCAGATATTAAGAGAAAGCATCCCTGAAAATTACCCAAATTGTGTTTAAAGGCAATTCTGACATTAGATCCATCTGACATTAGATCCAATAACGGCTGCCTTGCCAACAGTCTGTCTGTCCCTTCCTTCTTTGTGTTTAAATAGTATGTGTTAAATGTATGTTTTTAGTGTTCTTTAGCTTGTTTTATGTGGGGGGTGAGGAGTTGAGGGAAACATTTTCGAATCTCTTACCTCGATGGAGATGCTGGGACTTTTTTCCGTATCGTATCTCCGTCCTCACTACGGCCTAACATTGAGGAGTTGGCGGCCTTTGCTGGAGATGGACCGGGAGCTCCATCGCGGGGAGCCTACGGACTTACCATCACGGAGCTCACGGTCTCTGGTTAGAGACCGATTTCTGGGGAACTCCAAGCCGCAGGAGCTTCGATTGCCCTGACGCGGGAGCTTTGATCACCCCGATGCGGGGGCTTCGGCTGCCCTGACCGCGGGAGAATAAAGAAAAAGTAGATTGGACTTCTTTGCCTTCCCTCACAGTGAGGAATGTGGGGAATCTGCTGTGGTGGATGTTTATGTTAACTTTTAGGTAGTTGTGTGTCCTGTTGCTTTTTTTCCCCGTATGGCTGTATGGTAATTTGCATGTCACTGTACCTTAATTGGTACACGTGACAATAAAAGACCTTTGAAACCTTTGAATATTTTTAAAGCATCCGTCAGATATTATACTGTTGTTGTCTGAGTGGGCTACCTTACTTGTCTCCTATTAAAGAACGTGTCAGGATGAAGAATATAAAAATTGTTACTATTCACGTGACAGGTAGAATAAGATAAATTATGAGCTTGAAATAGCTCTTCCAGTATTGTTGATTTAAAGGCAGCACAGGAGATAAGTGCCCCATGTTTTTAGAGAAAGCATAAGGAACAAATCTCCATAGATTTAAAGGTTTGGAATCAGAAATACCAGCACCCCACCTTCAAAGTGTATTTACAGGCTATATGGCAGGCAATAATCTCTTAAAGTTAGGGACAGTGTTTGAGCTAATGACCCATCGGCTTAAGGTTACGGGGAATGGGGGTGCAAGGTTAGTAGTGATGCCGTCAAGATTCAGAGATTAAGAAGGTTAAAGATGAGAGGAGAAACAAGTGATCAAGAAGTAGGTCGGGGAAACCAAAGAGGAGACAGTGCATGTGCAAGAATGCATGTTTGTGTGCACATGTTCAAAAGGGAGTGATTGTATATGGGCTACAAACATTTTCACTTATGACTTTCAAAGTCCATGAAGCTGAGCCTATCTCCAATGGTCTTTGATATCCTTACTTTGAATCAAGACTTTGTTTGTCATACCCCTGTCGTGGCTGGTGTGTGACATTCACACAAAGAAACAAAATCACAAACAACTTCTACACATCAATATGATATTCTGTCAGAACAAACTGGTTCTCAAGAGAGCTGCGTCACCGCCCAACTATAGAAACATAGAAATTAGGTGCAGGAATAGGCCATTCGGTCCTTCGAGCCTGCACCGCCATTCAATATGATTATGGCTGATCATCCAACTCAGTATCCCGTACCTGCCTTCTCTCCATACCCTCTAATCCCCTTAGCCACAAGGGCCACATCTAACTCCCTCTTAAATATATCCAATGAACTGGCCTCAACTACCCTCTGTGGCAGAGAGTTCCAGAGACCCACCACTCTCTGTGTGAAACTATCTCTCTCAATCTTTCTTACCACAATGCTGCAACTCAGCTCAAATAAGCACCCAGATGGAGCAATTTACAAGACAAATGAGAAAGTGTTCAACCTATGATTACTCTACTCCACCACCAAGGTCATCCCCCAGCTCTGATATTAGTTTATAATTCTTGTCTCATGTACATGTATCCAAGAACAGCCTCTGGATCTGAGGCGGGCATTTGAAAATCTAGTCCTCCAACCTAGCAACGTTAATGATTGTCTGGGTAACAACAACTCCTGCCAATGGGTGTAGTTTAGTAACAGGACTCTTTATAGCAAGAACTTCAGTGCTCTGAAAAGATCCAACCATGTGCCAATAAAGTTCTCCAAATCATTGGCAGGATAAATGAGCCAACATTATCTCCTCTTCCAGGATACCAACCCCAGCATCAAGGTGTTAATTACATTCAGTCAGTTGCCATAGGCAGGTCTCGTCACTTGCATGCCAATACTAAACTTCCAAAACAGTCACTCTATTCCGAGCTCCAACATAACAAGTTGCCAGAGAAACATTTAGAGGACGTCTTCAGTTGGGATTGTTGGGCAAGCCACATTGTTTATCGAATACCAGACTCAAAAAGCAGCCCATCACAGCAAGGGAATACCAGCTGAACCAGGGCAACCACTGATTGATTGGAAATCCCTGACCCTCATCCATGACTGCTCAAAATGGGGGAAGATTTTAGAATGGCATTAAGAACCTCGTCTGTACTTGTGAGAATCCGCTCAGATTCCCAACATAAATTGTGGAAATGGCACATTTTCTCACAATCTGTCACCCTCCTTGCGGAACAGTCTCACAAGATCTTCATCAGCCACTCGAGAGCATATAGAATTGGTATGAATGTAAAATAACCTTGACCCCAAGGGGTTTATTAAGAAAAAGAAAGCCATAAAATATGAAACAAAAATCCAATTACTACATGTTGGAATAGCAAATTAGGCTATCAATGATATCCGAGTTAATTGAATGAGTTCAGCATTACATCGTATGATAAATCTATGAAACATTAATTGCAGGCAATAACAACAAGACAAGTAAAATTGTTAAATTATGATGTACCAGAATGAGCTACCTAGGGGATGAATACAAAAAGGCTTCAGCTAAACAGGTGAACTAGTTTTTGGAAATGCATTTTTTCAGGCAATGAAGAATATTCCACTGAACTCTGTGAGACAAAGGCAAGTGCTCACTTTCACACCATTGGCTTCTGGCGTTCTTTTGTATGGACATTCTGTTGTGACACACGATTCTATAAACGCAAATTGGATGCAACGTGATTTATGAATTAGTAATCACTATTTGTATCACGTTGAACTGGATTGATAATAATGCAATTCGGTTCAGGGAGAAATAGAACCACAGAGAAACAGAAACAAGGAACTGAAGCTGTTGGTTCACCAAAAAAAGACACAAAATGCTAAACTCAGCGGGTCAAGCAGCATCTTGAGATCAGAGAAGGGTCTCAACATGAAGAGTCACTTATCTACGTTCTCCAGAGGTGCCGCCTGAGTTACTCCAGCACTTTGTGTCTTTTTTCACTTAAAAATTACTTTTGGAAATTGACAAGCAATTGCTTCTACTGACATTTGTGCAATGACACTATTAAACAATGCAACATACAGTTTTTAATACTTTTAGCTTGCAGAAACAAATATAAACGTAGCTATTAAAAGTATTTTTGAAAATCCTGCAGGAAAAATAAACTTGTTATTGCAAGTTTGAATCTCTCTGGCCCCCAATTCCATTTCCCCCAGTGACAGAATTGTTTGTATAACACCATCTTCTGTAAGTGAGGTTTCTAAGGAACACAACAGATATAACAGATATACCTATAGTCATATGTCTGGCAGAAGTAATGTCGCTGGTTAATGGTGACCCCAAGACATTAGAACGCGTAGAGGTTTTGAGGCACTACCAATTGTACTTGTGCATGGCTTGATTGCATTCTTGTAATGATATGTAAACAAAGTTTTTCACTGTTTCTCAAAACACGATGATATTAAACCAATACCAACCCTGTTGGGTCCAATGATATCTAACAAACCCTCTTGATTTTTTATTTGTGAATAGTTGGAAAACTATGAGGCTGGTGGAAAGCTTTATTAAGTTCAAGGTTAACGTGTGCAGCTATTACACAATAAACCAATCTGTGCTGGTGTTTCTGGCAATAACAATAAAGGTGCTTGATTTTGTAATTATCAAAGGAGATGTTGCAGAGAAGAAACAAAGACTGGGCCTTAAAGGCCTGTCCCACCAGCATGCAACTCTATGCGATTAGCACGACCTAACGTGGTCGCTTATTGCAACCGCTTATCGCATAGAGTTGCATGCTGGTGGGACAGGCCCTTTAGGGATTAAACATTGATGCAGATGCAGAAGTATGATTTACACAGGTTTAAAGATTGCTTGGGATGACAGGAAAGAGGAGAGCAGATTGAAGACAATATAACTGTGGGAGAGACTTCATCCACCAAGGCCTGTGAGCAATTCATCAACCACTGTTTGTTATTAAGCACAGAATTTTGTACAAACTCTTAACTGTTATGCATATTAGTGGTCGCTGCTCATTTTGTCTTCTTCACTAACCACTGCATTTCTTACTTACTAGACCAAAACAACTTTAGTGTTACAAAACGCTAAAGGAAAAACAATCACGTCAGACTGTTTAATACTATGTGATGCACATTGCTCTCATCAAGCTATGCCATTTTTATAATTACGTGCAAAATTAATCAATAAATTTCTGAGTAGAGAAAAGGAATACAATTGACAATAGACAATAGGTGCAGCAGGAGGCCATTCAGCCCTTCGAGCCAACATCGCCATGCAATGTGATCATGGCTGATCATCCACAATCAGTACCCCGTTCCTGCCTTCTCCCCATATCCCCTGACTCCGCTATCTTTAAGAGCCCTATTTAGGTCTCTCTTGAAAGTATACAGAGAACCGGCCTCCACCGCCCTCTGAGGCAGAGAATTCCAGACTCACAACTCTCTTTGCGAAAAAGTGTTTCCTCACCCCCGTTCTAAATGGCTTACCCCTTATTCTTAGACTGTGGCCCCTGGTTCTGGACTCCCACAACATAGGGAACATGTCTCCTGCCTCCAGCGTGTCCAAACCCTAAATAATCTTATATGTTTCAATAAGATGCCCTCTCATCCTTCTAAATCCTAGAGTATACAAGCCCAGCCTCCCCATTCTCTCAGCATATTACAATCCCGCCATCCCAGGAATTAACCTTGTGAACCTACGCTGCACTCCCTCAATAGCAAGAATGTCCTTCCACAAATTTGGAGACCAAAATTATCAACAGAAACTCTTTATAGACTTTAGAGATACAGTGTGAAAACACGTCCTTCTGCCCACTGAGTCCACACCAACCAGCGATCACCGTGTGCAATAGCACTATCCTACACACCAGGGACAATTCACAATTTACAGAAGCTACAATTTAACCTACAAATCTGTATGTCTTTGGAGTGTGGGAGGGAACCCTGAGAAAACCCACGCAGTCACGGGGTGAATGTAGAAACTCCGTACAAACACCCATAGTTGGGATTGTACCAAGGTCACTGGCGCTGTAGGCAGCAAGCCCACAGCAGCGCCACTGTGCCACACTCAATATTAAGAAATAGATATATTTACACTTCATAAAAATATGAAACTCACCTTTCAAGCTTAGATGCATAGCTCTCTCCACTACAATATTCACTGCAAATGTGTTTGCCAGATCCATCCCAGGAATCTCATTAGCCACTTTATTGCATTCAAGGTTAGAGTCTGTGGGCAATTCATCATTAATTTGCACTTCTCTTACTTCTTGTTCTGTTTCATTAATGAGCGGAACATCTTCTTTGGCACCGCATTCATAATCATGGTCATCATCCGAATAGCTTATTCTCTCAGAAGTATATTTAGTGTTGGAAGATGGAAGATCATTTGGTACAAGTGTGATATGGAACCTCAGAGCTGCACCTGATAGGTCAGAAGCACCTCGTTTAAAAAGTGGATAAATACCTGTAAAAAAAAACCCAACGTTAAATGGAGAAACATTTTCAATTTGGAATATCTCTGGATCATTTTTCAATTTCGCTTCAGGTTTCTTTTTTGGAAATGAGCAAAAACCTGGAAAAAAAATTATTTATTGAATCCTCAGAGAGATGTGAAGTGAACTGAAAACCTAGCCAAGAAACAATTAGGACTAGTGTTCAAACAACTGATTAAAAAGTGGATTTTAAAGGCCTTGTGTGAAGAAAAGGAAATGAAGCAGAGATGTTTAAGGAATTAACTCTGAACACTCCAGAAGCCCCATCATTTCAGCCTCCTCCTGCTCATGAAACATGCATTTGTCGCAGTTGTAATGCTTATCACTCACTGCCCATTAACATCAGTGACCTCAACCACTTCAATAAATGTTTATTTTCTTCCATCTCCTTTCATTGTGATTGTCAATGCTTCCACACCTCTATCCCCTACTAAACCAACCACTCTATATCCATCTCATTCTCCTGAGCTAGTTTCACATACAACTCCTTTAACACAGGTTTTGAAATATCAGGTTTTAGATGGTCTTAAAATTTCAGGACTCTTATTCATGTAGTATTTTTTTTTAGGAATTACACATTTATCTTTGATGGTCCAAATTTTCTGAACAGGGCTTGTGAATGGACACACTGCTCAGATTCCCCAACTGGACCACATTTAATCTGGTTTGGATCAGGGAGGTTTACCGAGAATATCATCGACTCAGACATCTGACTAATAGAGAAGTACGGCAACTCTTTATAGACTTGTAATCAGCGGGCCAGGCAGCATGTCAGGAGAACATGAAGAGGTCACATTTCAGGAGAGCCTTCTTCAGAAATACCCTTTCTAACAGAAAAACAATTTTTCCTTCCACATAAAAAGGCAACGAGCAATTAAACATAGGATTCCTAAGTTTCTTTTTTGATTGAAAGTAAAATGAGACAAAAAAATAGGTTAAATAGATACATGATTCAGGACTGAAAAGGTTGAAGAGACAACTCTTCAACCTTTATTTTTAAAACTGAAGGAATATCACATTTCGGAAATAAATAAAATTCTCATTACATATTTTAATTCAATTTGCTTCATAAATCAATATACATACCGCTAACTGTAATCTTTCTTGAAGATTTCTCTGTCAATTTAGATAGATCTATGAATGAATATCCAATCAGCCGATCCGTATCATGGGGTCTTTGAACCTTGTCTTTTCCATATGCCATCCACACCTGAAGTTCTAGTCTTTCTTCTTTTAGGTACCAAAGCAATGATTGGGTTCTTTTCAGAAATATAGTATTTGCCTGGTCAAATCTCATAGTTACATGACTTTCGATGTCAGTAAGAATTGGCTTTTGAAGATATGTACAAACAGCCTCTCTATCATAGAATTTGTAACGTAGATAGCAGGAAGTATATTTATCCAGATGTGTATGTCCAGCCAATAGTACACAGTGCAGTGGGAGCCATATTCGTGGTACAGCTATTGACAGTGACATGTTGCTCTCTATGGTTTCCCAGTTGTCAGCTTCATCTCCGCTCATTCCAGTCTTCCACTCCAATGCCTCTGCAGCCATCATAACACGCTCTCTATCGCTGGGATGTGCAAATTGGATTGAAAGCTCCAGTCCGCCACCCACATTCAGTGGAGCGCCAAAGGATTGATTAGAAGCAACTGCTTCTGGAAGGTTCACTGCATACCAACCAGAGATACCTTAATATAGAACACAAAAATATATGGAGAAAAAGTTCAGTATATGTAATCTATAGTTTCTTGACGTTTTTAAAATGTATAACCATGAGAAAACATCACTGTGAGTACAGTACAGAACGAAAAAACTCTAGTCAGGTTTTAAATGCAAATAAAATGCAAAATGAGAAATAAATTAAAAAGACATTGTTTTAAATGCAAATGAAAAATAAATTAAAAAGACATTGCAAATCTGAAACACAAACAGAAAAGTCAGGTAGCAGCTGTGAAAAAAGAAACAGTCTATGGTTCAGGTCTGTGAGCCTTCTTCCAAACTGGAATAAAAAGAGAGATGCAAGTTAGTTTTGAGTAGGAGAGAAGGTGAAGTAGGAATGTGCAGAATAAAGGGAATGTATGAGGAGAATTGAAATGGCATCAGCGGGGCAGTTACCAGCAGATTCAGCCTATAGACTTGTGTAACTAAGACACAAAGTTGCAGATGCTGGAATCTTAAGAAAAATCAAAGTGCTGGAGAAACTTAGTGTATCCAGGAACATCTGGGATGGGAACAGACAGACAATATTTTGGGTTGGGACAGGACCTTCCTTCAGACTTGTGTGATGAGCTGTAATGTTGTGGGACCCGGCCAACATAGGTGATTTCCACAACAAAATTTGATGGTAAATCGAATATCACTGTACCTTAATTGGTACACCTTATAATAAAAGACCTTGAAACATGAAAATAAAAGAAATTGAGCAAATGAGATACAAAAATAGAAAATGATGTAAAAACTATACAGGGCAGGAAGGAAATATTTATGGAGGGAAAAATAATTAACATCCCTTGCCCTCACTTCGGTAAATCCGACCATACTGCGGTGCTGTTTCTTTCTGCCTACAGGCAGCAGTTGAAGAGCGCACCCCCAGAGGTGAGGACTGTACAGAGCTGGTTGGTGGGGGAGGGGGGGGGGGGGGGGGGCAGAGAACTTCTGCTTCAAGCTGCAGGATGAGGCGGATGTCCGGCAACTGTGGCAGGGTTTGAATGCCATCACGTCCTGCAAGGCGAAATCAGGAGGCAGCTCAATTGTCAGCGAAGCATCATTCTCTGACGAGCTCAATGCGTTTTACGCACGCTTTGATAGGGAGAACACTGATGTGCCTTCCCAAGCCCCCATTCGACGTGATGGTATTTCAGTCACAGGTCACAGAGGCCGATGTCAGAAGATCCTTCAGGGGGTTGAACCCTCGGAAAGCGCCTGGACCTGATGGCATACCAAGCAGTGTCCTAAAAACCTGTATGGACCAACTGGATGGAGTTTTTATGGACATTTTCAACCTCTCACTTCTGAGGTTCCCACCTGCTTTAAAAGGGCATCAATAATACCGGTGTCCAAGAAGAGCAAGGTGACGTGCCTCAATGACTATCAACCAGTAGCACTAACGTCTGTGGTGATGAAGTGCTTTGAGAGGTTGATTATGCGCATATCAACTTCTACCTCGACAAGAATCTCGACCCACTGCAGTTCGCTTACCGCCACAACAGATCAACGGTGGATGCGATCTCGCTGGCTCTCCGCTCTGGAGCACTTGGACAACAAAAACTCATATGTCAGGCTGTTATTCATTGACTGCAGCTCTCAGATCTGGGTCTCTGCGCATCCCGCTGCAATTGGATCCTCGACTTCTTCATCCAAACCACAGTCTGTCCGTATTGGTGGAAATGTGTCATACTCGATAATAATCAGCACAGGAGCACCCCAAGGCTGCATGCTCAGCCCCCTGCTTTACTCACTCTATACTAATGACTGCGTAGCCGGACATAGTGCGAACTCCATCATCAGTTCGCCGACGACACCACTGTTGTGGGACAAATCACTGATGGTGACGAGTCAGAGTATAGACGTGAGATCGACCGATTGACCAAATGATGCCAGCACAATAACCTGGCTCTCAACACCAGCAAAACAAAGGAACTGATTGTGGACTTTGAGAGGGGTAGGATAGGCACCCACAATCCCATTTATATCAATGGGACTGTGGTGGAAAGGGTCAAGAACTTCAAATTCCTGGGCATGCATATTTCCAAAGATCTTTCCTGGTCCCAGCACACTGATGCAATTATAAAGAAAGCACATCAGCGCCTCTACTCCCCTAGAAGATTACGGAGAGTGGGTATGTCAAAGAGGACTCTCTCAAACTTCTGCAGGTGCACAGTAGAAAGCATTCTGACTGGTTGCATCGTGGCTTGGTTCGGCAACGTGAGCATCCAGGAGCGGAAAATAATGCAGAAAGCTGTGACCACTGCCCAGTCCATCATCGGCTCTGACCTCCCCACCATCGAAGGGATCTATCGCAGTCGCTGCCTCAAAAAGGCTGCCAACATCATCAAGAACCCACACCATCCTGGCCACACACTCATCTCTCTGCTGCCATCAGGTGGAAGGTACAGGAACCTGAAATCTGGTACATCCAGGTTCAGGAACAGCCACTTCCCCACAGCCATCAGACTCGCCATCAAACAACTCTGAACTATAACAGCCTATTGCACTTTATCTGTTTATTTATGTGTATGTATATGGTCTATGCTATATAGACACACTGAACTATTCTGTATTTGTGCTTACAATATTCTGTTGTGCTGCAGCAAAGCAAGAATTTCATTGTCCTATTTGGGACCATTACAATAAACTCTCTTGACTCTTGACTTGACAGTGCAATGTTAGTGGAACAAAGGGAATTTCTCTGAGGCAGTGAAGAAGCTACAATGGCTGCGTAGTTTGTTGCTGATGTGATTCTGGCATGTGGGATCAAGCCAAAAGGTCATATTATATGGAAAGTAAATGAAAAAAGGATGTCAGCAGAAATACTTTTAATATATGTAGGAAGGAACTGCAGATGCTTGTTTAAACTGAAGATGGACACAGAAAGATGGAGAAACTCAGCGGGACAGGCAGCATCTCTGGAGAGAAGGAATGGATGACGTTTCGAGTCGAGAAGTCTGAAGAAAGGTCTCGACCCAAATCATCACCCATTCCTTCTCTCCAGAGATGCTGCCTGTCCCGCTGACTTACTCCAGCATTTTAGATTTGTTTATACACCATGGTGCAATGGGGCTCACAGAGTAAATAGTATACATGGTAATGGTAAATATGATGTTATCTAAAGTTAGATAGAAAATTAGCATGCATGAATCACTTCGGAATAATGCAGGCCACAAACAGAGAGATCAAAGTAGGTGTGGAAAGATGAATTAAAGTGGCAAGCGACTGCAAGCTCAGTGTCACTCCTGTGTGCAGGTACTCCACAAAGCAATCAACAACTTATTTTTGGTTTCTCCAATGTAAAGAAGGCCACATTCTGCAAGCAAATCACTGCTGGAATGAATGCTTAGGTCCCTGGTCAGTGGGAAGGGAAGAAGTCATAGGGCAAGTGTTACACCTTCTACAGTTTAATAGAAAACTGCCTAATGTAGTGGGTAGATCGGGATGGAAGAGCAGACAAGTTGTGAAGGGAGTAATCTCTACGAAATACGGATGGATAATGGGAATGAAACCATGAAGGATGAATCATTGAATATGAAGGTGAGCAGGGTATAAGGCAAGGACTGGAGAACTTGCTCTGTCCAGGAAATGAAGGAAGGAGTGCAGAGGTGCGGAAAATAGAGAAGACACATTCAAGAGCTCGGTTCACTGCAGTAAATGGGCATCCATAGCTAAGGAAGAAAGAAGTAATTATAGTGGAACCTGTGAGGGATACCATCATTGAAGATAATGCAACAGAGACCGAGGACGTGAGAGAATGTTTAATTTTTCTTTCCTTGTTAGGTCCACTATTTCCTGACATAAAACAGGAAGAGAATCCAAGGGACTCTAATTCACTGAAAATGCTAAATAGTGTCAGATTGAGTCACGTTCCTTTTTTTCCAGTCTTTCTCCAATCCATTCTCTCTCTCTCAACCAGCTGTGCCAAGAAATAACACAGCAAATCGCTTTGATATACACTGCATTAAGGGATGAAATATTTCTTAATTTACCTTGAAAGCCTTATATTAAAAAAGTTTTAAAAGAGTAACATTGATTAAATTGAGCCTTTGAACTATTCTTGGAATTAGAATAAAACAATGTTATTCCTATTAAACTTCAGAAATCCTCGGATTATATTTGCAGGTTAGTAAATGCTAGTTAAATAACACAAAATCTCATTGTACCAGATCTTGCATTACCTGTTCGCTTGGTCAGAAGATCTGCCATAGGAATCCGTACATTTCCCAATTCAATGTCTCTTGATGAACCAATTAAAATTGTATTTGGCTTAGCTGCAAACAGTAAGGATATTGTAAAAGTCAGCAGTTACTTGCACGTAAATTCTATAGTGCATAAAAGACAACAATTACGTTCCAAGTCATACGACAATTCAGCCTTCAGATTTAAACGAAAAAATTGAGACAAACACAGAAAACAACTGACTAAAAATGTAGACGCAAGGAGTGGCAGATACTGCTTTACAAAACAAGACAAAGTGCTGGAGAAACCTAGCGGGTCAGGCAGCTTCTCTGGAGGACATGGATAGGCCATATTTCGGGTCAAGACCCTTCTTCAGAATAAGTAAACTGCCTTTCATATGTTCATTATTCTATGTAATGTATAGTTGGATGCTACAATGTATATTTCCTGAGCAGGCAATTTGCTTGGGTCAATGGATTAGGCTTTTTTTGTTCATCCCTAACTGCATTGAATAAGGTGAGGGTAAGTTGCCATCTTGAAACATTGAAATCCATGTGCTGTGGCTACTCCGCAGTGTGCCCATAATTCTGATCTAATGTCACCGTTCTTAAGTGATGACAAAACATTTTCCATGCCCAGATGACAGGCGACAATAACTTGGAAGTGACAGTGCTTCCATGCAATTTTTTGCCTATTCCTATGTGCTGATAATCATAGATTTCCTTAGTTGAAGAAGCTTCAGAGTCTGCAGTGCATCTTGTGGATAATATCCACTGCAACTAGTAAGCACAAATAGTGAATAGGCTGAATGCGATGGTGAATGTGATGACAATCAAATGGATTCCCTGGTCATGTTTGAGTATTGATGATGCACAAATCTAGGCTTTGGAGAGAATGGACAGATCAAAAGGCGAGTCAGTCATTGCCAAATGCCCAGCTTCTGACTTGCTTTCATAACCACATTATTTATATGACTAGCATAGTGAAGTTTCTGGTCGACTGTGAACACAAGATATTGATCATGACAAATCTGACAATGCTAATAGTATGGATATCGCAAGGAAGCGGTTAAGATCTCTTCGAGAGCATTAGTGTCAAACCTTCCACTGATGTAAATGTTATTTGCCATTTAATAATCCAAAGCTAAATGCTATCTAGATTGTGTGTAAGTAAGTCATCTAAATATCGGTGCAGCTGTAGGTATTTTTCACATGTGATGGAATCCAGAAATAATGGGAAGTGCGGAGGCAGTGTGAAACAGCAACACATGCACTTAAAAGACAGATATAAATGAAGAATCAAAGCCCACCTGCTTTATTAGACTGGTGATAGATGGTAAACACTGCTTCTGATGAATCTAGTAGTTCAGCCAAACTGAAACTCTCCCCATTGGATTTCTGAATTATAAGATTACATGGAAACTCAGAATAATGGTCAAACTCTGGGCAGAATGTACGGGCCACAACTTTCGTGCGCCGCTTTTCATTTCCCAGAAGAAAGGAAATATGAATTGTAACATACGCGTTCACACCGACTTCAGATTGGTAATGTAACAAATGGTTAATTTCTGCGACAGCCCTGTATTTAAAGAAATAAAACAAATGTAAACCATTTATTAAACCATTAGTATTACGACTGCTGCTGATAAACCAAAATAAGTTCCTGAACTTATGTTCAAAATATGTTCAAAACTATGACTTGGATGTCTAACATTTAAGGTATATATCCATTCTTTGTTCCTTACAATTTTGTACATTTATCTTCATTACCAGATAATCTTAACAAGTTAATGTATTTTCATGGTATCCTACATCCTTTCTCAGTTTGCCATGGAATGGAATACCTTATTGTCACATGTAACAGGGCACAGTGAAATTCTTTGCTCGCATACCCAAGGTATGCAAATAGTTGCCACAAAAATGGTGATGACAAAGTTACAAAGTACCCCTGCCGGCTCCTCCTTTGTTCTCCACCCCGAGTCCTCCATTGCTCTTCCGCCTCCATCACGGCAGTCCCCCCACGCCGGGTCCTCCATTGTTCTTCCCCCTCCCCCCCCCCATGGTGGTTCCCCCATGCCCTCATAGACAGCCGACCATGAGGCTGACCTCACCCCTAACCACCAACTTGTTATCAGAAAACACCGAGTTTGTCTTATTAAATCCATCTCCAAATCTGTTATATATACTCTGATTGGAACTTCAGTTGCATTTTCACTTATTCTCGCTACTGCTATTCTCTAGTCACCCCCTGAGATTGTGCCCCGTTTTGAATATAGTCAACCTTAAGTAATCTTCTTTAATGCCACTTTATCAATTATGTTTATTGGATCTGAATTTAATTATATCCATTGCATTCAACTGCCCCCAATGCTCAGTAATTCATCTCATTTAGTTGGTCAAGGCACTTTTTCTTAAAATCAATTATAAATCTGATTTTATTAAAGGAATATGTATAACAAAAATCCCACTAATAGTTTTAACGCAAATAAAATTTAAAAGGATTTTCAATTCAGATCTATGAAATTGTCCCTACCTTGTTGCAGCTTGTAAACCTGAAGCTCGGAGCAACTGTACTGAAAGAGTCACTGCACGAGATGATATGACCCCTTCTCTGGCATCCTCAGTTGCTTTTACAGAACATCTGTATTTTACACTAATATCCAATAAGCCTGTAATATGTGAAAGAATGATATTACCTTGATTGTCCTGCATGGAAGGTAGAACGGCTGTGGTATAATAACTTTTTAATGCTTGAATAAGAACATTACCGATTGATTAGTTGATACAGTTTAACTTGAAAATGCCACTAAAAAGTTCACATTTGGAAGAATTGTGTGTGAAATATTTAATACTTTTCCCAATAATTATGTAGTATTATGCAACAGACTCATAATTGAGCCAACTGGGTTACTAGTTTCTCTGAATATGTACAATTACTCGTGAAACTAACAATTTGGCCTACAGTTTATACCTTGCGGGTATTTTGGTTTGGCTTTCCTACATTATTGACGTGCACCTCAGCTGTCTTCAAAAATAGAAATTGAATGGAATTCTGCTCCAGTACTTCGTTAATACTGTGGATACTTGCTAATAAAAATTGTGGAAAACGTTCACCTACCAGTAGAATGCGGAAGATGTTTTTCAACATTTTTTGTCCTTGGTATCAGGGGAACACTAAAGATCTGAACTCCAACTTCCTTGTGATGTTGCATTGTCACCATGCCACATAGCTTGGACAAAGGGAGAACACCCCTGGCAACAACCTGATCTCTAACATTAGGGTAGTAATACCTGAGAAAATAAAATAAAAGGTTCATACTATGTGCATTAGAATGCATAATAACTTCCAAGTTTAAACATTTGCCCCATAAAAATCAATGCAGTTCATTGAATGCTTCTATGAATCATATCTTCCATTAAACTACAATCTATCTATATATATCATCTATTATACGTGTGTGTGTGTGAGAGATTTTGCCTTTGAAACGTATTTCCTCCAAAGCCAGATGCAAAAACGTGGAGATTTTTTGATATAGGGATATAACTTATGATTTCAGAAATCCACTCATCTCTACATTTGCTCAATTATTTTCACGAGTCACATTACGCCCCTCCCCCACCTTTATTCAAAATGTGCAGAAAGAACGAGTGTTCTGCAGATCCGGAGGTCACCGCCGCTTGCTCACAGCCGCCGCTCGTTCAGAGCTGCCCGCGAGCTCAGAGCCGCTGCTCGCTCACAGCCCCCACTCGCTCAGAGCTGCAAACCAAATGTGCTGGCACAAGTCCTTTGAAAAAACCTTGCGAGTGGGCAAGCGAGCTTTGAAAAAAACCTTGAGAACCCCCTTCCATCTCTCTCCCTCTATCCCCCCCTCTCTCTCTCTCTCTCTCCCCTCGTCTCTCTCCCCATCTCTCTCTCTCCCTCCCTCGCCCCCTCTCTCTCCCTCTCCTCCCATCTCTCGCCCTCCCCCTTCTCTCTATCCCTCCCCCTCTCTCTCTCCCTCCCCCTCTCACTCTCTCCCTCCCCCTCTCTCTCTCCCTCCTTCCCCTCTCTCTCTCTTCCTCCCCCTCTCTCCTTTCCCCTCTCCCTCTCTCTCCCTCCCCCTCCCTCTCTGTCCCCCTTCCCTCTCTCTCCCTCCCCCTTTTTTTTTTCCATTTCAAAAACTTTATTCAACACAATCATAAAATACAACACATCAAAACAAAATCAAAATCACACTATAACGCACAGATCATTGTAGTACAACAGTACATTCATTGTTTATAATAGCCTCAACCCCACGCGGTGACCAGCGTTGACGGAAGGCCACCAGAGTCCCCGTGGACACCGTGTGTTCCCTCTCCAGGGACTCTCCCTCCCCCTCTCACTCTCTCCCTCCCCCTCTCTCTCTCCCTCCCTCCCCTCTCCCTCTCTCCCTCCCCCTCTCTCCTTCCCCCTCTCCCTCCCTCCCCCTCCCCTCTCTCTCCCCCTCCCTCCCCCCCCCTCTCTCTCTCTCCCTCCCCCCTCTCTCTCTTCCCCCCCGCTCCCCCTGCCCTCCCCCACCCTTCCTCCCCTAAACCCCGTTCCCTCTCCCATCCACACCCTCCCCTCCACTCCTTCCATCCACCCCCTTCCCCCTCCCCTCCCTTCTCCCCCCTTCCCTTGCCCCCTCTCTCTCCCCTCCCATCTCGCACTCCCCTCCTCCCCACCCTTCCCCCCTCACCCACCCTCCCTCTCCTCCACCCCCCCTCTCCCTCTGTCTCTTGCCCTTCTGTCTCTGCCTCTCTCACTGTCTCTCCCCATTCTCTCTCTGCCCTCACTCTCTACCCCCCCCACCCTCTCTAAACGTGCCTGCGAGTTGGGGGTTATGCGTCAGTGGATAGGGCGGTTATGGGGTAAAAGGAGATAATTAATAATATTAATATAATATCAAGGGGGGGTGGTAGTTACTGTGGGGGTGGTTAGTGCGTGTGATGCCGCATGCCGCCCCGCACACCCCCCCAGACCCAACGGGTCTGCACTTGGTCTAGTAACTATTAAAACTCTGGTGTGTGTGTGTGTGTGTGTGTGTGTGTGTGTGTGTGTGTGTGTGTGTGTGTGTGTGTGTGTGTGTGTGTGTGTGTGTGTGTGTGTGTGTTTACATTTTCGCGAAAAAACTACGCAGTAACAATAAAATATTTACATATTCCGGTTGATATTTTTCCTGTCGAGTCCAAAATCACCTTATTTGAAAATTTCATCTTTTATTTCTCGACATTACTGAAAATGTTTAAAAATATCCAAAGACTTTGAATTTAAACGAGCAGCTCTCGCTGATGACGTCACAATGGGTCTGCTCCGCGTCGTCTTCCACGTGCTGTGAGTGACGTCACCCCCCCCCCCGACCCCTCCCTCCCCTCCGTCATTCAAAAGACACCGCCGGAGATGAAGTCGGGCCCTGGACTGAAGTGGCTCAACTCGCGGTCCTTTGGTCGACACCCGCCCACCGCCTTGCTTGCCGTCCTCGGGTCGACGCACGTCAGCCCGACAGCCTGCTGCACGAGTCCACGTCCGCCCGCAGCCGTCTCTCTCTGTCTCTGACCTCTCTCTCTATCTCTGCCCTCTTTCTCTGTCTCTGCACTCTCTCTCAGTCTCTGCACTCTCTCTCTCTCTCTCTGACCTCTTTCTCAGTCTCTGCTCCCTCTCTCTCCCTGTCTCTGCCCTCTCTCTCCCTGTCTCCGATCCCTCTCCCTGTCTCCGATCCCTCTCTCTGTCTCTGCCCCCTCTCTCTGTCTCTGCCTCCTCTCTCTGTCTCTGCCCCCTCTCTCTGTCTCTGCCCTCTCTCTCTACCGCCCGCCCTCTCCCTCTCTAGCCGCGCTTGCGCAGTTGGGGGCTATGCGTGTGGATAGGGCGGGGATGGGGTAAAAGGAGCAAATTAATAACATTAATATATTATCATGGGGGTGGTCAGTGTGTGTGTGGAGCGGTTAGGGAGTGTGTGTGGGGGGTGGTTGGTGCGTGTGTGACGCTGCAGGCCACCCCCCCCCCCCCCCGCTCGTTGATTGGGCGGACCCAACGAGTTCCAGTTGGTCTAGTATACTATTAAAAGTCTCGTCTTGTTTCTATATATGTGTGTGTGTGTGTGTGTGTATGTGTGTGTGTGTGTGTGTGTGTGTGTGTGTGCGCGTGTCTGTAATTGTGATCGTATCTACGCCAAAACGGTACACGGTAGCGCTAAATTTTTGTACGTTACTTACCTTTTTCCTGTCGTCGCCCTGGTCAAGTCTCCTTCAGATTTGATGTTATATTTCACGTTATTGATATTTAAAGGTTTAAAAAAAGCAAACTGGAAAATCCTTGCTGCCCCTGCTTCCAACAAACTTCCATATAAAGTTGCAATCCAGGAACACTCTGTACTTCCACCAAGTTTTCACCTGAATGGAATGTCAAGGGCCTGTCCCACTTTCCCGATTTACTCACGAATTCCCCCGAGTTTTCCCCTTGATTCAAACTCGGACAATGTCCATAGGAAGCCGTAGGAGTCCGTAGATATTTCGTAGCGGCTTGTAACGCCAGCTGTAGGTACTCAAGGCATCAGGTAAGTTGGGACGTTTTTTCAGCATGTCGAGTTAAAAAAATAGCCCCGAGTACCTACGGCTGGCTATTACCGTAATTCGCTAAGTTTGAATCAAGGGGAAAACTCGGGAGAATTTGTGAGTAACTTGGGAAAGTGGGACAGGCCCTTAACAGTCCTCTACCAAACATTTGTAACAATGTTGACATCATAGAACACTTACTCCTGCTCCTGCCAACTTGAATAGGAGGGGAAAGGTCAATTGGTATTGCAATTGGAAGTGCTGCAGCAGGCAGGGCAAGTCCAATGGAATTTATTTTTAAAGTCCAGTGCTGGGCGAGGCAGGGGAGTGGTGGAATCATACGTTGGGGAATGTGTTGAGTTGGGGGACCACGCCTCCCGTGGGGGCTACGGGTTAGTGGTGGAATATTGCGTTGGGGTGCCAGGCCTCCCATGTAACATGGACCCAACGTGTTCCAGTTGGTCTAGTACTTTCTATTATTCTTGAAATCTTATGCCACCTGCTGGTTGTCATACAATTTTTTCACCATGATTTTTATTACTAAAGCAGAATACCTATGATGAAATGAGACCGGAACATTGAGACAGCAGGAGGAACATTTAGATCACAAATCCATTGCACAATTCAATGAGATAATGGTTCTGCACATTCGCTTGGTTAAGTTTCCTTTTATATTGTTGACTAGCAAAGATGTATTTATCTCAAATTGAAAATTGTGTCAACATCACAGCCTTTTCCTCAGTGTCCCACAATTCTACTAGTTATGAAAATTATTTGTTTTTAAAACTACTAAATGGGCTGATCTTAATATTAAGTCCATATCCTATTACCCTGGACCCAGGCATCATTAGGGGGAAAGTGCCTACCTTATCAATTTCCTCCAAAATCTTTAAAATAATTCAAGGTTTTTCAAAGACTTTATTATATTCCAGTGAAGCATATTTTTGCTCAAAGTCTGAACCTCAGAGCACAGGTAAAATGCTGGGAATCGCAATATCAAGCACTCTTTTTAAGATGCTGTGCACAGAACACTACATAATACTCTTTATTTAGTCCAACCAAAAGCTTTATATAGGTCTAGTAAAATTGTTCTGTGTTCGATTCTTTTCCTCTAGTTACTAATAATAATTTCACGAATATACCATCAGTTTTAATCATTACTTTTTGCACCCAACTATTGCCTCATTGCCAATATTGAATTTTAGTTTACACATATGGCCCTTGCATTTCTTTCTACCACTGTTCCTAGCTTCTTATCACCTACATAATAATACAATCTATGTTTTAGCCATCTAAGGTTGATGATTTCACATTCCACTGCAAGATCATTAAACATGATTACTTGCTGAATCTATTAATTCTTTTTTGTGATTTAATGTTCTTGTGTAACACCAATCTTTACTGTATCTGGCCATTATTACACTGACACCCTGGAACCTTTCTGTGCACATATTGGTTTCCACATTTGAAAAAGCTTTCATTGCCTAAATTGCTTGTTGATCATTAATATATATTGTAAATAGCTGGGGTCCCAGCACTGAGCCTTGCGGTACCCCACTGAGCCTTGCGGTACCCCCACTATCCTGAAAGGAATGCTGAAGCTGGGTTATAAAAGCAAGGTGTCCTCCGTTCACTTCAATGACAATTGGCCACAGACATTTTGTGGGCTTGTCTGCAAAGACAACTATACCTTCACACAGCCATGCCCTCTACAGGATATCCAGCGTTATAAATTGTTTCGAATGGATTGTGACATTCAATGAGAAATGATCGAAGAAGGAAGTATGAATAAAATGGTAAGATTATATTGCTCAAGTTGTCTAAAAAATGTATAACAAATGATTGTGCAGATTGCAAAAAAAAGGTAAAGCAGAAACGTTTTCAATGCCTGCTTTTCTCTTTTATTACACAATTATATGATACAGCACTTCCAAATAATAACGCTGCTGTAGGCACATACCTAAATTCCTTTACTGCTGTATTAATGCTTCTAAAGTCAATAAGCATCAACTTGGCCCTTCAAACATAAGCACAATTCTGCTGGTTCTAGAAATCCCAAATATAAATGGAAAATTCTGTACTCAGCAAATGAGGTAACATAATAATGAGTACATATAACCTGAATCATTAATTTTGCTTCCTTCCACACTCATAATGTCTGACCTGCTAAGTATTCCAGTAATATCAATTTGTTATATTACTATAACAAGGGAAAGGGAAAATAGATTATGAAAGAAAACTGGCAGGGAACATAAAAACTGACTGCAAAAGTTTTTATCGATATGTGAAGAGAAAAAGATTAGTTAAAACAAATGTAGGTCCCTTGCAGTCAGAAACAGGTGAATTGATCATGGGGAACAAGGACATGGCAGACCAATTGAATAACTACTTTGGTTCCATCTTCACTAAGGAAGACATAAATAATCTGCCAGAAATAGCAGGGGACTGGGGGTCAAATAAGATGGAGGAACTGAGCGAAATCCAGGTTAGCCGCGAAGTGGTGTTGGGTAAATTGAATGGATTAAAGGCCGATAAATCCCCAGGGTCAGATAGGCTGCATCCCAGAGTACTCAAGGAAGTAGCCAAAGAAATAGTAGATGCATTAGTGATAATTTTTCAAAACTCTTTAGATTCTGGAATAGTTCCTGAGGATTGGAGGGTAGCTAATGTAACCCCACTTTATAAAAAAGGAGGGAGAGAGAAAACGGGGAATTACAGACCAGTTAGTCTAACATCGGTAGTGGGGTAACTGCTAGAGTCAGTCATTAAAGATGGGATAGCAGCACATTTTGAAAGTGGTGAAATAATTGGACAAAGTCAGCATGTAACTAGTAGAGTGGATAAGGGAGAACCAGTGGATGTGTTATATCTGGACTTTCAGAAGGCTTTCTACAAGGTGCCACATAAGAGATTAGTATACAAACTTAAAGCACACAGTATTGGGGGTTCAGTATTGATGTGGATAGAGAACTGGCTGGGAGACAGGAAGCAAAGTGTAGGAGTAAACGGGTCCTTTTCAGAATGGCAGGCAGTGACTAGTGGGGTACCGCAAGGCTCAGTGCTGGGACCCCAGCTATTTACAATATATATTAATGATTTGGAAGAGGGAATTGAATGCAACATCTCCAAGTTTGCGGATGACACAAAGCTGGGGGGCAGTGTTAGGTGTGAGGAGGATGCTAGGAGGCTGCAACGTGACTTGGATAGGCTGGGTGAGTGGGCAAATGCATGGCAGATGCAGTAAAATGTGGATAAATGTGAGGTTATCCACGTTGGTGGCAAAAACAGGAGGGTAGATTATTATCTGAATGGTGGCCGATTAGGAAAAGAGGAGATGCGACGAGACCTGGGTGTCATGGTACACCAGTCATTGAAAGTAGGCATGCAGGTGCAGCAGGCAGTGAAGAAAGCAAATGGTATGTTAGCATTCATAGCAAAAGGATTTGAGTATAGGAGCAGGGAGGTTCTACTGCAGTTGTACAGGGTTTTGGTGAGACCACACCTGGAGTATTGCGTACATTTTGGTCTCCAAATCTGAGGAAAGATATTCTTGCCATAGAGGGGGTACAGAGAAGGTTCACCAGACTGATTCCTGGGATGTCAGGACTTTCATATGAGGAAACGCTGGATAGACTCGGCTTGTACTCGCTAGAATTTAGAAGATTGAGGGGGGATCTTATAGAAACTTACAAAATTCATAAGGTGTTGGACAGGCTAAAAGCAGGAAGATTGGTCCCGATGTTGGGGAGGTCCAGAACAAGGGGTTACAGTTTAAGGATAAGGGGGAATTCCTTTAGGACCGAGATGAGGAAAACATTTTTCACACAGAGAGTGGTGAGTCTCTGGAATTCTCTGCCACAGAAGGTAGTTGAGACTAGTTCATTGGCTATATTTAAGAGGGAGTTAGATGTGGCCCTTGTGGCTAAAGGGATCAGGGGGTATGGAGAGAAGGCAGGTACAGGATGATCAGCCATGATCATATTGAATGGCGGTGCAGGCTCGAAGGGCCAAATGGCCTACTCCTGCACCTATTTTCTATGTTTCTATGTTATTATTGAATTTAGCATTTCATTATAAAGTTGCCTGAAAAGAAGGAACATCCACAAGGAGGCTGCTCATAACATATGACCTGATTTGAGGTTCCTCATTGCCAATATGTTTAATGCTTTTATTGAAATAATGGAACATTTGGCAAATCAATCAGTTATGCAAAAAGGCAGAAACTATTTGAACATAAGGAATCTTTAGATTTTCCTTTAACCTCAAACAAATGTATCTATTAAATGTTCGCCTGTTTAGAATCAAGCAGCAGTGCCCAAAGATACCAAATATATTGAGACTCAATGCTCTGCAATGCTACACTATGGATAGAGATAGTATGCCTTTATAGACAAGCCTGAAAAATGTCTGTGGGTAGCTCGTATATATGTACACACATATATATATGTACACACACACACACACACACATATATATACACATATACATATATATATATATATATATACACACATACATATATATATATATATATATATAGTCATATAGCGCGTGGAACAGGCCCTTTGACGCAACTGGTCCATGCTGACCAAGATGCCGCATCTAAGCTAGTCCCATTTTCCCGCTTTTGGTCCACATAACTCTAAACTTCTCCTATCCATGTACCTATCCAAGTGTCTTTTAAATGCCGTTACAGTAACAGTGTCAACTACCTCCTTTGGCAGCTCATTCCATACATTGTGAGAGTAGAGCAGAATGCCTAAAATATGTGGACCATCTTGTCAACAATTACATTAAAAAACAGAGAAAATAGGTGCAGGAGTAGGCCATTCGGCCCTTCAAGTAGAGCATCCATTCAATATGATCATGGCTGAACATACAAAATCAGTACCCCGTTCCTGCTTTCTCCCCATATTCCTTGATTCCGTTAGCCCTAAGAGCCATATGCAACTCTCTCTTGAATAGAATTTTGGATGTTTGGGAAATACAACAGGATAGCCAGAACTGATAGAAGTAATTTCCTTAAGCAAAAATAACAAAATACATTTAGAAAAAGAAAATCCCAATTCAACCATAGTTGAGACTTACCGCTCATGAACTACCTAATAATCCCTGCCCAATAAATATGCAATAAATATGCAATATATCTCAAAAATATAGCCATAACATCACTTTAATTATATATCTTTGGAGTTTACACTGGATTAAGTCAAAATAGGTTGGGAAATTAATGTTGCAACATATTCTATGTAAAATAGGTACATTTGAATCAGTTTTTGAAATATCTCAAACTGAACAACTGATTACCAAAGTCACCATATCTAACTTAAAATGTATATATTTATACAGCTATTGTACTTACCTACACCAAACCTCAAATTGAATGCCACCACCTCCTTCAAGTCTTTGTGTAGAGCAGACATCCAATAGTATTCTCTGCACTGGAATATCCATTGGCATCAGAAGCAAGTGACTTTGACAGTTATTAAATACAGGATCTGGAACACACAATGTAGTTGCAGTGCGAAACGACTTCAAGATGATGCCTACAGGAAAATAAAGTAGATATATAAAAAATGTAAATGTAGAAATTAATCTTTATAATATTTAAAAACATAAGAAAATATAAAATTGGGCTGATCTAAATAGAATCCGTTTTCCCGAGCATCAGGAAAATGCCTAAATATCCTAATGGCTTGATTAGTGGGAGGTATTAGAAATTTGTGTTTTTTTGTGGAATCGACCAAGAGAATTGATGATGGCAAGGCGGTGGATGTTGTCTACATAGACTTTAGCAAGCCCCATGACAAAGTCGCACAGGGTAGGTTGTCCAGAAGGTTATTGCACATGGATTCTAGATTGAGATAGCAAACTGGCTACATAATTGGGTTAGTAATGGAAAGCAGAGGGCAGTAGTGGGGGATTGCTTTGCATATAAGAGACCTGATACCAGTAGTGTGCTGCAGGGATCGGTGCCAGGCCCAAGGAAAAGATCGGCATGATTAGTAAGCATGCAGATGGTAGTATAGTGGTCAGGATCTGGATTCACAAAGACAAATGGGAAATGGAATAGCTGTTGGATGCATATAAAATTATGAGGATACAGATAAGGGGATGTTACAGTCGTTTTCCGAGGGCAGGGGATTGTAAACCTGGAGAGCGTAAGTAGAAGGGGCCCAAGAGGCAGGTTTTCACACACTGAGGGTGGTGGAAATATGGCCAGAAGAAGTGGAAGAGCTAGGTTCAATTACAACATTTAAAAGACATTTAGGCAGGTAATTTGATAGGAATTGGAGCGGAATACAGGCCAAATGCGAGCAAATGGAACTAGTGTAGATAGACATCTTGGTTCAATGGACATGGACAAGTTGGGCCAAAGGGCCTGCTGCTGTGCTGCATTCTTTCACAGGTTTAAAGGAAATGAGCGGGGCAAGATTATATACACAGAGGGTGATGGGTATCTGTAACCCACTGCCAGGAATGGTGGTGGAGGCAGATAAGACAGTGGTGCCTAAGAGATTTTTGGATAGGCACATGGATATGCAAGGAATGGAGGGATATAGATTATGTACTGGCAGATAAGAGTTGGTCTTGGCATCATGTTTAGCACAGACATTGAGGGTCGAAGGACCTGATCCTGTGATGTACTTTTCTATGCTATATAACCATCAATCTCATATCACAATAATTTACATTACCATTTAAAATCTATTTAACATGTACACAAAAGACATAATGTACAGCAAAATTACACAACAATAACAATTTTAATGTGTTTATTAAAATATTAAATTGATTGTCCAAACTATGCTAGCCCTGAGAATATGTATGTTGCCGAGGTATTGCAAAGAGTTAGCTATCAAAGATTAAGGGCATTTGATAAATCTGGCTCATTCTGCTTATATATTGCAAATTCCATTATCACTCTTAAATCACTAACATTTCAATTTCTACTATTCTACATATTCCAGAAATAACAACTAAATGGTATATTTAATATCGATAAACAGCTCTTTGCATAAACAGCCAAATACATCTGTCACTGCAAAGATGTTGGTATTGATGGATGTGACCACAGCTTTCTCAAAAATAAAGGATTTCATAGAAAGAAATTGAAGAAGCAAAATGATGGAGGAACTCATGGAGCCAGAATGAATGAAATACTGACGTCCCACAATAGGATTCAGAGAAAGCTGGTTGCACAAAAATCTAGAAACATAAGAAATGAGTGAAGTGATATTGGGGTTTGAATTGCTGGACAAGGGAACAATCCATGAAGGAACCAAATAAGAGAAAGATAATTTTAACGATGATGGGTAATCCTGTATCAACAGGATGTAATGCAGATTCTCAGCCGTACAGAATTTTTTTTGGTAAGCAGAACGATAAAGTCCAATGCTCAGAGGATTGGAATAATTGAGCTGAGAGGTGACAAAATGTAAAGGGCCTGTCCCACCAGCATGCAACTCTATGCGATGAACACGATCAAACCGGCAGCGGGGGCCGCGCAGAGGTCGGTGATCCCCTGTACAGGGCCGTTCCCACCAGCATGCGCCTGCATGCGGCAAGCGCAACTAAACCGGCAGCGAGGGCCGCGCGGAGGTTGGGTGAGTGGCGCAACGCGGCGCAAAGCGAGGCGAACTTGAAGCAAGTCCAAGGTAAGTTCGCCACGACTTAGAGGGGCACACAGAGAGGGGCACCGAGGCACACACACATACAGGGCCACGGAGCCACACACATAGAGGGTCACGGAGGCACTTACAAATAGGTTCACGGAGGCACGATGTCCGGGCGGTGTGTAAATGTCGAGGCGACTGCGAGCCGACAAGCCATTGCCGCGCGGGATTTTTGGACAGTCGGTTTTTCGGAGCCCCGCGCGGTGTCGGGACGAACCCGGGACGAACTCCACACAATTCCGCGCGGCTCCGGCGATCGAAGTGGGACCGGCCCCGCGACGCCGGACGGCTCAAGCGACCACGTTAGGTCGCGCTAATCGCATAGAGTTGCATGCTGGTGGGACAGGCCCTTAAGAGGGCTTCAAAAGGCAAGTGGGTCGAAGCAATGTGGAGTTTAGGGTTAGAATTTCAGCCTAGAGTTGAATAGGAATTCAGGACTGAGGTAAAAGGGTTGAGGGAAACGCGAGATCAATGTTGAGGATAAAGAGTTGGTTACTGAGGCTGAAAACAACAACTTCAGTCTTTATGAGTAAATTACAAATCATCCAAGAATGGATAGTCAAGAATGGATCATCCAAAGATGGTGTCAGAGAAGCAGATCTGCGTGTCGATGTACGTGTTGAACCTGTTGAAGAGGAGGAAGTCTAGAAAGGCTCTTGGGAGGCTCCATATATAATACTGCAAAGATGGAGCAAGGTAAGGTTGGAATTCACCGCTACTGTTATGATTAAATAAAACAGAACAAAGCCGATCATAGAATGCCACTTAGCCAGTGAAACAAGAAAATACTGAACAAGAAACTTAGCAATCTATAATAGTAAATATTTAAATATTTGTATCTGTTTCATTGTCATCTGTATCTCTAAATTATCTTCATCCCTTTCTCTCTGTAGTTCCCAAAGCTTACTTTCAACAAAATACTTCCTTTGTACTTACTTTTGACGTTTTATTTTTTAGTCTTCTTCTTTATGTATTTATAAGATCCTGATACATAACTTAATCACTCCACTTAGAATATTTGATAATATAAATCTTTAAGAGCAAAAAATTGCTATTTTATAATGCTCTGTGCTGGCTGAAAAACAGGGCTGAAATAAAGTTACCTACCAGGTTCCACTGGCAATGCCTCAGATATGATATTTGCATCGTGAGTTGGGAAATGATATTGTACATAGCAGTCAGCCTCTCCCCAAACAGTGGACTGCAAGGGAGTCAATCCTTTAAGTTTTATCACTTTAATCTCAAAAGTGTGTTCCATCAGCGGCTCAGTCTCCCCTCTATTGAACTGAAATATTACATGTTGCATCAGAATAGTTATACGATTAAACTCGAGAGAGAGAAACTTAAGTTTCATTTTTTCTAAATATATGAATAAATCATCTGCACAATGCAAATATTAGTATATTTTGAATGACCAAGTTCTTGAGAAGCATTTACTTCAGCAGCATAGAAACTACTGAACATCAACTGGCTGGTAGTATGCAGAATAGATGTGAAGTTCCAGTCATCTTTTTCATTGATGTTAAGTAGCTTCACCTTACACAGGAATGGCATCTTGTCCGATGGCCAACTGACTCCGCAACATATTGTCTCACAGCAACGGTTCAGAAAAGTTCCACCATAAAGAGATCATTCAAACACGTCCATGCAGGATATATGAATTACTAATCTAACCACACCTATTCCCGTATTGCCACAAAACCATCGCTGGTCAGCATGGGCTCGGTGGGCCGAAGGACCTGTCTCTGCGCTATATCAATAAACAAAACTAAGCTAAACCTTTTTGTTTTTCATGTATTTATCTAGTTCCCTTATCAACAGTACAAATGAATCACTTTCTATTTATCCACTGGCAGCGAATTCCAGTTCTCAGTCACTCCGCAAAAAAATTGTTTTCATGGTAATTTAGTTCTTCTGCCATTTACCAACATTCTGTGTCTTCCAGTTCCTACCCTGTCAGCCAATAAAGAGTCATGGAGTTATAAACAGGCCCTTCCTCCCAAATCACCACGTCAAGCAAGATCTCCCAACTAAGTTAGCCTAACAACAATGGTGGGAGAATTACCAGAGGAGATCCTGTCTCTCAGAATCCACCTGCATTTGGAAAGGCAAGGGCTGATTACGGATAGTTAGCCATTGCTTTGTGTGTGCGAAATACTGTCTCACATATTTTCTTGAGCTCTTTTTGCAGAGGTGACCAAGGAGATTGATGAAAGCAGGAGATGTTATCTATATGGATTTTAGCTAGGTCCCACAGGAAGACTGGTCCAGAAGGCTAGATCACTTGGGATCCAGGGTGAGCTAGCTAACTGTCTACAAAATTGGCTTGTTGGAAGGAGACCAATGGTGGTGATGGAAGGTTGTTTTTTAGATTGGAGGCCAATGGTGTGCCACAGGTTCAGTCCTGGGTCTAATGCTGTTTGTCACATACAGTGTATCAATAATATATATAGATAAGGTGGTGAAGAAAGTGTATGGCACAGGCTTGCCTTCATTGGCCAGGCTACTCAGTGTAAGATTTGGGACATCAGTGATAGCTACACATTATGTTGGTGAGAGCAATTGGAATATTGTGTACAGTCCTGGTCACCATACTAAAGGAAAAACATGATTTAGATAGAGAGGGTGCAATAAAGATTCACAAAGATGTTGCCAGAACTGGGGGGTTGTGTTATGAAAGGGTGAATAAAATGGATTATTTTCCCTAGAGTGAAGGAGACTGAGAATGACTGTAAAAAATTATAAAATAATGAAGAACATAAATATGTTACCAGGATTAGATGGTGTGAGCTATAGGGAGAGGTTGAGTAGGCTGGGTCTCTATTCCATGGAGCGCAGAAGGATGTGGGGAGATCTTATAGTTATACAAAATCATGACAGGAATAGATCGGGTAGATGCACAGAGCCTTTTGCCCAGAGTAGGGGAATCGAGGACCAGAGGACATAGGTTCAAGGTGAATGGAAAAGATTTAATAGGAATCCAAGGGGTAACTTTTTCACACAAAGGGTGGTGGGTGTATGGAACAAGTTGGCAGAAGGTAGTTGAGGCTGGGACTATCCCATCATTTAAGAAACAGTTAAGACAGGTACATCGATACGACAGGTTTGTAGGAATATGGACCAAGCGCAGGCAAGTGGGACTAGGGTAGCTGGGAAATTGTTGGCTGGTGTGGGCGAGTTGGACAAAGGGCCTGTTTACACACTGTATCACTCTATGACTCTAAGTGGATTATCATAGTTTGTTTCCATAGCGTGGAATTGAGAAGGCATAGGTTGAAGGTGAGTGGGACCCAAGCTGCAAGTTTCTTCATACAGAGGGTGGTGTGTACATGGAATAATCTGCCAGAGGAAGTGGTAAAGTCAGGTACAATTATTATGTTTAAAATATATTGGAAAGGAAAGGTTTAGAGGCATATGGGCCAAATGGCAGCAAATGGGACTAGCTCAGAAAGACAGCAATAGTATGTTGGATTGAAGGGCTGTTTCTACACTAAATAACACTAACTGAATCTTCAGTATCTTTCAGTATCACACCTTGGTTTTGCAGTATCATAGTTTTACAAGAAACTCAATTTAAAATATGAATAAAATTTGGAAGAGGGAATTAGGAGCAACACTAGCAAGTTTGCGGATGGCACGAAGCTGGGTGGCAGTGTGAACTGTGAAGAGGATGTTAGGAGGTTGCAGGGTGGCCTGGACAGGTTGAGTGAGTGGACAGATGCGTGGCAGATGCAGTATAATATAGATAAATGTGGGGTTATCCACTTTGGTGGCAAAAACAAGAGGGCAGATTATTATCTCAATGGGGTTAAGTTAGGTAAGGGGGAGGTACAGCGAGACCTGGGTGTCCTTGTACACCGGTCACTGAAGGTTGGCGTGCAGGTACAGCAGGCAGTGAAGAAAGCTAATGGAATGTTGGCCTTCATAACTAGAGGATTTCAGTATAGGAGCAGAGAGGTTCTTCTGCAGTTGTATAGGGCTCTGGTAAGACCACATCTAGAGTATTGCGTACAGTTTTGGTCTCCTAATTTGAGGAAGGACATCCTTGTGATTGAGGCAGTGCAGCATAGGTTCACGCGATTGATCCCTGGAATGGCGGGACTGTCATATGAGGAAAGAATTGAAAAGACTAGGCTTGTATTCACTGGAGTTTAAAAGGATGAGGGGGGGATCTTATAGAAACATATAAAATTATAAAAGGACTGGACAAGCTAGATGCAGGAAAAATGTTCCCAATGTTGGGTGAGTCCAGAACCAGGGGCCACAGTGTTAAAATAAAGGGGAGGCCATTTAAGACTGAGGTGAGAAAAAACCTTTTCACCCAGAGAGTTGTGAATTTGTGTAATTCCCTGCCACAGAGGACAGTGGAGGACAAATCACTGGATGGATTTAAGTGAGCGCTAGATAGCGCTCTAGCGGCTAGTGGAATCAAGGGATATGGGGAGAAGGGAGGCACGGGTTATTGATTGGGGATGATCAACCATGATCGCAATGAATGGCGGTGCTGGCTCGAAGGGCCGAATGGACTCTTCCTGCACCTATTTTCTAATTTTCCATGAAAGTTTTTTTTTTCGCTACCTTTCATACACTTGCTGCATTTGAGTGCGTGTTTTAATGCTTTGAGAAGATAAACAACTGTCTGAGATTTAAAGATTAAAGTCCAACATTAAAGATGTGCCATTACTAAATCAAAGCTCTGCAGATGAATACAACCTCATACAGGGCATCCTTCCCCTTGGATACAACTCAATGAGACAAAGCTCAATATGTAATTTTGATATTGTTAACTGGAATCGGTATTATTTTAATGACTGGATCATAATTAATACTGCATAATAATTCCAATTAAGGCAGCATAATATGAGAGTTTCGGAGATCGACAAAAACTGACATGCACTATTTTTTTATTTGGCTCTTGCTGCAAAATCTGTGTAAGGCGTGTTTTTAATATACTGGGGTTGCATTACAACATAATTTTGCGGTACAATAATCACAAACCTTTGATAGAATCGATGGCACTGCATCCAAGAAATGTGGTGTTCTCTGGAAACCGGCAACAGATACCTCCTCGTCACTTTTTAGTCTCTGAAGTGCTGCTATTTGGTCTGCTCCTCCGATAGCTAATAGAACTCGAAGGCTACCCCTTTGATTCCCTGTGAAAACATCCATCATTGGCATGTAGCTGTCCACAGCAACCACGGGATATTGAGCTTGGAGCAATAAATGAGAAATCTTGGGATCCCTAATGACACACAAAAAATAATCTATATTTCAAAAGGAAACAAGTTTAATTTTTTTTGTATACAAATCTGCTGCCACCCTCAACTTGCTACACTTCAGTTAAGAATTAAAACCATGGGAGGGTTGTGCATACTAAAGCTGTTTAAACAGAACATCTAATTATATGTGTAATCATCTAAAAAAAAACTTTCTGATAAATTAAACCAAACATTGTAGTAATATAATAATCAAGTGCGCCAAATTATTTTTCTCCAGCTTGCTGGCTTCCACCCTTAACAGCCATTTTTCAGTTTTTTTAATGTCCAGTACGCATGTCCAGAACAGGTATTCACTGATTCCAGACTACAAAAACATGGTTACTCTAGCTGGACACGTTCAGGCAAGATTTGGTGATTTTATGATGTTTTAAAATAGTTTTAAGGAAATATACTTCCCCCAGGTCAAGAACAGCACTCAGCGGGTCACTTGTGTTTCTCTTCATTGGATTGGTAACATTGCATGAGTAATGAAGTGCAAGAACCCATATCCCACTGGTCTAAGATAAATTCTGTGGTTGCCTGCAGAGTTGATTAAACACTTACTTTCCAAATTTTGTTCCAGGCTCTTTGTTATACCACACAGAGAAGTTTTTTTGTATAGAATGGCAGAGTTTCTGTTAATTTCTTATCCTTTGATGCAATAAAGCAAAATACTGGCAGAAGGTAACATATATTAAAAAAAATCTGGATACTTTTAACAACATTTAAGAGACTTTTGGATAGGCATATGGATATGCAGCCAATGAAGGGATATGGATTATGCGCAGGTAGATATCTCAGCATCATGTTCGGCACAGATATTGTGGGCTGAAAGGTCTGTTCCAATGTAGTACTGTTCTATGTTTCCCTGCCGATCGATAACTAGGAAACCACACAGTATATGTGCAAAACTCACACATGCGCATTGTGTATTTAAATGGTGAAAACAATGCACACAAATGCGTGAAAATATGTTTGATTAAAAATTCATGAGCTCTAATATTTTAAAACCATAACACTATGTTTATCGTATCAACTAAGTAGCAAATTTAGACAATTTATGTTTTGTTTTAGAGGCAAGACTACTGAGCAAATGTGGATTTGTGGAAAAGTGGTTGCTACCGTCCATGGTTATTTAAATTGCTTAGTTCAGGTGAAATTTATACAGCTAAATTAATCACCAGATCAATCATCCAATCTGATAATTCATCAAATAATGATTAACAAAAGAAACCCTCGTAAACTCAGTTGACATAGCAGTTTTGCAGATCTGGACCAGTCATGTTTCCGACCTTAAGATCAATTTGTTACCCAAATTTCACAGAATCTGCCCTTTGTGGTTAACGTGTGCCTTGTCTTCCAAAGTTTATGCTCACTTCCTTACAAGGCTTTCCACAACCCATTTCAATAAACAAAAATCAATGAATATGGTTAGGCTGAAAAGTGCCCTCCTGAATCAATTTTGGATATTGTTCATTAAATTAACACAACTTCCACCAATAATTAATAATTTGGGAGGTTAACTAATTTTGGATTGCCTATTTCAAATTTCAGTTTCTAAGAAAAATGGCCACCCCTCTACTTGAATTGGCATACATTTCTGTTTTAACATGGTTCTACTCATGCCAAATCAAGTAACTTGTTTAAATAGAAGTTATTTTGTACCAGAGTAAAAGAAGTGGGGTACATGACATATCTTAAATGTCTGTACCATATCACCATGTGAGAAATTTAAACAAAAACACATTTACTGAATGCTATTTACCTAAATGATAAGTAAAATTGATGAAGTGGTAATTTCACAAGCCCAAGTAGATTCTCTTGTCCTGAGGTAATTGCTTTATTCCAGATCTCTATAATCATCATATTATTCTTCATCCTCTCTAGTAGTGTGGGAGTCAGTGTGACCGGAGCTACCTAATAAAAAGAATGAAAAATCTTAGCATATCTACTATTTGATCGGTTTTGAAAATGAAATGCAGCTTTTCAATAATGAAGTACAGTTTATATAAAAGGCTGGACAGTTCAATCAATTTTCATGGCCAATTAATGTGTCTTATAGCTTGGGTTTTAAATGGTAATGAGTTGCTAAAGGAGATGCAATTAAATTTCTGTAAATTGCAATGCTATGGCTAAATTAACAATGCTAGCATTAAATAAATTCACCAGACAAGGAACTAAGAACAAATTGTTCTTATAAGGTTAGTATTGAAACCTCTACAAAATTACAAGTAATGTTCACCAGTAATCATTCTTTAGTTTAGGTTCGTTCAGAGATACAATGTGGAAACAGGCCCTCTGGCTCACTGTGTCCATGCCGACCATCGATCACCTGTACACTAGTTCTGAAGAAGGGTCTCAACCCGAGACGTCACCCATCCCTTCTATCCAGAGATGCTGCCTGTCCCGCTGAGGTACTCCAGCTTTTTGTGTCTGTCTTTGGTTTAAACCAGCATCCGCGGTTCCTTCTTACACACCAGTTCTATGATATCCCACTTTCACATCCTACACACAGGGGGCAAGTTTATGGAACCTGCAGTTCTTTGGAACGTGGGAGGAAACCGGAGCACCTGAAAAAAACCTATGCAGTCACAGGGAGTACGTGCAAATTACGCACAGACAGCATGTGTAGTTAGGATTTAACCCGTCTCTGATGCCTTCATACAGCAGCTCTACCACTGCTGTGCCATCTCTTCTCTTGCTGCACCACTGCACTTCTTCCTCATTCACAGCAAAGACCTCCTTCTGCCTTTTGGGCATGTTCTTACAGAGAATGTTCATATAGAGAATCTCTTATTTAAAAAGTCAACATATGCACTTGACTATTGCTTTTTGAATTCTTTGAAAACTTACCAGTGAAAAGTTAAAAACTGGTTGAGTTGTGGTCCAGCTAACTGGAGATCTGGTGGCCTCGTCGGTGCTGAAAAGCTTACATTTTAGGTATATATTCCACTGTTTTTGGACACAGCCATCTCCCATCGTAAAGTCTTTTCCATCAGGTACCATCAGAAGAACATGAAGTAAGAAACCTTCTTCCTCTATTGAAGAATTAAACTGCTCCATTAAACTTTGTGCTGCAGCTACAGAGGGAAGACGGTGATGGTTTGCATTGCAAGTTCTAGAGCCATCCTTTGTATGACTTTGTTTCACCTGAGTTTCAGTATTTCCTTTTTCTAATAATTCACCAGCCTGCAGATCACCAAAATGTGGGTCCACTGGACATAAATCAACAACATTGTGATCTGATGGAAACTTTGGTCCTGGACTAGAAACAGCATAAGCAGTCTTTGGAGAAGGAGTTAATCTGGAATTAGCACTTGTGAAATCTTTGTTGTCAGAAGCCAGATCCATGGATATCTACCAAACAGTAACACAAAGGAAAAATAAATTAGACCACAATAAATTCAAACTAAATCTTTAGACCTTTAGAGACCACTATGGTAATTTCTCAGGTGATCTGCCAGTTGCTAAGTATTCCTAGCACCATGTGTAGGTAGCAGATGTTGGTTTTTACTGAAGATAGAACGAAATGCTGGAGTAACTCGGTGGGTCAGGCAGCAATCTTTGAGAAAAAGGATGGGTGACATTTTGGGTCGGAACCGTTCGTCAGTCTGAAGAAGGATTCTGACCCAAAACGTCACCCATCTTTTTTCTCCAGGGATGCTGCCTGACCCAGAACTTTGTGTCTGTCCTCACTCCTAGCACCATAACATACATATCCCCTATTTCAGTTTGCGTCATAATTTATTTACTGACGCTGAAAGTAAACAAACAAGCTGGTCCATGTGCTTCAATTTCCCCATCAATCATTACATAATTTACACAAAAAGGTGGAGAAAGTCAGCGGGACAGATAGCATCTCTGGAGAGAAGGATTGGGTGATGTTTCGGGTCCAGACGCTTCTTCAGACTGACGAAGGATCTCGACCCAAAACGTCACACATTCCTTCTTTCCAGAGATGCTGTCTGTCCCGCTGGATTACTCCAGCTTTTTATGTCTATCTTCAGTTTAAACCAGCATCTGCAGTTCCTTTTTCCAAATTGCATAAATTACAGTATTTTTATTTCTGATATTTACCTTTAAAGGACCAATCGGTTGCTGCTTTTCCTTCTTGTCACACATCATATTGACAGGTAATTCACTGGTTATACTTAATACATCTGATTGAATGATGGTTCGAAGTGCAAGACTTGCTGTACCAATCAAAATTGGCTTCAGTGGGGAAAAAAAGAAAATTAGTTTAGAATTCCTCACACAAATGGTAATATGTATTCAAAAATAATTTTAATTGCAATGACCACATAATGCATTCATTGTTTTTTACAATGAAATTATTTTATAATGGTAAATATTAATAAGAATTTATTCAGT
Organism: Raja brachyura; assembly: GCA_963514005.1. The sequence goes on along the minus strand of OY740786.1, from coordinate 17,932,619 downwards.
TTTCACGAAAGGGGGGGGGGGCGGGGATGTCAGAAAGAGTATGGTTTTAGGTGTGCTGACTGATGCCTCCTTGTGACCACTTTAGAAAAGCACAAGAGAAACGTGAGGGAGATCCAGACCCAATCTTTTGGCATTTCAATTTGCCAAAAGTGATCAGGTGGACAGTGAACGAATAAAAAATACAAAGTCACTTGTACTAAGTTTTATTAAATGGGTAAAAGAAAACATGCTTCAAAATAAATGATTATTTATAATTTAGATTGAAATAAGCACTTTGAAGCCGAAGAAACTCCTTTCAATTGCAGATTCCTTTCCAGCATTAACTGCAGATGGAAAAATAGGTTGGGGAAATGGAAATGGAGTTAATCAATACTTTCCATAGATGTTTCCCCCAGTTGCTTCAAAACATATTTGAAAGATTAATATTAATTTCCAGGTAGATCAGAACTAAATGGTAATGACAACCACTCTAATGATAGGAAATTATGATATTTAATATAAAACGTCACCAACTACAACTAATTGGAGTCAGGGAACTGGACCCTTCAGCCTCCCTGTTGTCAAGTACAGATTTTTAAATAATCTTGGTCCAATTTACAAAATATATATATTTTTCAAAAAGACTACCAAGTGAAAATAAATATTTACCATATCAAATAATTTAAAATAATTAAATCTAACCTTTTTCTGTGTCATCTTTTTGGTGTAAATGTTAAACACAAGATTGGAGTTCCACCAATGCTCTATCATCAAACCATCGAAACAGACAGGAAAAACAAACCGCTGCTGGAATTGTACCACTGCAGAAAACAAAATCGTTAAGGTTCTGCTTAACACACAATTGCAAATTCAAATGTCAACTCTGAGAGCAACAGAGAGTGAGTGGAGGAGATTCCTGAGGTTGTTTGCATGGTTGGAAAACTATGTTTAGGAGGGGATAGTGTCAGGCTAGTGTTTTTTTCTTTGGAGTAATAATCGGCTGAGATTAAATTGAGAGGCCTGGAAGATGTTCACAGGAAGGACTTGATTCCTTGGTAGAGTGGTCAATAAATAGAGGACACAGATTTGTGGTGACATGTGGTGGGGGTGGCAGCAGTGAAGTGTCAAAAAGGGAATTCGCTGCCTGAAAAGGGTGATAAAGGTGGATATGGATGAAAAGCAGAAAACTATGATTAAAAAACAGGAGACCGATGTAAAATTTGACTATAAGGCGCTTGATTTGCCCACTATAACCTCAATGTACAAAATGGGATTCTACAAAACAAACAAAAAAACCACTTAAAAACCTTTTGAATAAGGCTGCAAAAGTTTTATACAGTGATATGAAACGTGGATCACGCAGTTTACTGGACTACATCTCTTACACAAATTCCTGTTTGTTAGAACAACATGGGGATCTTATAGAAACTTACAAAATTCTTAAGGGGTTGGACAGGCTAGATGCAGGAAGATTGTTCCCGATGTTGGGGAGGTCCAGGACAAGGGGTCACAGCTTAAGGATAAGGGGGAAATCCTTTAGGACCGAGATGAGAAGGACTTTTTTCACACAGAGAGTGGTGGGTCTCTGGAACTCTCTGCCACAGAGGGTAGTTGAGGCCAGTTCATTGGCTATATTTAAGAGGGAGTTAGATGTGGCCCTTGTGGCTAAGGGGATCAGGGGGTATGGAGAGAAGGCAGGTACAGGATACTGAGTTGGATGATCAGCCATGATCATATTGAATGGTGGTGCAGGCTCGAAGGGCCGAATGGCCTACTCCTGCACCTAATTTCTATGTTTCTATGTCAAACATTTCATCCTAAAGTAGATTTCACTAGCTGTCATACTGACCCCTGGCCAAGGAGCTCTCTGCTAATTCTGGAAAAATCCACAAATTAATGCACATCTCAGAATGTACCCTCTTCATAGTTTCACATGGTGAATGTCATAATAAGTCCCTGGCTATTTATTACCACAACTTTAAGTAACATCGCTAAGATCAGGAAACAGGTAGAAGATAATCAGCCTGCAGAACAATGTTAACTTATTTGATTTACTTTTTACTCGAATGGTCCAGAAAGAGTTTTGCCCATCCATCCTACCTTCATTTATAACTTTGCTGGAAGCTACCCGTGTAATTTCAGATCCCATGTACAGCTCTTGCACTCCACTCTTTGAAGATGTGGACACAGGAAGATTGTACTCAACAATATAAGTGCTGAAGAAGAAAAAAAAATTAGAATACAAATCTGGAAATAAAACTATTATTTCTAATCAAATAAATTCAAGACGTTCTCTTTATTTTCTTGCGTCAGGACAACCGATCTTCCCTAAAACTATATTTCCTGCCTTTCAAAATGATAAATAGTTTATCACCTGCACATAGATGTTCTGATAAATAGAACCAGCCTAGGTCTCTCCAATGAATGCTTCCAGCCATTAATCATAATGTTTGCCAGTATTGAAAAATGTATCTACCAAGGAAGACTGTGGTCAATTACTTTTCTCCAGAAACCCTTAAGCATTATTATCCCTGCATAACATTTTCTCACTCCGTCCCATATGATCATGTTATCTACCTTGACAATGGGCGAGGTTATCAAACAAGCATTATTTTAAATCCTGGGTACAATTTATCAAGTGAATTAATCAATTGTTGCAATGTAACTTCCACAATTGCTTCAGCCCGCCATTAAACTATGCAAGTGCCATTGCTGAAATGTTACCAAGTTAAAGGCATAAAACTGCTGGATAAGAATCTAATGGACATGTAGTCACAGGCAGAAAAAAATTATAATGAAAGCTTTGATAAGAAATGCCTTTCAATAGTGTGAAAGAGGCGCTTACATTTATGCAAGAACTTTGTGGTTCTCAGATAATGATAACAATGTCAAGGAATGACCCCTTACAACAATTAAAATATTTAACTAAAGATTTCACTCCCCTTTATTGCCACCAGCCTGGGAAGCAGCAATGACCAACTATAAAATGTTGTGATGCAAAGATAAGTGTAGAGGTCTGGGTTCCTCTTCCTAATCCTCTCCAAAGTCTCACAGCATTGGGAAGCTATTGTCAGAGGTGTTAAGGAATCCTTGCTACTTGTGTGACCAGGCCAGCTGTACAAGCACTTGAAAAGTTTTGACACCATCAACTGCAAAGCAATCTAATTGATCAGCAACCCGGTCACCTTTTGCAGTTAGCAAAACGCAGTACTCCCATGCTAATACACTGAAGTGGCATTCCAGATTATATGTTAACGTTAGAGTTAATCAAACACCTGATCATTCATAAAGACATCCGTAACACTAAAAAGCACAGAGCCAGAAACATATCTAAAAAAGCAAACATGAAAAGATGCATGAACAGTGATATTTTATAAATTACCATTTTCTTCCTGAAACAGGTCGAGGTGGCTTTCCTCTGTTGCCTTTTCCTTTTGGCATTGTGCGAGTGCTATCTGGAGGAAGCTTTAATGTTTCAATTATAACACGGGCCAAATAAATGCGTTCCAGTAGGGCAAGTCTATCTACATTCAACTCAGCAACAGGTATCACTTGTTCTTTACTCAGTAAAGAACCTTCTTGCATAGGGTGTTCACTGGAGGTAACAAAAAAAATCAAATGCATGCAGCTCAAAATGGTAGGCAATGTCAAGTCTTCTCAGTCTCTATAAAGAACAATTCTCAACAGCAGGATCAGTGAATAAAAACATGACGTGACATTAAGCTGTATTGACCAGGAGGAACCGGTAAAGAATGTCCTGTGTGTGAGAGTTATGATTTATGTAAGGATTATTTGAGAGGTAGATGATGATATGATAGAAAATGGGGACAAACATTTTTTTAAAAATAACTTGTAAATGTATAACTACTTAATTATTTCACTCAAAAAGTCCACGAGGATCAGTCTGAAATAGACGAAATATAAAAACATGAATTTTGCACCTTGATTTATCTTTTATTCTGGTGTTTGTTGTATCATCATCCTCACGCACCTTGCCTGTCATTCTTTTTGGCATGTAATCTTTCCTGCCACCCGTTTCAAAACAGACCCTTCTTTTCACACTTTCTCTGCATCTTTTAACTTGTTCACCTCTTTACTTTTCCCAGTTTTCGTTAAATCTTTCTCCAGAGACACAACCTAAATTTCTTTCAGCAGTCACTTTTTTAATATCACAAAGTAAAAATCTATTTTTACATACATATATTATCGGTGTGAGTGTTTCCATTACAATTCACCACATAGTTCATGAAATAGATTTACCTACACCAAATGGTCAGTCTAGTCGGCTCGTAAAAATCATTAGCTTGGGATCCAAAAAAATAGGCTAAATAACCTTTTTTTGTTTGCACATAATGGATGCTATAGTTACCAACATCACACAAGTATTCCATAGAACCATAATTCATCAATGGAGTCCAAAATTTGACATATTATGTCCATGTTAATTTGAAAAATAAAACTAAACCACATATCTTTTTTGTTCCAATAATTTATCTAGGTCTTTTTCAAAAGAGTACTTAGATAAAATTGTGATTAAAATTTAGCAAAAATTCACTTAGTAAAGCAGAGTGGTCAAAAATCATTTTGGAAAGGATTTTGTACGGTGCAGGAAAGTAACAAGTAGCTGAACAACTTGATTGTCAATAGAAAGGTCCTAATTTGAGGAAGGATATTCTTGTTATTGAGGGAGTGTAGCGTAGGTCAATTCCCAGAATGGCGAGACTGTCATATGATGAAAGAATGGAGCGACTGCGCTTGTATTCATTGGAATTTAGAAGGATGAAAGGGAATCTTATAGAAACATATAAAATTATTAAGGGATTGGGCACGCTAGATGCAGGAAACATGTTCCCGATGTTGGGGGAGTCCAGAACCAGGGGCCACAGTTTAAGAATAGGGGTAGGCCATTTAGAACCGAGATGAGGAAAAACTTTTTCACCCAGAGGGTTGTGAATTTGTGGAATTCTCTGCTTCAGAAGGCAGTGGAGGCCGATTCACAGTATGCATTTAAAAGAGAGTGAGATAGAGCTCTTAGGCTAGCGGGATCAAGGGATATGGGGAGAAGGCAGGAATGGGGTACTGATTGTGGATAATCAGCCGTGATCTCATTGAATGGCAGTGTTGGCTGGAAGGGCCTACTCCTGCACCTATTGTCTATGTATCTATGTCACCAGCAAGGAATGCTTACATTTAAGCTAAAGCCAAGTAAAATTGTAGAAAACAACATTATACAGAACTGTACATTAAATGCACAAATACCTACATTTACCAACATTAAATGTAATAAAACCCTATTTTACCTGATAGTCTTTTGTGCTTTGTTTTGATTTAAATCTATCCTACGAGTAGTTTTATGCTGGTTGTGATCATCAGGTTTGTAAAGTGCTTTTGTCTTCAGTTTTTTCTTTGAAGTATCCAATTCCTCATCATCACTAGTAAAATCACTTATACTACTTTCATAATTCTATGCAGATGCGACAACAAATGGATAAGAAATTTGTGAGTGTGCATGAAAGTGGATTTACAACAAAACCGCGCAGCACTGAAAAAAGGCAAAGAGTGCTGGAATAATCTAGCAGTCAGGCAGAATTGCTGGAGAACATGGACATATGACGTTTTGGGTTGGGGCTGATTCAGTCTGAAGGGCCCTGACCCGAAATGTCACCTACCATTGTCTCTGCCTGACCCGCTGAGTTACTCCAGCACTTTGTTTCTCTTTTTTGCAAACTAGCATCTGCAGTTCCTCATTTCAGCACAACACTAAATTTGACAACAAAACATTGACAATGTAGACTTGTAAAAGTACACAGCATTTACATCCATTTTACAAAATATATATTTGAAATAGTACTGGAAATATAAACAAGATCATTCACTAATATTTAAGTGTTGCCTCAAATCCAAATGCTTAAAATCCTTCAATGCATTTAAATTGTGATTGCCAGTTATGCCAATAAGCCTAGCTACACAACCAGACAATGCAAGTGTCAGGACTGTTGAACAAACTCTGCACATAAATAAAATACAAGAAAATATTATGCAAATCCACATACACAAAACCATGTATTTACTTAACTTGTTACTTCACATTAAATCCATGCTTAAACAGACTGAATTTCTTGTGTCTGAGATGAGAGGAACTTATATGTTTAATTACCAGATGTAAACATCTGATGAATAGCCAGCATCTATTGTTCATCTCCAATTATAAAGTGGCACAGCTGGTGGAGCTGTTGCCTCACAGCGCCAGAGAACCGGGTTCCATCCTGACTGTCTGGACTTTGTACGTTCTCCCTGTGACCATGCGCATTTCCCAACTGATAGTATAGGAGTATATTATCATTATATTTTATATTCTTGGTGTTTGTAATACTTGAGATACATAAATATTATCCTTTATCTATTATCCTTTGTATTATTTTTGCTCTGCATGTTTGGATTTGGCTTTGCTCCGCATGTTTGGATTTAGCTTTGCTCTGCATGTTTGGATTAGCTTGTTTATGTTGAGATAAGACTTTTGTGCAAGATAGTTGTGCTCGCCTTTGTGTGTTTTGTTTATATAAATTGAGGGCGAAGGTGTTTGGGTTCTCCCCTCGAAGGCACCACTTAGCGTAAATTAGTTGTGACCTTTGTAACTTTGTAACACCCCTAGCTGAGATGAGCAAGAGAGATTCTCTTGCAGCCATTAGCGTAAATCAGTACTAAAATACATGCAAAAAGTGTCTCTCTTGGTACTAAAGTGCTTGCAAAAAGTGTCTCTCTTGGTACTAAAATGCTTGCAAAAAGTGTCTCTCTTGGTACTAAAATGCTTGCAAAAATGTCTCTCTTGGTACTAAAATACTTGCAAATAGTGTGTCTTGGTTCTAAAAGGTTGCAAACAGTGTCTCTTGGTTCTAAAAGGTTGCAAAAAGCATCTATTGGGTCTAAAATGGTTGCTGAAAGAGTGTCTGCTGAAAGAGTGTCTCTATTGGTTTTAAAGTGCTTGCTGAAAGGGTGTCTCCATTGGTTCTAAAATGCTTGCTGAAAGAGTGTCTCTATTGGTTCTTAAATGCTTGCTGAAAGAGTGTCTATTGGTTCTAAAATGCTTGCAAAAAGTATCTATCTATATTACTAAAAGTCTGATCTTGACCGCTTTTGGCTTGCTGTGCTGTGATTTCCGAGAGAACGCCATCACCTACGGCCGTCATTTTTGGCCACCTCGCTCAGAGCCCTCCTCCGCCTTCCAGGACCAGAGGATTTTTTCCATCGATGCAAAATCTGAGAGCTTATTGTTTTTTAAATATTCCCCATTCTCTCTGCTGCCCCTGCTGGAGGGAGGGGGGAGGGACTATAAAACCAGGAAGTGGTGTGCCTCACCCAGTCTCTGCAAGATGGAGGAAGCCAGTGGTGTGCCTCACTCAGTCTCTCTGAGCTCTGAATAGCACTGAACACATGTCTACTCAACTGTGAGTGCCCTTAATGTGGTTCTAAAAAGGTTGCAAACAATGTCTATTGGTTCTAAAATGGTTGCAAAAAGTGTATTTTCTGTTTCTAAAATGGTTGCAAAAAGGGTCTATTGGTTCTAAAACCCTTGCAAAAAGTGTCTCTATTGGTTCTAAAATGCTTGCAAAAAGTGTCTCTATTGGTTCTAAAATGGTTTCAAAACGTGTCTCTATTGGTTCTAAAATGCTTGCAAAAAGTGTCTCTTTTGGTTCTAAAATGCTTGCAAAAAGCGTCTCTATTGGTTCTAAAATGCTGCCTGGCCAGAGTGACTTAGCTGCCAGCCCAAGAATCCATTTGGCCCAAAATGTCCATACTAGCCCTTTGGAAACTAGTCCCTTTGACCCATAACACACATACTAGCGCTCCAGAAAGCCCCCCCATCCCCCCCACACTGGCCAGCAATATTGGAATTGGTGGAGAGGTGGAATATTGCATTGGGGGCCAGTCCTCCCGTGTGAAACTGGGACCCAATGGGTCCCACTTAGTCTAGTATATGATATGATTTGACTGGATAGCATGCAGAACGAGCCTTTCACTGTACAGAATTACACGTGACAATATATTAACAAAGTAACTATGCTTCTATTTCATTGATCACCTGTGTAACGGGTGATCAATGGTTGTCGTAGACTTGGTGGGCCGAAGGGCCTGTTTCCATGCTGTATCTTTCAAATAACGTAAAATTGCCTCTGCACTGGTGGCAAATGAGAGTCAAGCACATTAGTGGGTCGCAGGCATATATACAGGCTAGACGAGATAAAGATTGCAGATTTTCTTCCCCAACTGAGATGTGAATTGAGATGTGAATTGGCCAAGATAGACTGGCAGGTGATTCTTAAAGGGTTGACAGTGGATGTGCAATGGAAGGTATTTAAAGACTGCATGGATGAAGTACAAAAGTTGTTCATACCAGTTTGGCAAAAGAATAAATTGGGGAAGGTGGTGCATCCATGGATAACAAGGGAAATCAGGGATAGTATAAAAACAAAAGATGAGGCATACAAATTTGCCAGAAAAAGCAGCCTACCGGAGGACTGGGAGAAATTCAGAATCCAGCAGAGGAGGACAAAGGGCTTAATTAGGAAAGGGAAAATAGATTATGAAAGGAAACTGGCAGGGAACATAAAAACTGACTGCAAAAGTTTTTATAGATATGTGAAGAGAAAGAGACTAGTTAAAACAAATGTTGGTCCCTTGCAGTCAGAAACAGGTGAATTGATCATGGGGAACAAGGACATGGCAGACCAATTGAATAACTACTTTGGTTCTGTCTTCACTAAGGAAGACATAAATAATCTGCCGGAAATAGCAGTGGAACGGGGGTCAAATAAGATGGAGGAACTGAGATGGAGGCTTTTGACAAGGTCCCGCATAAGAGATTAGCATACAAACTTAAAGCACACGGTATTGGGGGTTCAGTATTGATGTGGATAGAGAACTGGCTAGCAGACAGGAGGCAAATGGTAGGAGTAAACGGGTCCTTTTCAGAATGGCAGGCAGTGACTAGTGGGGTGCTGCAAGGCTCAGTGCTGGGACCCCAGCTATTTACAATATATATTAATGATTTGGACGAGGGAATTCAATGCAACATCTCCAAATTTGCAGATGATACCAAGCTGGGGGGTATAGTAAGGTGTGAGGAGGATGCTTGGAGGCTGCAGGGTGATTTGGATAGGCTGAGTGAATGGGCAGATGCATGGCAGATGCAGTATAATGTGGATAAATGTGACGTTATCCACTTTGGTGGCAAAAACATGAGGGTAGACTATTATCTGAATGGTGGCAGATTAGGAAAGGGGGAGATGCAACGAGACCTGGGTGTCATGGTACACCAGTCATTGAAAGTAGGCATGCAGGTGCAGCAGGCAGTGAAGAAAGCAAATGGTATGTTAGCATTCATAGCTAACATACCATTTGAGTATAGGAGCAGGGAGGTTCTACTGCAGTTGTACAGGGTTTTGGTGAGGCCACACCTGGAGTATTGCATACAGTTTTGGTCTGAGGAAAGACATCCTTGCCATAGAGGGGGTACAGAGAAGATTCACCAGACTGATTCCTGGGATGTCAGGACTTTCATATGAGGAAAGATTGGATAGACTCGGCTTGTACTCACTGGAATTTAGAAGATTGAGGGGGAATCTTATAGAAACTTATAAAATTCTTAAGAGGTTGGACAAGCTAGATGCTGGAAGATTGTTCCCGATGTTGGGGGAGTCCAGAACAAGGGGTCACAGTCTAAGGATAAGGGGGAATTCCTTTAGGACCGAAATGAGGAAAACATTCTTTACACAGAGAGTGGTGAGTCTCTGGAATTCTCTGCCACAGAAGGTAGTTGAGGCCAGTTCATTGGCTATATTTAAGAGGGCGTTAGATGTGGCACTTGTGGCTAAAGGGATCAGGGGGTATGGAGAGAAGGCAGGTACGGGATACTGAGTTGGATGATCAGCCATGATCACATTGAATGGCGGTGCAGGCTCGAAGGGCCGAATGGCCTACTCCTGCACCTATTTTCTATGTTTCTATGTAACTGAACCAGTGGGTATTTACAGCAATAAGGTAATTTTATGTTCATTGTTACTGATAAGCGTTTTAATTCCAGATTTTACTTGCGAATGTCAGCACACATGCAGTGGTTTCTAAAACCTCCTTAAAAGTACAGTGTTTATCATTCTTATTGTTTGTAAAAAATTAAAATTCAGAAAAGTGTTAAAATTACAACAGTTTGTTACCAATTATGCACTTTAAAACGCTCACTTTTCCAAACTGGTAATATTTTTTCCACTTTATTTTTGCCTCTGTGTTAAATTTGGCAGAAAAAATTGATGTATAATTCATTTTACTGGCCAAAGAAACAATGTTTACAATAGTAACAGTAATTCTCACTACAATAGTAAACATTATTGTCTGCAAGTAACTACAACTTGTCCTCCTATTATGGAATTATTATATTGCTATTTCCTGGTTTTCAGATTCCTAGAGTACCATTTTTATTATTGACATCGTATTTCAGTTCTCTAATATCAAACAATCAAACTGTTGCTCATTTAACGCAAACTTTATCTGTCCTTCGAACTGAAACCACCATTCCATAGCATGTTTTTAAAAAAAATGTAGTTTAGAGATATGCATGGAAACAGGCCCTTCGACCCATCGAGTCCGATGGACCCATGCCGACCACCAATCACCCGTTCACCATAGTTCTATGTTATAACTTTTACATCCACTCCCGACACAATAGGGGCAATATACAGAGGTCAACTAACCTACACACTTTGCATGTCTTTGGGATGTGGGAGGCAACTTGTGAATCCAGAGGAAAGCACGCAGTGACAGGGATAACGTGCAAACTCCACACAGACAGCAACCGAGGTCAGGATCAAATCTAGGACTCTGGCGCTGAGTTGGCAGCTCTACCACATGCACCACTGTGCTGTCCTGCATTTTATTTGCATTGTTCTCAGGATTCATCTGTGAGTGCTCAAGTAGAGTGCCTTCTGCATATTAGCAGAACATTATACAAAATAATTATCCTAAGTGCATCTTTAAATTTCTGCTCTAATAACTGGTAGAAACCAGACCATTGGTGCTCGATAAGTACAATGGCAACAGCATAAAAAAGGGAGGGGGGAATGGGAGAAAAGGTAAGTTTTTAAATATACCAAACCATTTATCATGTCAATATAAAACAATCACCTAATTATAACATGCCGACTAGAAGCTTTGTAACTTTTTAACTTACAGGATCCTTGTAGAAGAGGTTTTCCAGCAGGCTCTTGTCATAATGAGGATCGTTTAATTCACTTGCATCAAGAATACTACTTCCACCAGATAAAGACTCTGGAGGGGAGTGTGTGCCATTCCAGTAATGGAGAGGTATAGAGTCAGTACTGTAGACAAATAAATGAAAAGCAGAATATGAATCTGATGGAAGGAATTTTGTGAAGAAAGAATGTTTGTGTCAAAAAATAATTCGGGAATATTTTCATAATTACAGTGAGGAAAATTTAGATGTCATCATCCTGATGCAAAACCAATGTTAAGGCTTGGTTAACTCTTACATACACCATGCCATGTAAAATTAACCAAGATTTCAACATAATTGAAATTTTTGAATTTTCTATCATGGACGCCAATCAACCATGTCATCTTTTTTGAAGTTGCAAATCTACAAGCGAATTTAAGAAACAGACAACTTAGTCAAATCTCTTGGTCAACCACACTTCCTCTAATCCTCAGAACAGTTAACTGAGTACTTTGGTTCTGTCTTCACTAAGGAAGACACAATCTCCCAGAAATACTAGGGGACCGAGAATCCAGCGGAAGGGAGGAACTGAAGGGAATCCACATTAATCAGGAAATGATGTTAGGTAAACTGTTGGGACTGAAGGCAGATAAATCCCCAGGGCCTGATGCTCTGCATCCCAGAGTACTCGTGAAGATGGCCCTAGAATTTGTGGATGCATTGGTGATCATTTTCCAATGCTCTCTCAACTCTGGAACAGTTCCTGTGGACTGGGGGGTTGCTCCACTCCACTTTTTAAGAAAGGAGGAAGAAAACAGGGAATTATAGACCAGTTAGCTTTACATCGGTAGTGGGGAAGATGCTCGAGTCGATTATTAAAGATGTTATGGCAGCACATTTGGAAAGCCGTGACAGGATCGGTCAAAGTCAGCATAGATTTATGAAGGGGAAAACATGCTTGACTAACCTTGTGTAATTGTTTGAGGATGTAACAAGTAGAATGGATAAGGGAGAGCCAGTGGATGTGGTGTATCTGGACTTTCAAAAAGCCTTTGGCAAGGTCCCACACAAGAGATTAGTGTGCAAAATTAGAGCACATGGTATTGGGGGTAGGGTATTGAAATGGATAGAAAACTAGTTGGCAGATAGGAAGCAAAGAGTAGGAATTAACTGGTCCTTTTCAGAATGGCACGCAGTGACTAGTGGGGTGCCACAAGGTTCAGTGCTGAGACCTCGGTTATTTACTATATTAACGATTTAGACGAGGAAATTAAATGTGACATCTCCAGGTTTAACATAGAAACATAGAAAATAGGTGCAGGAGTAGGCCATTCGGCCCTTCGAGCCTGCACCGCCATTCAATGTGATCATGGCTGATCATCCAACTCAGTATCCCGTACCTGCCTTCTCTCCATACCCCCTGATCCCTTTAGCCACAAGTGCCACATCTAACGCCCTCTTAAATATAGCCAATGAACTGGCCTCAACTACCTTCTGTGGCAGAGAATTCCAGAGACTCACCACTCTCTGTGTAAAGAATGTTTTCCTCATTTCGGTCCTAAAGGAATTCCCCCTTATCCTTAGACTGTGACCCCTTGTTCTGGACTCCCCCAACATCGGGAACAATCTTCCAGCATCTAGCTTGTCCAACCCCTTAAGAATTTTGTAGTTTCTATAAGATCCCCCCTCAATCTTCTAAATTCCATCGAGTACAAACCGAGTCTATCCAATCTTTCCTCATATGAAAGTCCTGACATCCCAGGAATCAGTCTGGTGAATCTTCTCTGTACCCCCTCTATGGCAAGGATGTCTTTCCTCAGATTTGGAGACCAAAACTGTACGCAGTACTCCAGGTGTGGCCTCACCAAAACCCTGTACAACTGCAGTAGAACCTCCCTGCTCCTATACTCAAATCCTTTCGCTATGAATGCTAACATACCATTTGCTTTCTTCACTGCCTGCTGCACCTGCATGCCTACTTTCAATGACTGGTGTACCATGACACCCAGGTCTCGTTGCATCTCCCCCTTACCTAATCTGCCACCATTCAGATAATAGTCTACCCTCATGTTTTTGCCACCAAAGTGGATAACCTCACATTTATCCACATTGTACTGCATCTGCCATGCATCTGCCCATTCACTCAGCCTATCCAAATCACCCTTCAGCCTCCAAGCATCCTCCTCACACCTAACTATACCCCCCAGCTTGGTATCATCTGCAAATTTGGAGATGTTGCATTGAATTCCCTCGTCCAAATCATTAATATATATTGTAAATAGCTGGGGTCCCAGCACTGAGCCTTGCGGCACCCCACTAGTCACTGCCTGCCATTCTGAAAAGGACCCGTTTACTCCTACCCTTTGCCTCCTGTCTGCTAGCCAGTTCTCTATCCACATCAATACTGAACCCCCAATACCGTGTGCTTTAAGTTTGTATGCTAATCTCTTATGCGGGACCTTGTCGAAAGCCTTCTGAAAGTCTAGATATAACACATCCACTGGTTCTCCCTTATCCACTCTACTAGTTACATCCTCGAAAAATTCTATCAGATTTGTCAGACATGATTTACCTTTCGTAAATCCATGCTGACTTTGTCCAATGATTTCACCACTTTCCAAATGCGCTGCTATCCCATCTTTAATAACTGACTCTAGCAGTTTCCCCACTACCGATGTTAGACTAACTGGTCTGTAATTCCCCGCTTTCTCTCCCTCCTTTTTTAAAAAGTGGGGTTACATTAGCTACCCTCCAATCCTCAGGAACTACTCCAGAATCTAAGGAATTTTGAAAAATTATCACTAATGCATCCACTATTTCTGTGGCTACCTCCTTGAGTACTCTGGGATGCAGGTTTGCGGATGATTCAAAGCTGGGTGGCAGTGTGAGGTGTGCTGAGGATGCTATGCGGCTGCAGGGTGATTTGGATAGGTTGGGTGAGTGGGCAGATGCATGTCAGATGCAGTATAATGTGGATAAATATGAGGTTATCCACTTTGGTGGCAAGAACAGGAAGGCAGATTATTATCTGAATGATGTGAGATTAGGAAAAGGGGAGGTGCAACGAGACCTGGGTGTGCTTTTACATCTGTCACTGAAAGTAAGCATGCAGGTACAGCAAACAGTGAAGAAAGCTAATGGCATGTTGGCCTTCATTGCAAGAGGAATTGAGTTTAGGAGCAAGGAGGTCCTACTGCAGTTTTACAGGGCTCTGGTGGGACCGCAACTGGAGTATTGTGTGCAATTCTGGTCTCCTAATTTGAGGAAGGACATTATTGCTATTGAGCAAGTGCAGCATAGGTTCACCAGGTTAATTCCCGGGATAGCGGGACTGACATATGATGAAAGAATGGGTTGACTGGACTTGTATTCACTGGAATTTAGAAGGATGAGAGGGTATCTTATAGAAACATATAACATTCTTAAAGGATTGGACAGGCTAGATGCAGGAAAAATTTTACCGATGTTCGGGGTGTCCAGAACCAGGGGTCACAGGTTAAGAATAAGGGGCAGGCCATTTAGAACTGAGATGAGGAAAAAATTATTCACCCAGAGAGTTGTGAATCTGTGGAATTCTCTGCCACAGAAGGCAGTGGAGGCCAATTCACTGGATGTTTTCAAGAGAGAGTTACAGTAGATTTAGCTTTGGGCTAAAGGAATCAAGGGATATGGGGAAAAAGCATGAATGGGGTACTGAATTTAGATGATCAGCCATGATCATATTGAATGACGGTACTGGCTCAATCATGGAAAACTTTATTGTCATTCAGACCTTGTGGTCTGAACGAAATTTCGTTGCCTGCAGTCATACATATAGTAAATAAATAACAAAACACACAATAAACACATATTTAACATCCACCACAGTGAGTTCACCAGACACCTCCTCACTGTGATGGAAGGCAAAAATCTTGTCTTTGTCTCTTCCCTTCTTGTTCTTCCTCTTCCTCTGCGCTGCGGCGACCCAGGCCTCCGATGTTGTGACCGCACCGGGTGATGTAAATAAGTCCCGCGACTGAACCGCGCTCCGCGAACGGGCCGGTTCAACTCCGCGGCCCGGGGATGTCGAAGCTGCCGCCCTCCAGTCCAGCGGACGCAGCTGTTGCCGCGGGAGCTCCGGAAAAACAGGTCACCAACCTGTGACCCGTGATGTCCCGACGATGTCGTCCACTGGGCCCGCGGCCGAACCTCCGAAGTCGCTGCCGCCGACACCGGAAAGCTGCCACAGCTCCGAGTCGGGCCGCCGGAATGCCCGAACCCGCCGCAGCCCCGAAGTCGGCCAGCCTCGTGCTGGTAAGTTCTGGCTGGCTCTGCCTCCGGAGCCTCGAGGTCGGTCGCAGTTGGAGGCTGTCAGCTCTGTCATTAGGCCTCAGCGCAGACGGAGATGGGGGATACGACAAGAAAAGTCGCGTCCCCCCAAAAAAGAAGGGACTAAAACGTTTCCTCCGCCCCTCCCACACACATACACTACGTAATAAATTAAATTAACACGCTAAAACAAGACAAGAAAACAACAAAAAAAGAAAAACAGACAGACTGCAGGCAAGCCGCTGTTGCCAGGGCAGCGCCGCCACTCCCCAAGGACTGAATGGCTTACTCCTGCACCTATTTTCTACGTTTTCTAATCAAGATATCTTTATGCTTACAAACATATTGAATTTAAATTGACAAGTTTGTTTAAAATGCACCATTGCGTTATACCTGTAGAACAATAAATTGACACAAGTTAACTACATCCCATCTGAAATTCACATTTCATGAGAACTTTCATTTTTCCAAGAAACAAGATGTTACACAAACCAAATGAATTTTAGACTGCTGGTTTCCAGATGGGCAGGATTGCAATTCTTGCACCATGACAGACTCTCGTAGTCTCCCAGTATCTACAAAACCATAAACCACCAAGGCAGAAATTTACTAACTTTAAAATAAATCTTTATGGAAGTTTATTATTATCTCATGTTGCAATAAAATCACATTTTGAGAATCTTCAAGGATTTGCAATACAGCATTTAAGATGCCATATCTGGACAGTATGATAGTTAAAGAGTTAGTACTGATGTTAGACATCTCCAGTGACCCAGTTTCAATTCTAACTGAGGGTGATGTCTGAATGGAGTTTGCACGTTCACCCTGTGACTACACAAGTTTCCCCTGGATGGGCTCAATTCCTCCCACCCCAAAGATCCACTGGTGGTAGGTTAACTAGCTACTGTGAATGAATAATCATGCAGAAAATACCTTCAAACAGCTTTTTAAAATTTAGATGGAACAGAACATTTTAAATGAAAGCCTGAATTTCACTTCAATACTCAATTGGAAGAATCTCAACAGATAGCCCTTGTATGGAAAGGAGAGATTTAGAATGTTATATGAGCCAAATAGGACTATCCCCAAAAGGCCAATTTGCTCATCATGGACATGGTGGGTCGAAGGACCTGTTTGCATGCTGCATAACTCTATAATTCGTTGACCCTTACTTCAAGACTACAGGTATCAATCTCTATAGTAGTAATTTTACCACTGAGATTCCCCAATTACTGCATTAGGTAATAATACTTAATTATTATTAGGTATTATAATTCTTCCCTTTTAATCACCAGGAAGGAAAATCTCTATAGAAAAATATAATTAATTCTAATGGAATGCCCCAAGCAGAACTTATTACCCATCCATTACCTTAGGTACAAATTAACTTCCTAATTTCTCTTAATTGTGGAACCTCTGACAGAGGTGTGTTTTTACATTATTACCAACCTGAAAACATTGGAACCAATGCAAAGTTCAACTACAAAACAAATTAAAATAGTTAATTAACAAGTTAAACCAGTATTTACCTCCCAAGAAGTAAATTGATAGCTGTGGCCTCGGTGTTGGGATAATGTTCTTTAAATGAGTATTCAGGAGAAGGCAGTAAAAAATCTCTAGATGGTAACATTTCTTCAGATTCGGGCAAATTATGAAAGAGTTTTCCCGAAGGAGATTGATGTATTCTTAAGGGAGGAAAAAAAAAGATTTAGAGAACAACTGTTTATAACTGCGAAATACTGCGTTGCTTAATCACATGGGCTTGAAAACATCAAGTGGGGTGGCCAGCATTTAGAAACTAAAAGTGAGAAATATATTCATAATCATGACAAATGTTCACCTCAAAAAGTGTGCACAATGACTTGCAGGTGAACAACCTTACGACAGGTCCATCATGGAAATATTTAGCACATCTAATGGACTTGGACTATTCTCTTAAATTATATTATTTCACAATGGATTCAAAGCATTGTAGTCTGTTAAACAAATTGTAATTATTTGCTATCCTCTGTGTGATGCCCAGATGTCAGACAATTTTTAAACTGTTTTCACTTTCAGATATTTTCTTAATTCACAAATGTAAGGAGTTTATAATGAACAAATAATAAAGGATGTTAAAGCAGCAATCTCATTCAAGGACTCAAATAACATTGCAAATAGCAAATTATCATAACTTATAAATTATTATTATTGATAAATCCCTTGATGTCGTCATTATTTAGTAAATTGAGCAGACTATGCATAGTTTCACTTTATTTTCAGATGTTTAATTCTCATTCTCTTTGCCACCAGGGGCGCTGGGGAGATGGCAGCCCAGCTGGCAGTCTGTTCGTTTTTTCATCTTTTTGTTATTTTTAGCGTTTGTTAAAAGTTTGTTTTAATGTACTTCGGTTTGTTTTATGTGGTGGGAGGGGGGGGGAGGGGATCGGGGGAAACTTTTTTTCAAGTTCCTACCTTCCCAGAGATGTGATCAATTTTCGGATCACATTCTCCGGGCTCTGCGGCCTACCTTCGCTGGAGCTGGAGGCCTTGGACTGTCGTGAGACCCACCGCGGGGCGCGGACTTAACATCGGAGCGGATCCCTTGCCTGGGATCACTCCCACCGTGGCCTGTGGACTTACCATCAAGGGCTCGCAGTCTCGGGAGAGGCTAGTCGGGAGCTCCAACGCCGCGGAAGGCTCAACCAGCCCCGACGCGAGGTTCAATCACCCGGCGAGGAGGTGCTGACAACCCCCCGATGCAGGAGCTGAACGCCTCGACACGGAGGGCCCTGACGCCGCCGGCTACGGGAGTCAAGACCATCACGTCAACGGAGGGCTCGAGGCCCACGACCGAGGAAGAACATTAGGAAAGAGTTGAACTTTATTTCGCCTTCCATCACAGTGAGGAATGTGTAGGAGACTGATCTGGCCAGTGAAGTTCCTCGAATGTTGCAAAACATACTTGACGAATAAAATCTGGTTCTGATTCATCTTTGGCAGGTGTCATCGTTGAAATTGATGATTTAGCAAGTTTACGTGGTGTATTTAAAAGGGATATAAATTCTCAAGGTTTAATGATAATGAATGATACAGCCAAAAGCTTAAATGATCATTTGTGATGGAAACCGGAAAGCAAGTTGATGTATTTTATCAATAAACACAAATATAACCACCAGGTGGCATCTGTAATGGCTGCCTCGCCAACAGTCTGACTTGTCCTTTTCCTTCTTTTAGTATGTGTTAAATGGATGTTTTATTGTTCTTTAGCTTGTTTTATGTTGGGGGGAGGGGGTTGGGGGAAACTTTTTTTTACCTCTTACCTCGACAATTTTTTTTCCTGTATTGTATCTCCGTCTGCACTGCAGCCTAACATCGTGCAGTTGGCGGTCTCTGCTGGGGATGTACTTCGGGAGCTCCAACCGCGGGAGCCTGCAGGACTTAACATCGTGGAGCTCGCGGTCCCTGGTTAAGGACCGACTTTGGGAGTCGGCTTTATTGCCTTCCATCACAGTGAGGAATGTGGGGAACTGCTGTGGTGGATGTTTATGTTAACTTTTATTGTGTCTTGTTGCTTTTTTTAGTATGGATGTATTGTAAATCGAATATATCACTGTACCTTAATTGGTGCACATGACAATAAAAGACCTATAAACCTTTGAATAGGGGGCGCCGTCCTGTATGGTATGGCTGTCCAGCCTTCAGCTGTTTGTTTTTCACTCTTTTTTTTTATTTTTAGTGAGTTGTGGGCCGACAGGTGCTTCATATCTGTCATGAACTATATTAAAGTATATATTTTTAAAATCACATCAGATTATTTTAAATTTAATTAGATACATAGAGTAGGGGAAGAAGCCCTTTGGCCCAACTTACCCATACCGAACAAGATGCTCTATCTACATTAGTCCCACCTGCCCGCGTTTGGCCAATATCCCTCTGAACTTTTCCTTTCCATGTACCTGGCCAAATTTCTTTAAAATGTTGATATAATATCTGCCTCAACTACCTCCTCTGGCAGCTTGTTCCACATGCCTACCACCTTCTGTGTGAAGAAGTTGCCCCTCAGGTTCGTATTAAATCTTTCACCTCTCACTTTAAACTCGTGCTCTGGTCTTGATTCCCCTACACTGGGTAAAAGACTTTCTATTCTCCTCATGATCTTATATACCTCCATAAGACCACCCCTCAGCCTCTTGCACTTCGAGGAATAAAGTCCAAGCCTGCCAAGCCTCTCCCAATAACCCAGGCCCGCAAGTCCTGGCAATATCTCCATAAATCCTTTCAGCATTTTGTTTCAGCTTAATAACATCCTTCTTATGGCAGGATGACCAAAATTAAACACAATATTTCAAAAGTGGCCTCACCAACATCTTATACAACTGAAACGCAATAACTTAACTTAACTTAACTTAGATACTGAATACGCTGACTGATGAAGGCCAATGTTCTGAAAGCCTTCTTGGCCACCCTATCTACCTGTGATGCCACTTTCAAGTAACAATGTACTGGCACTCCTAGATCCCTCTGTTCTACAACACTCCCCAGAGCCCTGCCATTCACTGTGTAGCTCCTGCCCTGGTTTGTCTTCCCAAAATGCCCACGTGCCCAATTCATCAAGATCCTGCTGCAATGTTTGACAATCATCTTCGCTATCTTCAATATCATCCACTTTAGTGTCATACAAACATAGAAAATAGGTGCAGGAGGAGGCCATTCAGCCCTTCGAGCCAGCACCACCATTCATTGTGATCATGGCTGATCGTCCCCTATCAATAACCCGTTCCTGCCTTCTCCCCATATCCCTTGACTCCACTAGCCCCTAGAGCTCTATCTAACTCTCACTTAAATCCATCCAGTGACTTGGCCTCCACTGCCCTCTGTGGCAGGGAATTCCATAAATTCACAACTCTCTGGGTGAAAAAGTTTTTTCTCACCTCAGTCTTAAATGACCTCCCCTTTATTCTAAGACTGTGGCCCCTGGTTCTGGACTCGCCCAACATTGGGAACATTTTTCCTGCATCTAGCTTATCCAGTCCTTTTATAATTTTATATGTTTCTATAAGATGCCCCTTCATCCTTCTAAACTCCAGTGAATACAAGCTTAGTCTTTTCAATCTTTCCTCATATGCCAGTCCCGCCATCCCTGGGATCAATCTCGTGAACCTACGCTGCACTGCCTCAATCACAAGGATGTCCTTCGTCAAATTAGGAGACCAAAACTATACACAATACTCCAGATGTGCTCTCACCAGAGCCCAGTGTCATCTATAAACTTACTAATCATGCCTTCTACATACTCGTTCAAATCGTTGATGGGGAACCTTATGAAATGCCTTGCTGAAGGCATTGATTACATTTATTAAGTCACAAGAAAGGGTTTTGCAACCACTCAGAGTTTTGCAAAGCTTACTTTGATTGTAGTACATCAATAGGATGACATTGAGGTGAGGAAGAAACATCCATCAATCCGGATACACCATCAGGAACAGTTTTCATTGCCGAAACCACCATCGCATTTCGCAATTTGCTACCTCGGTCTAATAGAACTGCAAAGAAAAATATGAATTGCGTGAACAACTGCAAGAATTCTCTACTACTATAACAATATCGAAAATGTTTGTTTTTGATTATGCTATGTAAGTACGTGAACCTAAACAACTGTAAACACAGGAGTCTTCCTTGAAAGCTGTACCCTCTCAGTAGTTTTCCCAACACTGCAGGGTTCGAAATTAACGGCTGCCTGGGTGCCAATGGTGACCTAAAGTCCCGCCGGGCAACCTAAATGCTGTGCCATTTTGCCCGGCTTGGCAAGCACCCGGGACACCTATCGTTCAACTCTGAGCGGGCCTCCCTCTCTATCTCTCTCTCTCTCTGTGACTCTCCGTCTCCGCCCGCCATCCATATCCGTGTCCGGGCCCCCAGTTCTCCGTTCTCTGCTCTCCGCCCGCTCCTCATCCGCCGGCACGGCCAGCCGCCTTGCACATGAGCACTGCCACGGCCTGCACATCTTCCCCCTGCCCACGCGCACCGCCATGGTAACTGGTCGGCACCAGGCACTTTCTCCCTCCCTTTGCGTTGTGGATGATCTGGCTGCCATTGCTGTCCAGTCGCCGCCTCGCCCGCTGAAAACCAACGCAGAATCACTCCCTGGAGCTGGAGTAACTCCCTGGAGTAACTCTTGCATCTTGGTTTCCTCCAAAAATATTCCAAATGTAATATCCAAACAAACTCCAAACTCTGAAAAATAACAGCCTATTGCACTTTATCTGTTTATTTATTGTCTATATATATGGTCTATGGTATATAGACACACTGAACTTTTATCTCCTGTTCTGTATTATGTTTACATATTCTGTAGTGCTGCAGCAAGCAAGAATTTCATTGTCCTATCTGGAACACATGACAATAAAACTCACTTGATTCTTGACTTGGACTTAAGCAAAAAAGGGTTTTTGGCAAAAAGAGCTATCTTAAATTTAGTTGCGTCTGGTTGGGTAACTATGGTAGGGTGAAGACTATTCCATGCTTTAATTGTGCAGGGGAACTCCATGGAGCAGCCAGCATCTCTGGATAGAAGAAATTGGGTGACATTTCGGGTAGAGACCCTTCTTTAGATTTCCTCTGGCTTTAGTGTTTTTAGTTTAATTTAAAGATACAGCGTGGAAACAGGACCTTCGGCCCACCGAGTACATGCTGACCACCGATCACCCGGTCACTAGTTCTATCCCACACATTAGCAACGTAAGTCAAGAGTCAAGAGTGTTTTATTCTCTCACGTCCCAGTTAGAACAATGAAATCCTTCCTTGCAGCAGCACAACAGAATATGTAAACATAGTACTCTGTAAATAATGTTATAAATGAGAAAACAAATTATATATAAATGTGTGTAATATATATATACACACACAAAATCTCCCTCCTGGGATTAATAAAGTTCTATCGTATAGTGTTGTGTGTGTGGGAAGGAACTGCAGATGCTGGTTTAAACTGAACATAGACACAAAAAGCTGGAGTAACTCAACAGGTCAGACAGAATCTCTGGACAAAAGGAAAATATTACGTTTTGGGTTGGGTCTGAAAAAGGTTCCTGCACACTTTTGGAATGTGGAAGGAAACAAGAGCACCCAGAGAAAACCCATGCAATCAAAGGGAAAAGGAAGAAACTCCATCCAGACAGCACCCATATTCAGGATCAATACTGGGTCTCTGGCACTTTAGGCAGCAACTTTATGGCCAATGTACTGCCCCATAGTCTTGAACTGAATTAAAACATACAGTAGCTGTAAAGGGGGACATAGCGTCACTTAGAGATTTAAGACTGAAAATGGATAGTTTCCTATTTTTTAGTAACCAAAGTTATCAACGTATATTTTTGTGTGTGTTGGACAACAAATTATAGTGGCAAAGCCTCTATATTTTTGCGAACCGAGTGGAGGTGTTGGGCGAAACGGTCGCCAAGCCTATGCTTGGTCTCACTGATATAGAGCAGCTGACACCTAGAGCAGCGGATGCAATAGATGAGGTTGGAGAAGGTGCAGGTGAACCTCTGCCACACCTGGAATGATTGCTTGGGTCCTTGAATGGCGTCAACAGGGGAGGTAAAGTGACAAGTGTAGCATTTCCTGCGGTTGCAAGGAAACGTGCCAGTAGAGGGGGTGGTTTGGGTGGGAAAGGACAAATTGACCAGGAAGTTACGGAGGGAGAGGTCTCTGCGGAAAGCCGACAGGGGAGGAGATGGGAAGATGTGGCCAGTGGTGGGATGCCGTTGATAGACAAAAAGGCTGGAGAAAATCAGCGGGTGAGGCAGCATCTATGGAGCAAAGGAATAAGCGATGTTTCAGGTCAAGACCCTTGTTCAGACTGATATCGGGCGGGGGGGGGGGGGGGGGACACGGGAAAAAGAAAGGAAGAGGTGGAGAGTGTAGGCTGTGGGAGAGCTGGGAATGGGAGGGGAAGGAGAGAGAAAGCAAGGACTACCTGAAATTGGAGAAGCCAATGTTCATACTGCTGGGGTGTAAACTACCCAAGTGAGATATGAGGTCCTGTTCCTCCAATTTGCGGTGGGCCTCACTCTGGCCATGGAGGAGGCCCAGGACAGAAAGGTCGGATTCGGAATGGGAGGGGGAGTTGAAGTGCTGAGCCACCGGGAGATCAGGTTGATTATTGCGAACTGAGTAGAGGTGTTGTGCGAAGTGATCGCCAAGCCTGCGTTTGATCTCATCGAGGTTGATCATACGCTGAATAATCCAACCACATTTTTGTTTGGAATTGGAAAGAAATAATAGAAATTGCATTCATTGCAACGTGTAAAAAGAGTTGAGATACTGCATATACCGTATTATAATTTTGCTGCATGTCATTGTGGTATATATCATGTCTTGATTGGTGAAAATATTTAGTTTGTGACTTTACTTGAAGCAGAAATAATATGTGAATGCTTCATTGAGCATAATTCCGAATGGTAACTACACACTTCGTCTGAGCACATTATCGCACACGTCATGCAAGCAGTCTTAAATGACCACCTAAACTTTCATTTGTCAACCTAAAAAGCTGCCTAGGTTGCCCGGCTGACAACAGAGAAAAAAAGTTAAGTGAGAGCCCTGCACTGATATTCCTGTTGCCCTGAGGTAACTAGGCATAGTGCTCAAAATATTAACAAAGTGTAAAATATATCAGGTATTCAAAAAGAAACATATGCAAGAAATTATATGGATCTGGGGAACAATAATATGCTCCATAATACTGTAGAATAAATGAATGCTGTAAGTGAGGTGACAACATGCAAGAACAGTCATCAATATTGCTCATTGTTAGGGGAAAGTGGCAAAAATGACTGTAAAGGAAATTAATGGTCAGGAAGGGCAACCCATGTACAATAATTAAGGGACTGAGGCAACGCGAGGCTGAGAGAAGGTGTAATTTTGGGCTTTGTGGAACTCAATATGGCTGGATTTGATAAACAGATGGTAATATTTTTATTTCTGATACCAGTTAGTGGACGGTCATTTTAACACCAACTCTCCCCTACCGAACAGACTCTTGCACACCAAGTTACAAATAGTATAGTTTTTGAATTGTAAATCACTGGTCAGAACAATTCCAGGCTACACCCATCCCCAAAAGTTTATCCATCAAATTTAACTGCAACCAACTCAGCAAAAATTCTCACACAGCATATTTACACATTACAAACAATAAATTTAAAGGTGGTATCCAAACAAATTAAGAACAGACAAACATTTTTTTATGAAGCCCACATTTATATGACAAAATTTTTGTTCAACTACACTGTAGATTGGTTATTGCATGTGAACCAATCATAGTAGAGTAGCATCATTAACCCCACCTTACTGTATACTTTATATTAACACACACTTCCTACATTAGGCAGTCTTGGAAGCGGTAGTGGTGAACTAACAACTAGCTATACCGCTATACTATGTGTTACAATTAAAGATGACTTTAAACTCTAGATCTGTGTAGCATCAATCATTTACATACACTAAATCCTCTCACCACATTAGATCTATATCCTAATATGCTTTGCCTATTCAAGTGCCTGTCCAAATTTTAATCACAGTGACCATATCTAACCCCACAATCTCCTTTTACATCAAGTTCAACATAACAACCACTCGGTATACATAGAAACATAGAAAATAGGTGCAGGAGTAGGCCATTCGGCTCTTCGAGCCAGCACTGCCATTCAATATGATCATGGCTGATCATCCAAAATCAGTACCCCGTTCCTGCTTTTTCCCCATATCCATTGATTCCGTTCACCCTAAGAGCTAAATCTAACTCTCTCTTGAAAATGTCCAGTGAAATGGCCTCCACTGCCTTTTGTGCCGGAGTATTCCACAGATTCACAACTCTCTGGGAGAAAAAGTTTTTCCTCATCTCAGTCCTAAATGGCATACCCATTATTCTTAAACTGTGATCCCTAGTTCTGGACTTCCCCAACATGGATAACATTTTTTCCTGCCTGTCCAATCTCTTAAGAATGTTATATGTTTCTAGAAGATCCCCTCTCATCCTTCTAAACTCCAGTGAATACAAGCCCAGTCGACCCATTCCCGTAAAAATAATTCCCCTCAAATCCGCACTGAAATTCTTTCCTCTCATCTTAAACCTATGTCCTCTTGTTTTTAATATCCCTATCATGGAAAAAAATAATTCTGACCATTTATCCTACCTTTGCACCTTATAATTTAATACCTCTTTCAGATCACCCCTCAGCCGCCATCATTCCAGGGAAAGCAAGCTCTGGTATATCCCACATTGATCGCACGATCCTCCATGTTCTACTCTTTGTAGAATACAGAAGCAAAGTACTCATTTGGTACCTTCCTACAATAAGATTTCATGTTAGCAACTTACCTGAAATCAGATTTTTAGTACTCTGGCTCTTTGATGACAGTACATGTTTATCTGTCCTCTTGCTGCCAGTGGCAAATGTCACAGCAGGGGCCAAAGGAGCCGAGTTCAACAGTTCCTTAGCTTCAGACATACCAGTTTTTGTGGAACTTCTTGCATTTTCCTGGAAGTACAAATGATCTCTTCCTCTGAGAGGCAGGTGAGAAAAACACAAAGAGGCAAAAATTATTTTTCCTCGCATTAGTTTTCTGATGAACTGTGTCCCAAATGCAAGCCTTCTAAATGTAATTATCTACAAAAATAGTAATCAAGGCATAATCTAACACAATCTAAAAAAGTTTCCTCATGACCTTCTACTTACTTAACCTCTTATTGCTAACACCCATGTCTTCATTTCTTTACATCTTCCTTTGTGAAGTTTGCACCTATTAAATTTCCCTTCACATCAGCCATCATCTCAATTCAACTGGTTTCTTTCACAATTGAGCCTAGATGATGAAGGGAGATGCTACTTCAATCCATTTGGGCTCTATGTTGTTGAATCTCTGGCTGAACCCATTTCTCTACCTTATTATTCTCAAAATTCACATTCTGACCCTGTGTACTTCTAATTAAAAAAATTAAGGAGGCATAAGAATTGTTTTCAATGCTACAGATACAATAGAAATGCATGCTGCGGTGAACATAGGGAAGAAACACATTGCTGCAGCATTTCATGCAAAATATACACAAAATATAAAATAAAGATTTATTTTGATGATACCTTGGAGTATTAGAAGCACTACTCGACAGGGACTCCTTTCCACTTAAGCTGGTTAAGGATGATTTACGAGGAGCAGAAAGTTCAACGAGATTTTCTAAAGATCCTGCTCTTGAAGTATGCGCCATGACAGGACTTTGAACTGTGATTCCACCATCCATACTTGTGTCAGTAGTTGGATTAGAACTGCCACTATCACATGTGTCAGTCAGCGACTCGAGAGCAAGTGAAACCTTCAAATCATTCCAACAACACAAGTGAATGTAAATGGTCAACAAATGTAACATATAATATTTTTGTTGCACACTGTAGGGAATGAAATAACAGATGAATAATGCACTAAAGTAGACATGCACACTTTAAATGTCTTTCATATTTTTCATTAAATGTTTTGCAGCCAATGAAATACTTCATGAAGTGAAACCACAAACATGAATATTTTTTTAATCCACTTGATGGAGATGGAGCTTTGGATTCACATCTTGCACCCCCCAAAAAAAACTACAACAGGGAAGCATGTCCTCGGCAGTATGCTGGAATTGCAGTTTTGATTTTGATGCTCAAGTCACATCCATGACCTACTGACTCAGGAATGGATGTTACCAAATGATCCACAAATGACACTATAGGACAACATATATTTACTTCCACTCAAAAACAAATCACTTGGGATATTACTCTGTGTGATTTTTTTCCCCTTTATTATACTGATGAAAATATCTGAAAACTACACTCAGTTCACACTGCATTGTGGAATCATACATATTTACAGCACAAAAGGAGAGGTTTAGATATCCTAGAACTCTACATATAGCCTTATCGATTATGAGATTCTACTGCTTCCGCCGGTATCGCTTCCAGAATCCTTACTTTGCTTTTGCTCTTTTTAAAGATGCTGCGACTGAGTCAATCTCTTCAGGAAGCAAGTTCCAAACCCTCACCACAAATTGGGTCAAAACAATTTTCCCCAACTCTTCACCACCGCTTCTACTTGTAACTGGTTATTCTGTGAAGGGGAGTGGGCCCTTCCTGTTCACTCTGTTTAGGCCTCTCAGTTTTAAATACCTTGATTAAAACATCCCATTGACATTTTTTTGTTCTCTCACCACCCATCTGTTTGGAAACAACCCCAGCTAAGCAAATTCAAGCACACGCAATGCTCTGATAGACAATGATGGTTGCAATAAACATCAATTCACATTTGAATTGTGAAATTCAAAATTGGAGATATCATCCTTTACATGAGATAACATGTGGCACCATAATATCTTATTTATCTTCCACCATACTGGTTGCCCCTGTACTTCGTTTTGCTATAATGCACTTTTCAGTACACTAATTGGATATAACACGATTGATGAAATAGGGAATACCATCTGTTTTTTTGTGCCGGCCAAATTAGTTATACAGTGAGTTTGATTGGGAGAGGATCTGTCTATCTTGAGGTTGATTGGGAATTAGAATACCACTTAAAAGTTACTTTGGAAATCTGCAAGCAGAAAAAAGTATTGGGGAAAAAAAAGATTGTGTGCAAGGTTATTTCCTGAATCAAATAAATAATTATGAAATATTATTTTCCAAGTAAGGCACAAACTTTAATACCATGTTTCTTAATCAAAAGAACCAAGGCAAATAGCATTTCTAACCTGTAGTTCTCCAAGTTTCTCCGAGGTAGGTGAAATCATTGTGAAAAATCCACTAATTTCATACGTGGATGATAGTTGTGAAATTCCATTTATTTGAACTCGACCAATGGGAAGATGGTCAGCCTTTGTCAACACTTCCAATACCAGTACTCCCATATCTATCATATTAAAAAGATGAACAAAAACCCTTTATAAATATAAAACTAGCTTTAGCAGTTGCGCTACTGGACAAACATTAATCGAGAAATGAAAAATACACATCTGCATGTGCAAGAGTAACTGATCTCTGGGAACACCAAAACCTACAACGTCGGACACCACTGTTTACACCTCATGCTGCCTCAGGAAAGCAGCCAACATAATGAAGACCTTTTCCACTCCAATCATTCCTTATTCTCCCTGTTCCCGTTGGGCAGAAGATACAGAAGCTTGAAAGTGAGTACCACCAGACTAATGAAAGCATCTTCCCGTCTGTTATCAGGTTTCTGAAAGGTCCTTCCATAAGATATTGATACATTTGCCATCCTCCAACCTACCTCATTGTGGACAATGGAAGAATCCCCTGGTACTGCTTTGCTCCAATGCTACGAACTGTATCCTGTACTCTTTCTCTTCATTTTATATTTTGCACTTGAGTTTGGATTGATCGTATTTGTGTATATTATCTGATTTGATTTTATAGCATACAAACAAAAGCTCTTCACTATGGCCTTGGTACATATGATAATAAGCCTAAACCATCCTCACTTAGAAATACACAAGCTTATTGTATGAATTACAGATGACGAGTCAATGTGGGAAGATCAATTGACCAAATGTTGCCAGCACAGCCTTGCTCTCAACATCAGTAAAACCAAGGAACTGATTTGCAGTCTGAAGAAGGGTTTGAAGTGGGGAAAATAACAACAACAAAAAACGGAATTTGAGAATATGGAAAAATATTATCAATGGACTTGTATATAGAAATTTATGATTTAAGAAACACACAATTACATACTAACATAAAATATAACTAATAAAATTGTGTAATATTAAGGCACAGCGTAATAATGGCTGATGTTTATTTCATGATGTTAATTACTAATAGGACGAGATTTGAATTGTGTTTTAGATCCATATCTGGATAAATCATCAAAACAAAAAAGGATTAACATCAAATCTAAAACTAGTGAACTCCTAAATACCAACATAACAGATGTATGGAGGATCGCTAACCTAGTAGGTAGGGAATATTCATTTTATTCAACGGCACATAAAACATATTCACATATTGATTAATTCTTAGTGGACACAAAATTAATTCCATATACATATAATTCTAAATATCATAATAGTATTATTTCTGATAATTCGCCATTAACTTTTTCTTTAAAATTAGGAATGCCTGATAAAAAAATCGTTCTGGAGGTTTAACCCCCAAATCTTAAACAACTCACAAGGTTGCACATATTTAAAAGAGCAGATGATATTCTTCTTTGAGACAAATGATACATCAGACACTTCACCTTCCTTATTATGGGAAACTTTTAAGGCATTTATTAGAGGAACTATAATTTCATATCAAGCTTTCCAAAATAAAAAGAATAACACTGAAGAATTGCAGTTAGAATAAGAAATTAGACAATTAGATTTAGAAAATGCCAAAGAACCAACTACAGATAAACATAATAAGATAACAATACTAAAATATAAATTAAATAACATTTTATCGGCCAAAATAATAAGATTATTTCAAATTACAAAACATAGAAATTTCGAATTTGGTGATAAACCACATAAACTCTCAGCAAGCCAACTGAAAAAAACGGGACACAGAAAATACAATTACTAAAATTAAATCAGACAAATGAGAATTACTAACACTACCTAAAGATATTAATAAAAGATTTGCTCAATTTTATCAAAATGTACATACATCGAAAACCTCTGCAAATAATACTCAAATTACAAATTTCTTAGACAATTATAATCTTCCAAAATTAAATATGGTGGAGCAAGAGTGATTAGGAGCTCAGATTACACTGTAGGAAATTGAAGAAACAATAAATTCTTTGAAGAATGGCAAAACGCCAGGACCAGATGGCTTTGGTAATGAATTCTATAAAAGACTCTACGAGATAATTTCTCCACGCCTGCAAGATTTATATATATACACGCTTTTAAAGAAAATAAACTACCAGAAACACTAACTGAGTCAACTATTACACTTATACCAAAAAAGGATAAAGATCTGGAAGACCCAGGCTTATATAGAGCCATAGCACTCCTAAATACAGATCAAAAAATAATAGCAAAGACCCTAGCGAGAAGATTGAGTAAATATGTTAGCAAACTAATAAACCCAGAACAAACAGGGTTTATACCAAAGAGATACTCATTTAACAATTTGGGACGGCTGGTTAATATAATGTACTCACATAATACTGAAGAAGACCTAGCAATTATTTCATTGGATGCAGATAAAGCCTTTGATCAAGTAGAATGGCAATACTTATTCAAAGTATTGCAAAAATTTAACATGGGAGATAACTTTATCTCATGGGTAATTATACGATAAGCCGACGGTTAGAATACTGACTAATAATATATTATCCCCAAAATTCCAATTAGCAAGGGGCAATAGGCAGGGGTGCGCACTATCGCCCCTGCTATTTGCACTAGTGATAGAGCCTTTAGCAGAAATATAAGTCATCCAAATATTCATGGATATAATACCCAACACTCAAATAATAAAATCTCATTATATGCAGACGACATATTATTACATATTACAAATTTGCAAATTAGCATACCAAATATACTAAATTTAATAGAGGAATTTGGTTCCTTTTCAGGATATAGAATTAATTGGAACAAAAGCGAAATTATGACGATAAAACCTCAATAGCCGACACATCTGTTGAAATTCCCTTTTAGATTTGCAACAGAAAAATTTAAGTATTTGGGCATCCAAATCACTAGGAAATATAAAATTAAATTTTAAATTTTATTTAATGATTTTTAATTAAATGATTAAATTTTGGAAAACCAATGTCCTTAATAGGCAGAATAAATGTGATAAAAATGATCTTCTTACCACAAATTCTGTACCTATTTCAATCAATACCAATATACTTACCAAAAAAAATCTTTAAAAAACTAGATTCTGACATTATAAACTTCATATGGAATTATAAATCACACAGAATTCAAAGAAAACACTTGTGTAAATCTAAAGAATGAGGGAGACTGACACTCCCTAACTTATTATATTACTATTGGGCAGTGAATATTAGTCAAGTCAAGTCAAAAGTGTTTATTGTCATGTGTCCCTGACAGGACAATGAAAATCTTTCTTTGCATAGCCCAACAGAACGTAGAAGGCATTGACACCAATTCTATACGTAAATACACCCATGAATTAATAAATTAATAAAGTGCAAATAACAGATGGAGGGATATTAATGTTCCAAGTTCCGAGCTAAGTTTAATAGCCTGATGGCTGTGGGGAAGTAGCTATTCCTAAACCGGGTTGTTGCAGTCTTCAGGCTCCTGTACCTTTTACCCGAAGGTAGCAGGGAGATGAGTGTGTGGTCAGGGTGGTGTGGGTCCTTGATGATGCTGCCAGCCTTTTTGAGGCAGCGACTGCGATAAATCCCCTCGATGGAAGGAAGGTCAGAGCCGATGATGGACTGGGCAGTGTTTACTACTTTTTGTAGTCTTTTCCTCTCCAGGGCGCTCAAGTTGCTGAACCAAGCCACGATGCAACCGGTCAGCAAGCTCTCTACTGTGCATCTGTAGAAGTTAGAGAAAGTCCTCCTTGACAGATCTCTCCGTAATCTTCTCAGGAAGTAGAGGCGCTGATGAGCTTTCTTAATAATTGCATCTGTGTTCTCGGACCAGGAAAGATCTTCACAGATGTGCACGCCCAGGAAGTTGAAGCTCTTGACCCTTTCAACCATCGACCCATTGATATAAACAGGACTGTGGGTCCCCATCCTACTCCTTCCAAAGTCCACAATCAGTTCCTTGGTTTTGCTGGCTTTGAGGGCCAGGTTGTTGTGCTGGCACCATATGGACAGTTGCTCGATCTCTCTTCTATACTCCGACTCATCCCCATCAGTGATACGTCCCACAACAGTGGTGTCGTCAGCGAACTTGATGATGGAGTTCGCACTATGACCGGCTATGCAGTCATGAGTATAGAGTGAGTACAGCAGGGGGCTGAGCACGCAACCCTGAGGTGCTCCCATGCTGATTGTTATCGAGTCTGACACATTTCCACCAATACGAACAGACTGTGGTCTGTGGATGAGGAAGTCGAGGATCCAATTGCAGAGGGATGCGCAGAGACCCAGTTCTGCGAGTTTGGTAACCAGCTTGGAGGGGATGATTGTGTTAAATGCCGAGCTGTAGTCAATGAATAGCAGCCTGACATATGAGTTTTTGTTGTCCAAGTGGTTCAGAGCGGAGTGGAGGGCCAGCGAGATCGCATCCACCGTTGATCTGTTGTGGCAGTAAGCGAACTGCAGTGGGTCCAGGTTTTTGTCGAGGTAGGAGTTGATTTGCGCCATGATCAACCTCTCGAAGCACTTCATCACCACAGGCGTTAGTGCCACAGGTTGATAGTCATTGAGGCATGTCACCTTGCTCTTCTTGGGCACCGGTATTATTGATGCCCTTTTGAAGCAGGTGGGAACCTCAGACCTCAGAAGTGACAGGTTGAAAATGTCCGTAAAAACTCCAGCCAGTTGGTCCGCACAGGTTTTTAGGACACGACCAGGTATGCCATCAGGTCCAGACACTTTTCGAGGGTTCACCCCTCTGAAGGATTTCCTGACGTCAGCCTCTGTGACTGAGACTGAAATACCATCACAGCGAATAGGGGCTCGGGAAGGCAAATCGGTGTTCTCCCTATCAAAGCGTGCGTAAAATGCATTGAGCTCATCAGGGAGTGATGTATCGCCGACATCCGAGCTGCCTCCTGGTTTCGCCTTGTAAGAGGTGATTGCATTCAGTCCCCGCCACAGCTGCCGAACATCTGTCTCATCCTCCAGCTTGGAGCAGAACTCCCTTTTGGCCTTTTTGATGGCCTTACCAAGGTCGTATCTGGACTTCTTGTAGACCACTTTGTCATCAGACATAAATGCCCGGTGTCTGGTCTTCAGAAGAGAGCGGATCTCACAGTTCATCCAAAGTTTCTGATTGGGAAACACTCAGAAGGTTTTTGTAGGGATGCAGTCCTCTACACATTTCTTTATGACGTCTGTAACGACTGTGGCGTATTCATTCAAGTTCGTTGCCGAGTCCTTGAACATAGCCCAGTCTACAGACTCCAAACAGTCTTGTAGTTGTTCTTCTGCCCCCCTCAGAATCAGCAGCTCCAGCTTCATTTCTTCTGGGAGATCCAGCCCGTCGGCTCTGGAAGTCATCCCGGGGTTTCCAGGTGCCGTACCTGGGTTCTTCAGTCGGGTCGGGAGATTCACAGCCAGCGTGGGAAAGTTTAAAGTCCTGTGCTCCCGCAGCTGCAGGAGATTGCAAAATTGCCAGCGCTTTCAGCTGCACAAGCAGCCTGTCAGAAACGGCACCGATTACTGCCGTTTCCCTGATGCAGGTAAGTTGATAGAAGTTGTAGGTAATTCTTTCCAGTTCTGGTGCTCCGCAAAAGTCGCCGCAGGCAGGCGCCATCTTGAGAGGCCAATATTGAGTAGAATATTAAAAATATAATCTATTGGTTGGACAGTTCTGCCCAACAGGTAGATTGGATAAGAATGGAGAAAGAAGATTGTTCTCCTTATAATATAGGAGCGACCCTTCTTTTCCCGATGAAACTGAACAATATAATATATAAGAAGAATCCAATTATTCACAGTATAATACAAAGTTGGAAACAAATAAAATTAACTTTAAAATTAAGGAAATTATCGCTTCTTTCTCTAATAGCTAATAATCCCTCATTCAAACCATCTATTATTGATAAAACATTTATCCATTGGGAAAGAATAGGAATTAAAATGATGGGAGATATGTATGCAATGGGAAAACTTTTATCATTCCAACAATTACAACTAAAATATAATTTGAAAAGTAATCAATATTTCATATATCTTCAAATTCAAGATTATTTGAAAAAATATATACAAGGATATTAAACTCTAACCCCAGATTTATTGGAGGAAGGAATGAATAGAAAGGCAGAATCAAGCAATTTAATATCATACATATAATATAATTCTAAATATAGAAACGCCAACGACAGAGGCAATTAGAAGGGACTGGGAACAAGAGTTATTGATAAAAATTCCGAACGATAGATGGGGAAAAAAAATCTATTATATGTAAATAAATGTTCAATTAATGTAAGACATAACCTAATTCAATTTAAAATTTTACATAGATTATATTATTCGAAAACTAGACTGAATAAAATACTTTCAAATGTTTCCCCCATCTGTGACAAATGTCTAACTCAAAATGCCACTATAGCACATTCCTTTGTCTCTTGTGCAAAACTGCATACATTTTGGAATTAAATGTTTGGAATTTTTACAAAACTATTTAACCCAAAATTGAACCCCAATACAGAACTGATTATCTGTGAATCAAGGGAAGATGGAAGTAAACTTACTATATTCCAAGAAACTTTTCTTAATTACGGTTTAATAACAGGAAAAATACTTATACTCAAATTTTCGAAAAACGCAACCACGCCAACATTCAAAATGTGGATTTCAAATATGTCGGAAATACTACATCTTGAAGAAATGAGATTCCTTTTACTAGGCAAAGTAGACCAATTCTTAAAGACTTGGTCTCCTTTTATCAACTTTTTACAAGCATATGGTGCAACATAACATTACCTTAGAAATTAAATGGTTTAGAACCGGGTGACGGATGGGGAAAAATACGAAATAGGTAAATCTCTCCTAATCTCTCTTTCCTCTACTTTCTCTTTTTCTTTCAATCTTTTTAGCTTCTCATTTCTGTCCTTTATTTCTTTTGCTATCTGTTTCTACTCGCTTGTCTATCTATTCCGACACTCTTTATTTCTTTTTTCTCTCGCTGTTCTTTTATTATTAAATTAAAAATACGAAGTTGTGCAAGAATGGAAATATGTATGTATGTATTAGGTACTCAAGTATTGTACTTACTATTGTACTTACTTCTAACAAAAATAAACAAAAAAAAAAAGAAATCTGAAGAAGGGTTCTGACCCGAAACATCACATATCCATATTCTCCAAGGATGCTGCCTGAGCCACTGAGTTACTTCAGCATATTGTCCATCCAAGGAACTGAATGTTGTCTTGTGAAGAAGGCCGAAGATCCACAAATCTCTCTTCATCAACTGGACAGCGGTGGAGAGTAAAAAAAATTAAATTTCTGGGCATGCATATCTCCGAAGTTCTATCCTGGACCCAGCACGTTAATGCAATCATAAAGAAAACCTCTACTTCCTTTGAAGATTAAGGAGTTTTGGCATGTCAACAAATACGCTCTTGATCTTCTATAGGTGTACAGTAGAGAGCATATTGACCTAGTTCAGCAAAATCCAATGCCCAAGAATGAAGACTGTAAAAAGTGTGAAAGCTGCCCAATCCATCACGGGTACTGACCTCCCCACCATCTAAGGAAACCTCAGGAGTCACTGCCTCAAAAAGGCAGCGAGCATCATCAAAGAACCCACACCACCATGTCCTTGCTCTCATTTCACTCCTGCCATCAGAAAAAAGATATGAGTCTGAAAACTGTAACGTCTATTTTTATTTGTAATTACAAAACTTTATTTGCAAAGTAATACAAATTGTAATTGTGTTGTGTGGGACAAATGTTTATGTCATTTGCAGATATAGTTAAATAAAATTAATAATATTAGAAACTAACCTGCAAGGTAAGAAGTGAACTGTCTTGGTCCACATCGAACAGCATATCGAGCAGTAGTTTTCACAGATTTTGGTTCAGAATGCGAAGAATCTCTTGGGTGAAACAAAGTGCCATTGGAAGTTTCACCCCACCAGCGCAGTCTAACAAGAGGGGCTACAGGAGGTTTGAGAATGATCCACAGGATTTTACTGACCGTTATCCTTAGAAAACATCGAATCTGACCGTCAACAAGCGGTGGCAGACTTGTAGATGGTAGGACGTCACTTATTCCTGTAAACATAATTAAAGTTATGATAATTTAAGGTGTCTTATAGTGTTATCAGTTGCATATTATCAGTAATAATCAACATATTAAATCATTTCAAATTGAAGATATTATCTCCCACAAGCTTAAACCTTTGCGTCGAAAATATCACATGGCAAGTAACATAAGGTAAAATGCTAATGGTTGCAGATTAATTGATGCTGAGGAGCAGTGAAAGATGAATTATAAATGTCATAATGTTAAAATATTTATATATGCAACAGTCCTGAAGTCATTTTATGACCATGTTGACCATCATTTTGGAGAAAGTAGGAAAATTAACCAAGAGCAATGAACAAGTTTTTCATTGTACTTAGAATGAAACAAAAATGTGATGAATGGACAAGAATTAATAAGCACATTTTCCATCCCGCAATATGTGCTTCTTATTAATGTGCTAATAATATTAGACACATATTGTTCAGCAAACAAAATAGGATAGTGGAACAGACAGAAACATAGCAGGCAAAATGCAACACAGGTAAATATGAGAATATATTGTACATCTTAATAAGAATGGTAACACAATCCAAACAAAGAAAAAGTCCTCTCTAACGTGTTGCCCTATATGCGTTTTCATGTCTTGCTACTAAGACTAATTAAATATAAATGTGCTGGAATCAAAGGAATAAACTATTAAAATGCTAAAATGCTTAACTGTCAGGAAGTACTTATGGAGAAACAATATTGGGCATTGTGTAAATGAAAAAAAAAATTAAGTGTTACAGAAGTAATATGGTTTTCACTGAGAATTCTAATCTATGAATAGACTGGAGAAGACAAATTAACATATACAGTACAGCACAGGAACAGGCTCTTTAGCCCATAACGTCTGGCCAAACATGCTGCCAAAATACGATTCATGTGTCCTCATTCCCTGCATATCAATATGCCTATCTAAAAGCCCTCTAAAACGCTTCTATCATATTTCCTCCACCATCACCCCTGGCAGTACATTCCAGGCACCCGTCACATTCTGTGTAAAAAAAAACTTGCCCTGCACTTGCCTTTAAACTTTAACCATAAATCTATGACCTCTAATCGTTGCCATTTCCACCCTGGGAAAACGGTTTGGACTGCCTAGGACACAAAGTGCTGGAGTAATTCAACAGGTCAGGCAATATCTCTGGAGAACGTGGATGGTTGACTATCTGGGTCGAGACCCTTCTTCAGAAGCGACCTAAACTCCACCTATCCCTGTTCCCCAAAGATGCTGCCTGACTAGTTGAGTTACTCCAGCATTTTATGTCTTTTTGTGTATTAACCAGCATCTGAAGTTCCTTGTTTCTATATTCTGACTGTCTATCCTATCTATTATTATTTATTATGTTATGGGCTAAAGAGCCTGTTCCTGTGCTGTACTGTTCTATGTTAATTTGTCTTCTCCAGTCTATTCATAGATTAGAATTCTCAGTGAAAACCATATTACTTCTGTAACACTTAATTTTTTTTTTCATTTACACAATGCCCAATATTGTTTCTCCATAAGTTACTCTCATAATTTCATGTACTTCCATCAAGTTTCCCTTCAGCGTCTGACACTCCAGAGAAAACAATACAAGTTTGTCCAACCCCTCCTTATAACTAGTACCCCATAATCTAGGCAGCAAACCTCTTCGGCACCTTCTCCAAAGCCTCCACATCCTTCCTGTTATGTGGTGACCAGAACTGCATGCAATACTCCAACTGTGGCCTAACCAAAGTCTTATAGAGTTGCATTATGATTTCATGATGCTTATACTTAATATTCCGACTAATGAAGGCAAGTACCTCACATAACTTCTTTACCACCCTATTTGTGTTGCCACTTTCGTGGAGCTATGGACCTAGTCCGCAAGATCCCTCATCAATGTTGTTAAGAGTCTTGAAATCAACTGTATATCTTCCCCTTACATTTGAACTCCCAAAGTGCAACACCTCACGCTTGCTCGGTTTAAACTCCATGTGCCATTTCTCTGTCAATTTAACATAGCTGATCTATAATCCATTCTTTGACAGCCTTCCTCACTGTCTACAACTCTGGCAATCTTGGTGTTGTCTGCAAACTTACAAACTGACCATGTACATTTATGTCTAAGTCATTTATATATATCATAAACTGTTGTCACAGTTGTGACAATATGATCAAATTTATAGAATGTATACAACATGCTTTTCCAGATCCAATGTTGAGGAACCCGACATGAAAATTGCTAAGGGGCTATGAAACAGCATCCAGAGTTTTGCATGCAGATTTGTCTTCTTAGGTAATAAAAAAAGATTTACCTGCCATAGAAGAAACAGATGAAATTCATCAAACCAATTTCTGAATAGGCAGGATTGCATTTCAAAGAGAGATTGAATAGACTCTCCATGAAAGTCATAGAAACATAGAAAATAGTTGCAGGAGGAGGCCATTCGGCCCATCGAG
The DNA here is from genome assembly GCA_963514005.1 of Raja brachyura. The sequence continues at coordinate 17,893,766 of OY740786.1, read as the reverse complement.
CCAACACCGCCATTCATTGTGATCATGGCTGATTGTCCGCTATCAATAACCCGTGCCTGCCTTCTCCCCATGTCCCTTGTCCTTAGATTTCAAGTTCAAGTTCAAGTTCACATTTATTGCCACATGCACCAATTAAGGTACAGTAGATACAGCAGCCATACAAACAAAAGAGCGCAATACACAATAGAATACAACATGAACATGTATACTTTGACAGCCTTCCTCACTATCTACAACTCTGGCAATCTTGGTGTTGTCTGCAAACTTACAAACTGACCATGAATATTTATGTCTAAGTGGTCACATGTGGTGGAATCAATAACTTTGTCAGTCCTCCTCCTTTGTTCATCCATGGTCGGGGCCATGAACCCTCAGCAGTCGCCACTACGGATGGCCCGATGTACAGGCCCTCTCATCGGGATGCTCGAAACTCCAACGTCGGGACAGACGGACACACCTCAGCTTGGAGATCTGGAATCGGCGGCTTCTTACCGGAGACCAGGGCTTCACGATGTTATAGGCTGCAGGCTGGCAGTCATAGCTCTTCTCCAGCGATCCCCGGCAAGGGATCCCAGGCTCCGCGATGGTAAGTCCACGCCGTGCCCGCGGCTAGAAGCTCCGCAGACCACGGCTTCAGGATGTCGTAGTCTGCGGGCCAGCGATCGGAGCACTTCTTCTGGCGCCCACCGCTGAAGCTCTGGACCCGACTCCGGGAAAGGCCACACCAATCCAAGCTGTTAGCCGCGAGGGTGGGCGAAATGCAACTCGGAGAAAAGTCGCATTCAACCGAGGTAAGTGACTAAAAAAGTTTCCCTCAATTCCCGCCCCCACCCCCCAACACTAAAACACACTTAAACACACTAAAACACACTTTTAGACATACTAAAAACTAAAAAAAAGTGGAAAGGACGAACAGCTGCTGGCGAGGCTGCCGGTTAGTGGAGCCACCCATCTTTCAGAAGAATGAGAGCCCACCTCACATACTTACAAAATTCTTACAGGACTCTACAGGGTGAATGGAGGATGATTTCCCTGGGAGCCGAATTCAAATATTGTCCATTGCATTCTGTGCTCCTAAGTGATCTATTTTATATTGGCGATACCAAACATCGACTAGGTGACCGTTTTGGCGAACACTTGTCTACTCTGTCTACCAAGGCCTGCTGGATCTATTTGACAATCATTTTAACTCCCCTTCCCACACTGGCCTTTCCGCTTGGCCTCCTCTGTGGGCTTATAAGGCCACACGCAGACTGGAGGAACAGCACTTCATATTCCACCTGGGTCGCTTGCAATCCAGATGAAGGCAAGTACCTCAAATGAACATTGAATTCTAACAATTCGAGTAATGTTCTCTTGCCTGTGCCCACCCATACATTTCTCACAACCCACACCCCTGCTCCTTTCCACTCTTTTGTAGGCTCATCTTCCAAGCCCAAGTCCCTCAATCCCCTTTATCACCCCATTTTCCCTTCCACATGTCCCCTTCCACTCATGTCTCCCTCTAGCTTTACATTTAATTCCTCTTTCTTTACCTGACAGCCTTTTATCTCAATTTCTCCTCTGTCTCTTACTCTACTCATTTGTCGATCAACCCCCCCTTCCCACACCTGTATCCTCCTGTCATTTGCCCATTTTTCCCTCACTCCCTCCTTTTCAGCTCCCCTCCCCACCTCCATCCGTCTAAAGATGGGTCCCAACTTGAAACATCACCCATCCATGTTCTCCAATGATGTTTCCTGACCTGCTGAGTTACTCTAGAGCTTTGTGTGTTGTTGGGGGGGGGGGGGGGGGGGGGGTTAGCAGAAGGTTTCGCCATTCAAACACTATTTCCAAACACTCATAGAAACATAGAAACATAGAAAATAGGTGCAGGAGTAGGCCATTCGGCCCTTCGAGCCTGCACCGCCATTCAATGTGATCATGGCTGATCATCCAACTCAGTATCCCGTACCTGCCTTCTCTCCATACCCCCTGATCCCTTTAGCCACAAGTGCCACATCTAACGCCCTCTTAAATATAGCCAATGAACTGGCCTCAACTACCTTCTGTGGCAGAGAATTCCAGAGACTCACCACTCTCTGTGTAAAGAATGTTTTCCTCATTTCGGTCCTAAAGGAATTCCCCCTTATCCTTAGACTGTGACCCCTTGTTCTGGACTCCCCCAACATCGGGAACAATCTTCCAGCATCTAGCTTGTCCAACCCCTTAAGAATTTTGTAGGTTTCTATAAGATCCCCCCTCAATCTTCTAAATTCCATCGAGTACAAACCGAGTCTATCCAATCTTTCCTCATATGAAAGTCCTGACATCCCAGGAATCAGTCTGGTGAATCTTCTCTGTACCCCCTCTATGGCAAGGATGTCTTTCCTCAGATTTGGAGACCAAAACTGTACGCAGTACTCCAGGTGTGGCCTCACCAAAACCCTGTACAACTGCAGTAGAACCTCCCTGCTCCTATACTCAAATCCTTTCGCTATGAATGCTAACATACCATTTGCTTTCTTCACTGCCTGCTGCACCTGCATGCCTACTTTCAATGACTGGTGTACCATGACACCCAGGTCTCGTTGCATGTCCCCCTTACCTAATCTGCCACCATTCAGATAATAGTCTACCCTCATGTTTTTGCCACCAAAGTGGATAACCTCACATTTATCCACATTGTACTGCATCTGCCATACATCTGCCCATTCAATCAGCCTATCCAAATCACCCTGCAGCCTCCAAGCATCCTCCTCACACCTAACTATACCCCCCAGCTTGGTATCATCTGCAAATTTGGAGATGTTGCATTGAATTCCCTCGTCCAAATCATTAATATATATTGTAAATAGCTGGGGTCCCAGCACTGAGCCTTGCGGCACCCCACTAGTCACTGCCTGCCATTCTGAAAAGGACCCGTTTACTCCTACCCTTTGCCTCCTGTCTGCTAGCCAGTTCTCTATCCACATCAATACTGAACCCCCAATACCGTGTGCTTTAAGTTTGAGTTCAATAGTTTTGAGTGAACAGTTGATGTCCATGCACTATTGAATGAATGGATGATACTTTATTGTCACATGTGATATACTACCTGTGTATATGTACTATATACACATATGTTTATATATATACTATATATGTATATGTGTATATGCGCACACGCTTATATGTAAATTCACACATTAAACATTTTTTTCTCTCGTTTATTGTATTGTTCACAAAGTACTATCTTTATATATTCTGTTGTGCTACTGCAAGTAAGAATTTCATTGTTCTTTCTGTAGCGTTGGGGCGCTCCAGATCTGCCACTGCCTGTGCGTGCGATTCCGGAGGCTTGGGGGCTGTTCCGGAGGCTGTGGGGGGGGGGAGCATTAAAATTCAGGTTTGTATTCTTGCCATAGAGGGGGTACAGAGAAGATTCACCAGACTGATTCCTGGGATGTCAGGACTTTCATATGAGGAAAGATTGGATAGACTCGGCTTGTACTCGCTGGAATTTAGAAGATTGAGGGGGGATCTTATAGAAACTTACAAAATTCTTAAGGGGTTGGACAAGCTAGATGCTGGAAGATTGTTCCCGATGTTGGGGGAGTCCAGAACAAGGGGTCACAGTCTAAGGATAAGGGGGAATTCCTTTAGGACCGAGATGAGGAAAACATTCTTTACACAGAGAGTGGTGAGTCTCTGGAATTCCCTGCCACAGAAGGTAGTTGAGGCCAGTTAATTGGCTATATTTAAGAGGGCGTTAGATGTGGCACTTGTGGCTAAAGGGATCAGGGGATATGGAGAGAAGGCAGGTACGGGATACTGAGTTGGATGATCAGCCATGATCACATTGAATGGCGGTGCAGGCTCGAAGGGCCGAATGGCCTACTCCTGCATCTATTTTTCTTTGTTCTATGTTTCTATTGGTTGCCAGAGAGGTATTTGCTCAGACTTGCAAGTTGATAAAGAAAATTTGTTCTGCGCTTCTGTTCCTGTTTCAATAAAAAAGTTGTTTCGACTAATGCAATCAACTCGACGTGCACAAACGAAAGATCAAATAGAACAAGTTGTCCAACAACTTTAGGCTGTGCACGCCACACGAAGAAGAAGAGCTCTTAGTGCTAAAGGAATCAAGGGATATGGGGAGAACGTGTAGGAAAGAACTGCAGATATGGGGAGAAAGCAGGAACTGGCCATTGATTATGGATGATCAGGGATGATCATATTGAATGGCGGTGCTGGCCTGAAGGGCCGAATGGGCTACTCCTGCATATTCTATGTTTCTATGTGTAAGCAGGAATTGCAGATGCTGGTTTAAACCGAAGATAGACACAAAAAGCTGGAGTAACTCATCGGGACAGGCAGCGTCTCTGGAGAGAGGAACGGGTGGCGTTTCGGGTCTGAAGGAGGGTCTCGACCCGAAACGTCACCCATTCCTTCTCTCCAGAGATGCTGCCTGTCCCGATGAGTTACTCCAGCTTTTTGTGTCAATCTTCTCTGTTTGACTACCATTACTTCACAAGGCCTAAAGAATCAATGGTTAAACACACACTAAAAGGGGAAACGTGCAAGAAGGAACTGCAGGTGCTGGTTTAAACCGAAGATAGACACAACAAGCCGGCGTAACTCAGCGGGTCAGCTCCGCTCTGTGATCTTTGGGCAGCATCTCAGTAATTGGTGACGTTTCAGGTCGAGATCCTTCTTCAGAAAAGGGGAAATCGGCACTTACTTTTCTTTTTCTTTCCCAGTTTTGCAGTTTTTGGTTTCTTGGTTTTCATTGTTGCTCCGTGGTTTTCCAGTGCATGTCGATCATTGAAATAGTTTGAACCTGGTTGCCCGCGCACTCAGCGAACGCAAGAGACGGCGGGTCGGTTGCGGAAGGACGGTGGCCGCTCGGCACGCCGGGACAGCGGAGGACCAACAGCCGCCAGCGATCTGTTTACAAAACGCGCTCCCGGGCAACGGACTCGGCTTTCAAACGCGCCACCTGCCAGCCTGCCAGCCCGCCAGCCGCGCGCGGGTTACCAGAGGATGACGGAGACCCAGCAACGAGCGTCCAATAGGATAACGGAGGACCAGTAACTGGCGTCCAATGGGATGACAAAGGACCAGTAACTGGCGTGCAATAGCATGACCAGATATTACAGTCCAATGGGATGACGGAGTGCCAGGAACTGTCGTCCAATGGGATGAGGAACAGCGACTACCGTCCAATGGGATGAGGGTGGACCAGCGACGGGTATCCAATGAGATGACGGTGGACCTGCGAGGATCGTCCAATGGGATGAGGGACGACCAGCGGCGGTTATCCAATGAGATGATGGAGGACCAGAGAGGATCGTCCAATGGGAGGTCCTGTAACTGTCATCCAATGGGATAACGGAAGACCAGAGACGAGCGTCCAATGGGATGCAGGAGAACCAGTTGGGGAGAACAGTTGACGTTTCGCGACAAGGACTGTTGATCGGAACTGAAAGAGTGGGAAGCGTTTCACCAGGTCTAACGAAGGGCGTCTGAGCTGATAGTCTAACTCCGTTAATAGACACAAAATGCTGGAGTAACTCAGCGCGACAGGCAGCATCTCTGGATAGAAGGAATGGGTAACGTTTCGGGTCGAGACCCTTCTTCAGACCGAAGGTCAGGGGGAAGGGAGACACAGAGATGAGTGTAAGGTGTGAAAACGATATCAAAGGGGATGCAGTTCAAGGAAAGTGTAGAATAGATAATTGAATAAAGTTGTATCGTATTGTTAGCTAGGATAAGGTGACAACAGAGCATACAAAGATAACATTTAATCGGGCACAGTAAGATTGCTCGGAGAACTAGGAAAGGGGAAGGCTATAGAGAGAGGGATAGCAATGGTTACTTGAAGTTAGAGAAGTCAATATTCATACCACTGGGGTGTAAGCTGCCTAAGCGAAATATGAGGTGCGATTCCTCCAATTTACGCTGGGCCTTACTCTGACAGTGGAGGCGTCCCAGGACAGTGTGGGAATGGGAGAGGGAGTTAAAGTGTTGAGCATCCGGGAGATCAAGTACGTTTGGGCGGACTGAGCGGAGGTGTTCAGCGAAATGGTTGCCGATCCTGTGCTTTGTTCTTGATCTGCGCTTGGTTAATGGACTTGTCCACAGATGCTGTTTGACCTGCTGAGTGTTTCTAGTATTTTCTGATTTTTTATTTCAAATTTCCAGCATCTGCAATATTTTCTTATTCAAGTGCGTTTATTTTCAAGTTAGGCATTTATAATCATATCTATAAATACGGTTACTGGTGCAATGAAAATCTTACTTGTAACAGCCTCCCATCACATAGGCGCAGAAAACACGCAAAACATATATTTCAACGAGGATGCTACTCGATCTGCTGTGGTGCTCCAGCTTTTTGTGTCTATCTGGTTTAGACTAGCATCTGCAGTCACTTCCTACACAAAACATACATTATATAAGAAAATAAAAAGACTGTCCAAACACACAAGACAATCGTGTAAAAACACAACTAGAATTCAAGTTCATGCTAGTGCAAAAAGTGGTCCAAGGAGTTTGGTTGTTGAGGTAGGATTAGGGTTGTACAGATCGGTTCAGGAACCTGATAGTTGTAGGAAAATATCTTCCTAAATCACCAATGTTGAACTTCAGGCTTCTGTACCTCCTGCCTGATGTTAGCAATGGAAAGAGGATTTGTTAAGAATCTTGGTAATGCAATATCTTCTTGAGCCATAATGGATCAGCCTCATTTTGTTGAGGAGCATGGCACCTTCAAAGGACCAATTGGTCTTGTCCAGAACCCATTTTTGATGTTTCTGTGCTAGAAATATTGGAAATGTGAAAGGGTTCATTGCACAGCAGAAGTATTTGTGGTCATCAGAAGTTCTTGGAGAGGTTCAGTGTAGTTTATTGTTACGTGTACACTGAAAAGCTTTTGTTGCATGCTAACCAGTCAATGGAAAGACATTACATGATTACAATCGAGCCATTTATAGCATATAGATATATGATAAGGGAATAATGTTTAATGCAAGGTAAGCTAGTAGAGTCTGATCAAAGATAGTCCGAGGGTCAAAAATGAGGTAGAAAATAGTTCAGGACTGCTCTCTAGTTGTGGTAGGATGATTCAGTTGCCTGATGAGAGCTGGGAAGAAATTGTCCCTGAATCTGGAGTTGTGTGCTTTCACACATCGATACCTTTTGCCTGATGGGAGAGGGGAGAAGAGGGAGTGCAACTCATCCTTGATTATGCTGCTGGCTTTGCCGAGGCAGCGTGAGGTATAAATGGAGTCAATGGAAAGGAGGTTGGGTTGTGTGATGGTCTGGGCTGCGTCCAAAATTTGCTGTAGTTTCTTGTGGTGTTGAATGGAGCTGTTCCCAAACGATGCTGTGATACATCTCGATAAAATGCTTTTTATAGCGCATCTGTAAGAGTTGGTGAGACATGCTGAACTTCCTAAGCCTTCTTAAGAAATAGAGGCTCGTTATGGTGCACATTAGCTCCCACTTTTGCAAGAACCTGGACCCGCTACAATTTGCCTACCGCCACTTTAGATCAATGGGGGATGCAATCTTGCTGGCTCTCCACTCTGCACTGGACGATTTGGATGATTAAAACACATATCTTAGGCTGTTGTTCACACACTGCAGCTCGGCGTTCAACATCCCATCCAAACTTATTACCTACCTTGGGTTTCTGTGCATCCTTCTGTAACTGGATTATTGTCTTTACCTTTTTTTAATTTAAACTCCACTGCTCGTGTTATTTCAGCAGAACCACCTTCATTGTTCTAACTATGTTATTGTTTTCCATATTGACTTTAACAATTGGATCTTTCTCCTGCCATTCTAAGTTCGTGTTTAGCCCCAAGCAGATGCCCATAGCCCTGGCATCAGGCAGGAACAGTCTTCAGGATTTACAATCTTAGTGGCAACAAACAGAATCTATCCCGCTAATGATACTATCCCATTTAACTACTATATTCCTTTCACTCTTCAAAATGAGTGGGCCTTTTTTATTGAGTAAAATGGTCAGTTTGTTCAACCCACCTGCAGTCTCCATTCATGTCTGCACAAGCTGCAAAATTGTATACCTGCTGGACAATCACAAGGCCTAAGAGCAAGTACCATGATGATGGTGCATTAAAAGTGAACTGATATTCCTCTGACTATTTCCGTCAAACCAAACAATCAGCATTGTTAGGTTTGATATCCATGGTTGATGCCAAAAACCTGATCCTAGCTACAGAAAAAGATCACTTTGTCCATCTTAGATGAAAGTATTAGATAACATAAATATATCGAAGATTGCAAGGGGTTCTTGATCTGCATACCTGTTCCCTGTTGTCACATTCCCCTGTTTCTTTTGACTGACTTGTTCTGCAGTATTTAATCTAAGTGGTGCATCTACATCAAAATAGCACAGAGCTTTTCGTCCTCTATGATGCACTGTCCAAATTTTGGAGACCCTCGAGTTGCTGATGTTTATGACCTACAAAGAACAGACTGATTTTCTTTAATTCCCACAAACTACAGCTACAAACCCAATACGCTATAATGCTCTGCAGTCTGAAACTATATCCTGCACTTCATACCTTCCCCTTTGTTCTATCTATTGTACAAGAGTTTAACTTGATTGCATCTATGATTGGTATATCTGATCTGTTGGATAGTATACAAGAATAAAGCTTTTCATTGTACCTTCGTACATGTGATAATAATAAACTTAAACCTGCTTTGTTCTGTGATGGCAGGCTCAATAAAATCAATTAATAAATCAATCAATTGATTAATTTGATTATATTGTTTAAATGTTGCCGATGATGCATTACTACTTTGATGAACATTTATTTGATTTTACAAAGGGAAGGAATATGAAAACTATTTTTATACAGTAGCTAACCATGAAATAACGTGAGACCCAATAACCTATTCATTTATTTTGAACAATTTGAATTCGGACCATTCATGTAAATTGATCAACTGCAAAGTAAAATCTCCAGCTTGGTAATATGACGATATCACATTGAAAGCAAATTACTGAGTTCCTGTCAAACTGAGTGAATCAGCATTATTAGGTTTCATACACCATGCTGATGCCAAAAATCTGATCGTGTGCGCAGATGAGGAAGGTCATTCATTAAGTAAATATATTAGACAACATAAAAATATCAGAGATTACTACCTTCTTTTAAGTTTCATTATTATTACTTCAAATTTTAATCATCCCATGAAATACATCACCACGATGAATATGATTTGTATTTTTGCTTCGGAGAAAAATTCCAAGACATCAATCGAATGTTTTGAAATTCAATTTCTCCCATTATCTATAGGATTTCATTTCACAATTTTGCTCCATTTACATAGTCTTGGCTGCTCCTCTTTTTCACCTGCAATTGCACAGGAGCTTAATATTTCATCTGAGCTCATCAGGTTATGGCGTGTGACATCTTGTATCATTCTGCCTTTTTGACAAACATGCAGATGTTATTATGCGAGTGTCAAACGGGCAACAAAAAGCTTGGTCAAATAAACATTTCTACCTATGAACATACGAATTTAGAGCATGGACAGACGACTCCACATTTTAACACATCATGGATGATGTGATCCCATCTACCCAGAGTAACCTTTCACCCTCTGGTTTATCAGAAATCTGCTTACCTCTACCTGAAATTTTCAAAGACTCTGCTTCTACCTTCCTTGAAAAGTGTACCAAGGATTAATTATACTAGAAAGAAAAAATGTTATGTTATCTCTGTCATACGTTATTTTTAAATAGTTGCCTTGAATGTTTCCGAGAAGAGGACTCATCCTCCCCACATCCACTCTGTGAAGACTATTCAGGTTCTTATATGTTTTAATCAAGTCTTTCATTCTGTAAATTTCAATAAGGTCCCCCCTCAACCTTAGAAACTCCAGCGAGTAGAGGCACAGTGCTGTCAAAAACGCTCATCATACGCTAACCCACTCATTTATGGAATCATTCTTGTAAACCACCTCTGGACCATCTCCAGAGCCAACACATCCTTCCTCAGATATAGGGCCCACATTTCTCACAGTACTCCAAATGCGACCTGACCAGCGCATTATAGAGCCGCAGCATTACATCTGTGTTTTTGTAGAACCGATCAAAAGGTTTTTGATGGACATGTGAGGCAGATGAAATAGCTCTGCTGGGACCTGGTGTAGATTTGATGGGTTGAGTGGTCTTTCTTTTGTGCCTGTGACTCTAAGTACTGATTATGATAAAATATTAATGTATTGCATTATAAAATTACAATTTTATAGATATATTTTTGAAAAAAAAACAAACCTATTTTTAGATATGACACTTGTGGGGCTTGACAGGGTAGATGTTTGCATTGAAAAGCCAAAGTCTGCGGATTATGTAATCTGGAACAAAAAGACAAACTGCTGAGGAACGCAGTGAGTTGCTTGGCTGTGTTATCTAGGACCTTGGGTCACTGTTGCAAAATAAGATTGGCATTCAGAACAGACATGAGAGAACATTTAGACACAAGAGACTCCAGATACTGGTTTACATAAAAAGACACCAAGTGCTGGAGTAATTCAGTGGGCCAGGCAACATCTCTAGCGAGCATGGATAGGCGATGTTTCAGGTTGGGACCCTTCTTCAGACTGATTGTATTAGGTGGGGAAGAAAGCTGGAATGGAGGTGGGAGCAAGCCAAGCCTGGTACGTGATAGGTTACATTTTGGATTTGTAGATGGTTGGACACTGGCAAGAGATGAAGAGCGTTGAGATAAGGAGAGTAAAGGTAGACGAGGCTTGACGTGAAGCTGGGGGGATATAGGTGGAGAGGAGTGGAAAGGGAGAATTTCATTAACCAGAGGGCAATGAAACTTTAGATTGCAACATTCAGTAGTAATGTGTAGGCTCAGAACTCAGTTGCAGACTATATTAAAGAAAGAGGCTAATAGATACTTGTATATTAAGGGAATCCCTACATATCCCTACATATGTCACATTCAAAGGAAACACAAAATTGTGGCTAATTCAACAACAATCTTGTTCTCATATTTAGTTTTTACACTGTGCTCTCTCTGTATGTCTTTTTATCTTTTCCATTTTTTATCTCATTTCCATTTCCATTTTCCTATTTTTAATAATGTTAATCTGTATTATCATTTTTAACCAAAAGCCCTACTAGGGACAAGTGTTGCGAATTAGCTTTGGCTAAAAACACTATGATGCACACATCAGATGACTGTTTCAAGTGTATCTATGTTTTTGTATCTGTCCCTATTTAAATAAACCTTAATCAATCAATCCATGATTATGGTTTTAGTGCAGGAAAGTGGCACTGGGATAACAGATCAATCTTTAGATTGCAACATTCAGTAGTAATGTGTAGGCTCAGAACTCAGTTGCAGACTATATTAAAGAAAGAGGCTAATAGATACTTGTATATTAAGGGAATCCCTACATATCCCTACATATGTCACATTCAAAGGAAACACAAAATTGTGGCTAATTCAACAACAATCTTGTTCTCATATTTAGTGAACCGTGCTAAAATGGGTTATACCAGCTTCAGTTTCTTATGTTGTTTTTGGCATGTGCTGCATTGCAGATTCTTGTTCATCTGTTCTCTGAAATGTGGGCAACCTGGGTGGAAGGTGTTGTGTTAGGCAAGGGTGTGGGGAATAATAGATTAGATGAAGGGATTCAAAGTAACATTAGCAAATTTACAGATGACACAAAGCTGGGTGGCAGTGTGAAGTGTGAGGAGGATGCTATGAGAATGCAGGGTGACTTGGACAGGTTGGATGAGTGGGCAGATGCATGGCAGATGCAGTTTAATGTGGATATATGTGAGGTTATCTACTTTGGTAGCAAAAACAGGAAGGCAGATTATTACCTAAATTGTGTCAAGTTAGGAAAAGGGGAAGTACAAAGGGATCTGGGGGTCCTTGTTCGTCAGTCAATGAAAGTAAGCATGCAGGTACAGCAGGCAGTGAAGAAAACAAATGGCATGTTGGCCTTCATGACAAGAGGAGTTGAGTATAGGAGCAAAGAGGTCCTTCTGCAGTTGTATCGGGCCCTAGTGAGACCACACCTGAAGTATTGTGTGCAGTTTTGGTCCCCTAATTTGAGGAACGGCATTCTTGCTATTGAGGGAGGGCAGCGTAGGTTTACAAGGTTAATTCCCAGGATGGTGGGATGTCATATGCTGAGAGAATGGAGCAGCTGGGCTTGTGTACTCATATTTAGAAGGATGAGAGGGGATCTTATTGAAATATAAGATATATTAAAGGTTTGGACACGCTAGAGGCAGGAAACATGTTCCCGATGTTGGGGGAGTCCAGAACCAGGGGCCTCAGTTTAGGAGGAAGGGGTAAGCCATTTAGAACGGAGATGAGGAAACACTTTTTCTCTCAGAGAATTGTGAGTCTGTGGAATTCTGTGGAGTCTGTGGGAGGCCAGTTCTCTGGATACTTTCAAGAGAGAGCTAGATAGGGCTCTTAAAGATTGCGGAGTTAGGGGATATGGGGAGTAGACAGGAACCGGGTAATGATTGGGGATGATCAGCCATGCTAACGTTGAATGGCTATGGTGGCTCGAAGGGCCGAATGGCCTACTCCTGCACCTATTGTCTATTGTCTAATACCCTTTGCAATCACTGACCATTGCAAGCGAATGTGCTTCTGACAGTCAAGGACATTAACATTATGATTTGGCAATATTGTTCAAAATTATGAACAAAAAAAAGGAAAAAACACGCATTGGTAAGGAACTACAAAGCGTGCGATTTAATCGACTGATAAACGAGTGAGCGTGACATTGTGGAAGATGCAGTTTGAATTTGTTTTAATTGATTGCTGAAAGAGTTGTGGAAACAGATTCAGTCCTTGACTTCAAACTGGATTGGAAAGATATCTGGGGGGAGGAAATATTGAAGGCTGGTAGGAGAAGAGTTATTAAGAAGGAAGGCTGGTAGGAGAAGAGTTATATTGTTTTTGGAAGCAGAACCTCGACCTATTAAATTGGCTTCTTCTCACTCCATAAATTATGTTATTTAGCTCAGATGAGACACATTAAATGTGCCCATTAAAATAAAAGGTGCCATTGCAGGAAGGTTTTGATGGAAGAATTGCTGACAATAGTCTCAACGTTCTTTTATCTAAAAATTCAAATTGGTAACGTTGGCAACGGCGCGCCGGAACCACATTTAGACTACAACTCCCAGAAAGCCTGGCAGTCAGCTGCTTCTTCCCAACCATTACATAATTCACAGTCGCTTACATGGAGAATGTAGTTTAATGTTGAAGATCCAAAATTCAATTGCCTCACAAAATGGACTGGTAGGACTACAAGTCCCGACACCAAGGCCCATGAGCAATAACCGTCTTCCTATCGGTGTAGGCCATCTTCAGGACCGGAGAAGGGATTTAAAAATATATTTAATGATTTTCCTGCTAATCATCATTTGAAACACCTTATGTTGTATAAACGCACAGAGGAGGAGCGGCCGCTTCTTAACAGCAGTAACATCAAACGGGTCCACCATTAACTTAATTTTCTTTTCCTCCATGCATCTGAAAAAATGTCTTCTTTAGAGAAAGAGTTGTTCTTGAGTAAATTGCCTTCACGACCACCGATGCGGCCAGGTCTTCAGACGGGGTCCAAAATGAGGATGGGGTGAGTGTGCAAGCTATCTTTTCAAATCAAGACCTTGATTTTTTAAATTTATTTTCCGACAGACCGCGTCCCCGGTCACTGGAGGAGATGTTAAACCAATAATAACTTATCAATTTTGCAGTTTGGTTCATTTTGACAACCAAAGTCTCAACAAAAGCAGCAACATATTTAAAACTTTAGGGGATTTCTTCATTTTATGTATCTTGGATAAATGCAGGTGTAAAAGACAGTGCACATTTAAGTCGGTCTTATCTATTGATTACAGTTTCTATTTGTAATATGAAATTTAAGGTTACTAATGTTTTCTTCCTTTTTAAAGTAATGTGTTGTGTTTTTAATTAAGTGTAAGTAGAAAATGTGTGTTCAATGTTTTGATGACAACAAATTATACGATCTCACATTAGACTGGGGAGGAAAGATTTGGCTAGTTGGCTAGTCATGAATTATAATGATTATGTGTACATAATTGTTCACGTGATTTTCTGTATTATTATTTGTACACTGACCATTATAATTTATTGTTTTACTTGGACATGTTGTTAGTTGGCTATCTGGTGCCTGGCTGGCTAACTATTCATTATTTGATATTTGGTGTGCACCCAGGTATCAGTCGATCATTTGACATAATCTAAACACATCATTATTTCAAGTTCAATAATTGCACTTTCTTTGGAATTCAATATTTAAATTGGTTATTATTTTACATAGCATCTTTGCTATAAAGTGTAGCTTTTTAAGATTATCCTGCCGTATTACAGTCGGGAAGGTACTGGATGTCATAAGACGTATAATGGTTATTAAATCTCCAGGCCTCGTAAGATATATCCAAGGACTCTGTTTGAAACTAAAAAATAAATTGCAGAAGTCCTGCTGAGAGAAATCAATCATCGTAGACACGGGTGAAATGCCAGTAGACTGAAGGGAAGTAATGCTGTTTAAGAATGGCAGCAAAGAAAAACATGGAGACTCAAGACCAATAAGCCTAACATCTTTGGTAGGAAAGTTAATGGAGAGAATTCCGACAGATAACATCAACATGATGTGGATATGTTGATTAGGGATAGTCAGCATGGTTTTGTAAGTGGGAAATTGTGTCATGAATTTGATCAATTTTTTTTAAGGCATCACTAAGAAGATTGATGAAGGCAGGGCTGTAGACATAGTCTATTTAGACTTCAGCAAGCCTTTGATGGTGTTCTTCGTGGTAGGCTGCTCTAGGAAGGTTAGATTGGATGGGATCCAGGGAGAGCTAGCTAGTTGGATACAGAATTGCTTCATGGTAGGAAGTAGAGGGTGATGATGGAAGATTTTGTCGGACTGGATGCCTGTGACCAGTGGTATGTCACAGGGATCGCTGCTGGGCCCCATTCCTGTTTGTCATCTATATCAACGATTTGGGTGAGAAATTATTAACCTTGCATGTTTGCAGATATCACTAAAATAGCTAATATTGTAGATACTAAATATGGTTATGAAGAATTACAGCCGGATCAGCTGGGTAAGTGGGTTGAGGAATGGCTAATAGAGTTTAATTCAGATAAGTGTGAGGTATTGTTTTTTGGGAATCAGGGCATGATCTTTGCAGTGAACAAGTACATAATTCCCTGAAGGTGGTGCAATAGGCAGGTAGGATGTGAAAGAGGACTATTGGCATATTCACTTTCATCAGTCAGGGTAATGAATAGTTAGGATGTTGTGTTGCAGTTGTACAAGATGTTGGTGAGGTCACACTGACCATGATGCTGTTCTTGCTATTGAAGGAATGCAGCGTAGGTTCACAAGATTAATTCCCGGGATGGCAGGACTCACAGAATGGATCGACTGGGCTTATATTCACTGGAATTTAGACGGATGAGAGGGGATCTTATAGAAACATATACAATTATTAAGGGATTAGATGGGCTAGATGCAGGAAAAATGTTCCCCATGTTGTGGGAGCCCAGAACCTGGGGTTATAGTTTAAGAATAAGGTTTAGGCCATTTAGGACTGAGATGAGGAAAAACATTTCCACCCAGAGAGTTATGAATCTGTGGAATTCTCTGCCGCAGTGGAGACCAATTCACTGGATGTATTCAAGGGAGAGTTGGATATAACTCTTAGGGCTGACGGAATCAAGGGATATGGAGAGAAAGCAGGACGGGGTACTGATTCTGGATGATCTGCCATAATCATATTTAATGACTGCTGGCTCGAAGGGCCGAATGACGTACTCGTGCACTTATTTTCTATGTATCTATGCCAAGATAAACTAATCTTATCTGCCTGCATATGATGCATATCACTCCATTCTCTACATACCCATGTGCCTACTTAAAAGCCTCTTAAATGCCACTATCATATTGTTAAACTGAGTTATTTTGTCAATCTAAAGTCAACTTGACTTGAACACTTGTAGCTGTTGAAATCGATTCTTTATTCAGCTGAGACTAGTCTCTTGAACCTTCCAACAGAGCTGATGCTCTGGGGCGGGTCCAGAGAGGAGTAACTTTGATACAAACCCATGGCATTTATATAGGTGTTAGACATTTCAGATACAGAGGGTATGACAAGCTAGTAACCAATCATTTGAGTCCTTCTGGTGATTTACAACATCAGTCACATGATCCCCCTTTTCTGGCCTCATTACAACCTTCGTTTGCCTGTGGTATAACTTTGCTTTAGAATTATTTTATTTCAACACAGCAAAACCCCAGTAGGCTCAATTATCAAAGACCATTCCTCAAAATATAAGATACTTATGTAATACAATGATCGCACAAGTCATACACACTTCCCATACCAAGAAGAAAGATATTTCTATAAATCTAAACAATTTCTATAAGTCTAATGTTTACATTCCTACTAAGACAATACATTTCATAATTTATTTCATTACAATGTTACACATTTTACAAAACTATTACATATGTATTTAAAAGATTAATTATATGAGTTTGCTGTATTACAGTTTCTAAGTTCAAAACGCCCAATCTCCCAACCAAGCATGGATGGGTCAAAATCTGTCAACTTAGTGTTTGGTGCCAGGAGAAACTTCATTCTAATTTGCAGCCCCTTTTTCCTCCTATCTCTGGGAGCTGGATTTCCAATCTCACTACAAGGTCTTTTACAAATATTACAGAACAAAGCGTAAATTCACAACTCAGAATTACATTGGAAAGGTAGTTGAGGCCAGTTCATTAGCTATATTTAAGAGGGAGTTAGATGTGGCCCTTGTGGCTGAAGGGATCAGGGGGTATGTAGAGAAGGTACGGGATACTGAGTTGGAAGATCAGCCATGATCATATTGAATGGCGGTGCAGGCTCGAAGGGCCGAATGGCCTACTCGTGCACCTATTTTCTATGTTTCCAATTACATCTGCTTCTTCGACTTTCTATAAACATAGGAATGTCACGTATCCATCAATCTAATAGTTTACTCTCCATTTCCTCTTGCAACTACTCCCCTTCATATACATCCTAACCCTATCTCAATCTCATTATAATTCAACATAGCCAAGGCCAACCACAGGGTCTATTACCTCTCAGCCTTGAATTCTATCTCAAACTCAGCATAAACCTCACAGCTTAAGAATGTGTCAAAGAGGCCCCTATTCAGCAATCCATTCTTCAATGCAAAGTCGTATCAAATACAATTTCCCCCAGCGATACAATTGCCTCAAAGCAATAAACTAAGCAGGTTCAGGCCTCCATGTTTTGATTAATCTTTCCCTATGTGTGTACTTTATTTTGTTAGGAAAACCTTAAGCTTCTCTTTTGCAAATTGTCTAGCTTGTATAAAAGTCACTATCCGAGCGGTTCTATTATATAATACTTCCTCAATATCTGGCTTCGCCAGCATAGTTGGCACCATGTTCCAGGCACCCACATGTGTAAAAATGCCCTGCACATTTAAAAGATATTTGGATGGGTACATGCATAGGAAAGATTTAGAGGGATTTGGGCCAAACAGGTGACTTTCAGTCTGAAGAAGGGTCTTGACCCGAAATGTCATCCATTCCTTGTCTTCAGAGATGTTGCCTGTCCTGCTGAGTTATTCCACCATTTGGTGTCTATCTTATGGGTAAACGTGACTGGCTCAGATGGGGCAGCTTGGTCAGCATTAGTCAAAGTGGCAGATTCTGTGTTGTATGACTATACGGCATTAAATGAGATTAGTTTTCTCTTGAGTAAAACTGAAATGGTACATGATTTTCTTATTGAGTGTTAATTTTATGAAAACATGTGTTGTGAATCTGCATTGCACTATTCATTAGAGCAGCACATAGAGGTGGAACCACTTTAGACAACACTATATGAAATAGAAGGTCTGTTAACAAGATGGAGCACCTATTTTTCAGACGGGTCACTGGGTTTTTTAATGCTTTTTCAAAGCCAATGTACAATAGAAAAGACATACCTAAACTGAGGTCAATCCGCATCCTATGCGATACTTGGAATGTAGTACTTTAAATTACTTTTACCGGCATGAATACTAGTGGTGGATCTATCACGAGTAGTTCTTGACCCTTGTGTTAAAATAATGTTCGAGGCAGGTGTAGAATGGCAAAATCTATAATTGTACTGCTGTGTATTTCATAGTTCATGCAGTGTGCTATTTACATGCTTTGCTGAAATACTAATGATAACACTGTATTTAAAAGAATTAACTGTCAGCTTAAAACATATCACTTTAGGTATATTGTGCAAATTGGAGTTAACCTCCCATTTTGTTGCCTAATCTTTTAAGATTTACATTTTCTTCAAACAAAGCAGTAGATTTATTTTAATCCTTTGTTAACTTGGAATTACCAGGAATGACAGATTTCAGTTACATGAAGAGACAAAATGTAATATAGTTATTCAACGTCATGAAGGGTTTTGACAGAGTAAGTGAGGGGAAGTGTTCCGCTTGATCGGAATAAAAACAGAAAATGCTGGAAACATACAAATGTGCTAGATAACAAATCCCTCAAATCTACAGCTGAAACAAATAACTTGTAAAATTTTTGTTGTTGTTTGTGGTACCTTGCTGTTTGCAAATTAACCGCCAACTTTCCTATATTAAAACAGTAACTTTCTTATCTTTACAAAGAGTTTTGGGATGCCATGAAAGTTCACAATTTTCATTAAAATTCTTTGTTCATGATAACAATTTAATTTACGAAAATTAGAAATGCAGCCGGCAACTTTAAAGGCTCTCAAAGGCATTTAAAGTCAAAATTAATTGGTAGTCTGAAACGAGGGAGTTGAGAGCATAAATTTACGCAGTTGTAAAATAAATGTACCATATGCCTTGAAGAATAAAGTTTGGATGAACTCTGCTCCACTCCTTTAAATTACAGTTTTGTAGTCTTTCAAATTATAGTTTTGTATTCTAGATTTGGTTGAATGTCAATTTATGCTACATTCTCTGAGCGGTACATTTGAACAGTACCATCCTCTCATAATCTAGCACACTCATGATTTTGGTGGCATGCTAGCAGATTTTCTGAACACATTTTAAATTCACTTTTTTTGATGTTACACAGTATTTATAAAAAATTGCTAGGGAATTCGGTCAGCTTAGAGAGAGCAGGGAAATGGTGCTCCAGCAAATCGGAAAGATGTATGGCAAACATCACCTGGTGAACTAGGTGTTTACTTAATAGTAGATTATTGAAGGTTACACAAAAAGCTGGAGAAACTCAGCGGGTGCAGCAGCATCTAAGGAGCGGAGGAGATAGGCGACGTTTTGTGTCGAGATCCTTCTTCAGACTGGCAGACCGTAGATTATTGAAGTTGTGCTGTAACGTGTATTTCCAAAACGCCATTCCTGACTTGCAGTTTCTCCGTCTGCGATCCCCTACTTTCAATTTCTCTGTCTGCATCCTCTAATGTTAATTTCTCTGTCGGCCATCTTCTACTCTCAATTTATCCATCCAACTTTCTACTCTCAATTTCTCTATCCAGAGATAATTTCTCTGTCCGCCATCCCCCTACTCTCGATTTCTAAATTTCTGCCATATCTGGTCCCAAGATTAGCTTTCCTGTCTAGGACGTGTGTCATAGAAACATAGAAATTAGGTGCAGGAGTAGGCCATTCGGCCCTTCGAGCCTGCACCGCCATTCAATATGATCATGGCTGATCATCCAACTCAGTATCCCGTACCTGCCTTCTCTCCATACCCTCTGATCCCCTTAGCCACAAGGGCCACATCTAACTCCCTCTTAAATATAGCCAATGAACTGGCCTCAACTACCCTCTGTGGCAGAGAGTTCCAGAGACCCACCACTCTCTGTGTGAAAAAAGTCCTTCTCATCTCAGTCCTAAAGGATTTCCCCCTTATCCTTAAGCTGTGACCCCTTGTCCTGGACCTCCCCAACATCGGGAACAATCTTCCTGCATCTAGCCTGTCCAACCCCTTAAGAATTTTGTAAGTTTCTATAAGATCCCCTCTCAATCTCCTAAATTCTAGAGAGTATAAACTGAGTCTATGCAGTCTTTGTTCATAACATAGTCCTGACAACCCAGGAATCAGTCTGGTGAACCTTCTCTGCACTCCCTTTTCCTTTTGTGAGCATGATTTTGCCCCTGCTGTTGTGGATGGATCCCTCGCACGAGTCTCTGTGTCCCCCATTCCTGCTCTTGTTCCCCTTCCCCCGGATGGAACTAGTATAGAGTTCCCCATGTCCTTGCCTTTCACCCTACTAACCTCCGTATCCAACACAATGTAAAAGTGAACTTCGCAGATTGGTTTAAAAATTGGCTTGGCCATAGTAGACAAAGGGTAGAGTATTGTTTTGGCTGGAGCTCTGTGGCTCGTGATGTTCTGCAAGGATCAGTGGTAGGATCAGTTTTGAATATATGTAAATATATTTGGACAAAATCAGGTGGTTTGATTAATAAATGTGTAGATGACACAAAAAATGGTTGACTTGTGGGTAGTGAGGAAGTTTGTCAAAAGATTCAGCAGGATATAGATCAGTAGGAAATATGGATAGAAAAATGTGAACATTGAGGTCAAATGCAAGAGGAAAGTATACAGTAGGTGGCTGGAGCCTTGGTGCATTGTTGTTCAGAGGGATTGGGGCAAAAATCTAGAGCTCCCTGAAAGTGCCAACACAAGTAGATAGGGTGGTTAAGAATACTTAGGGTATGCTTGATTTCATCAGTAAGGAAGGGTGTTGTGTATAAAATGATGAAAGTCGTGTTGAAACGATATAAAACTTTGATTCGGTGAACATTTAAAATATTGTGTGCAGTTCTGGTTACATTACATGAAGAGTGTGGAGATTTTGGAAAGGGTACAGAGCTTCACTGGAGATGCTGCATGAATTTGAAAGTATTTGCTGGAAGGAACAGTAGGATAAATTTGGACTTTTTTTTCTGGAATGCTGAAGGTTGAGGGGGCAACCTGACAGAAGTATATAAAATTACGAGAGGCATAGACAGGAGAGACAGTCAGAGTCTTTATCCCAGGGTGGAAATCTCAAATACGAGAGGGCATAGTGTTACGGTCAGAGAAGAATGTGTAAGAGATGTGTGGGGAAAGTTGTTTTACACAGAGAATAGTAAGTGCCTGGATGCATTGCTCGGGGTAGTGGTGTTAGCAGATACGATAAGAGCCATTTAGATGGCATGCAGAGAATTGAGGGATAAAGAACACATGCAGGCAAATAAATGTACGTATAGTTTAAATTGGCGCCATAGTCAGCACAAACATCGTGGGCCAAAGGGGCTATTCCTTTGCTGTACTTTTCTATGTTTTATGTTCTTAGATTAATATCAGTAGCATATTTGATTCGCTTTTGATTTGAAAGCAATGGAATTTGATTTGATTTGTAAGCAATGGAATTTCAGTGTGTTGGTACAGTTTCATTAATGGATGCCATGTGTCGTCTTCTATACACTGCTTGCTGGTTGAAATAGAACCAAGTACTAGTTTGCCTTGAAATAGCACGTAGCAGTATTTATGGTGAGTCGGGGGTTCGTGTGCAAATACTGACTAATGAGAATCATCTATATTTCAGTCTGATTCATGGTCAAATTGTCATCAAGGTCGCTAATCCCAACACTAAACCCACATATGACTAATTTGTTTTAATTTGTCATTCATTTGTTTACCCATTTTCCCTTATCAATCAACCCTTTGGCCAATTTTCCTCAACTAATCTAAAGGAAATTGTATTCTGTTGACATCCCAGAAAGAAGTTGGTTGAGTGCAAACAAATCAAAATTTTAGGGGGTATTTATAGTCAGCAGAATTAGAAGTTTCTGGTGCATTGGAATCTTGGTCTCAGAAGTGAATGGATGGTTTGCTGACCCATCCAGTACCATGCCAAGTAATAATTCAAAAGGAATATACTACAGATGCTGGAATTATTCAGCAGAGTAATCTCGAGAGAGAGAAATAAACAGTGTTTATTATTAACAACTTTGCATCAGAACTGGAAAATAGAGGAAGGAAGAGCAAATAGGAGGACAGAGAAAAAGGAAAAAAAAAGGCTTTGATAGCATGGAGACAGTGTGAGTTGGAATAGAAAAAATGAAAATGTTATGTAACTTTCTCTGATGAAAGGCAATCCACTGGAAATATTAACTCTGTTCCTCTTGCCTTCTCTCTCCCCCCCCCCCCCCCATGCAAATGCTGACTGAAATGCTGCTAGATACATTTTCACAATTTAATGGCATGCAAAATAATTTTGATATGGTCATCTCTATCGGTACTTAATGATTGTTTGGTTCTCTTTCAGTTAGGGAATTATATTAACTCTTGATGTAAGCAGTAATGAATATGCCATAAAAGTGATTTAAAAAATGTTTTTGCCCTTCATTTTAATTCCTTGATTGCTGTGTAGTCTTTCTCACAGTCCACTTGCTGGTGACAGAGCAGTTAGAATGGGGGTGGGTTAGGGAATTAAAGTGAAAATTAATTGGAAGCTTAGTTGTCCTTATCTGCCATTGTTAATTCTCCCTCCCATGCCTTTATTATTTTAAATCTTTAATTGTGAAAATTCTGATAACCGCAACCTGATTTGCTGACTGTTTCTCTCTCTCCGATGACGCTGCTTGATCTGCTGAGTGCTTCTAGTATTTAGCTTTTGTTTTGGTTCCTCAGTCTCTGCAGTTTCCTGCTTTAAGTACTGTGCAACAAAGTGATATTTTCTACTGGAACAGCTGGTTAGCCCTCCGAATTTACCTTTCTCACCAGATACCTAAAACTAATGAATCAGAAACGTATAGTTCTGAAATGTTGTGATTTCCCCCAAAGGAAATATGTTCTAAAATTGTACATAGACTATTGATAGCTATCTTTAACTAATGTTTGGGGGTTGCACAAAAAGCTGGAGAAACTCAGCGGGTGCAGCAGCATCTAAGGAGCGAAGGAGATAGGCGACGTTTCGGGTCGAGACCCTTCTTCAGACTGTTAACTAATGTTTAATGTCCCATTTGTTGTAGCCCTGGAAGAAAACGGGACTTTTCACCAGTGCCCTGGAATCATTATTTTGAAACAATGGAAGATGTCATAATTACAAGGGGAATAAATAAAGACATATCCTTTATAAAATTCCAGTGCACTACAAGGCCTGTACGTTCGTATATAAGTCTGGTCTTGATGAGCAATTCAGTTTAGCTTAATGGTTGCATTTCTACACTTATTTTGTGTCCAACAATGGCGTCAAGTTGGGAAAAGGGGAAGTACAATAGGATCAGGGGGTCCTTGTACATCAGTCTATGAAAGTAAGTATGCAGGTACAGCAGGCAGTGAAGAAAGTGAATGGCATGTTGGCCTTTATAACAAGAGGAATCAAATATAGGAGCAAAGAGGTCCTTCTGCTGTTGTATAGAGCCCTAGTGAGACCACACCTGGAGTATTGTGTGCAGTTTTAGTCCCCTAACTTGAGGAAGGACATTCTTGCTATTGAAGTAGTGCAGTGTAGGTTTACAAGGTTAATTCCCGGGAAGGGAATTCCCGAGAGGGGATCTCATTGAAACATATAAGATTGTTAAGGGCTTGGACAAGCTAGAGGCAGCAAACATGTTCCCGATGCTGGGGGAGTCCAGAATCAGGGGCCACAGTTTAAGAATAAGGAGTCAGCCATTTAGAACAGAGACGAGGAAACACTTTTTCTCACAGAGAGTGGTGAGTCTGTGGAATTGTCTGCCTCAGGGGGCAGTGGAGGCAGGTTCTCTGGATGCTTTCAAGAGAGAGCTAGATAGGGCTCTTAAAAATAGCGGAGTCAGGGGATATAGGGAGGAGGCAGGAACGGGGTACTGATTGGGGATGATCAGCCATGATCACATTGAATGGCGGTGCTGGCTCAAAGGGCCGAATGGCCTACTCCTGCACCTATTGTCTATTGTCTACAACATTTAAAAACATTGTCTCCATCAGCATTAAAAGTCTTGAGGTTGGTTCATAATTTTATTCTTTTTAAAACCAATTTGAAAATATGTTCCATGAGGGGATATGTTTCACCCCCTCTCCTATCCTGTGATCATCTTCAATGCTTCCTAATGTAAAAAAATTATATAACTGGCAAGGTTACAAATGCTGTTGTGATAGGTAATGAGGCTATTTTAATCTGGCCATATTTATAGAATATTATACATTATCCTTTAACCCGTATATGCTTTTTAAAATATTTTGCATGTAATCCTTAACTACCTGTACTCTTTTCGAATCTACAAAAGTGGTTCCGAAGGACCTGTCCTTTTATTATTACATGGAGGAGGCCATTCAGCCCTCTCCTGGGCAATTTTTTCTGTAAGTAATTGCAAATTTTAAAAGGAAATTGGACTCTCTCTCTCTCTCTCTCTCTCTCTCGCTCTCTCTCTCGCTCTCTCGCTCTCTCGCTCTCTCGCTCTTTCCTCCCCCCCCCCACTGCAATTGAGGTCCTCAATTTGAAGCATCATAGTAGGGACTAAGATAAATATTGTTTCTTCTGCCTCTTTTTCACCGGAATTTGTGTTACATTAACAATTTGATTTCCACATGTGTGAAACCATTCTGCCTTTTCTAAATTAGTGCATGCCATTAAACCTGACAGCTGTGAGAACTGCAAAAAAGAAGTGATAGGTTACGGTCATAAAAGAAACCGGTGGAATGGTTAGTGTCTTGCAGATGAAGTGCAATGTGAAGTGGTTAATTTAGATAAGATGATTGAGAGGAAATAAACGAGGAAGGATTTGTCCATGGCATTTGGCACAGTGGCGCAGCGGTAGAGTTGTTACCTTGCAGCACCGGAGACCCGGGTTCAATCCCGACTATGGGTGCTGTCTGTACGGAGTTTTTACATTCTCCCCGTGACCGCGTAGGTTTTCTCCAAGATCTTCGGTTTCCTACCATACTCCAAAGACGTACAGGTTTGTAGGTAAATTGGCTTGGTATACGTGTAAATTGTCCCTAATATGTTTTGGGTAGTGTTAATGAGCAGGGATTGCTGGTCGGCGCTGACTCCGTGCTTTCTCCGTTTGTCTAAGCTAAAAGGGGTGCAAAATCCTGGATATTAAGTGCAAGAATTGAAGAAAATGACAGGAGAGTTGGTTGAGAAACCTGTTAATAAGGCATGTGTAATTTTGGGTTTATCAATAGAGGCAGTAAAGCAATGCTGCATTGCTGAATGATTATAAAACACCAATGAGATAGCCATCATGAATCAGACTGTGCTATCCAGTGCTAACCTAAACTGAAAAGAGTAAATTCTCTCGGGGCAAGGTTTGTCTTTTTGATATTTCCATAGTTTTAATAACTGTTGTGATACTTCAAAGTCAGCAGTAGCAATGCATGGATTAGTGCATGCAGAAGGGATGGGAAGGAAGGTAACACTGCTGGTTTATCAGTGAGAAAATTCATGATCTTTAGTGCTGAATTTACCATAATAACAATGTAATTGCAACATTATACATAATGGAACATTAAACACATTTAAATAGGTGAATGTTTTTATCCCAGAATGTTAGCAACATTCGAACAACAACATTTTTTGCCATTTCTTTTTGCCATGAATTAATTTTTCACCAAACGTTTAGACAGAAATGTCAAAATTTGGAATGAAAGATAAAAATTTTAATCTTTCTGGAAAATGTCTATTTGTAGATAAAGAGTTATTGTGATGTGACATTAGTTTATATAACTTTAAAGATGATCTGTTATTTTTTACTACAGTCCTTGATTATCAGTCGTGTTAAATGCAGAGTTGTGGCAGTAGACCTGCGAGGCCATGGTAAGTTCATTTAAACTAACTTCTGATAAAAAATATTTAATGTTTAAGAAGGAACTGCAGATGCTAGAAAATCGAAGGTAGACAAAAATGGGAAAGGAGAAAACAGGGACTATTTTTTCCAATTTCAGGTAGTCCCTGCTTTCTCCTTTCCCCTCCCCTTCCCAGCTCTCTCACAGCCCACTGTCTCCGCCTCTTCCTTCTTTCTTCCCGCCCTCCCATCCCCACATCAGTCTGAAGAAGCGTCGCGACCTGAAACGTCACTTATTTCCTTCGCTCCATAGATGCTGCCTCACCCACTGAGTTTCTCCAGCATTTTTGTCCACCTTGTGTTTATAAAAAAATATATATTATTCCAGCTGCTAAAAATATTTGTCATTAGATTTGATAAAGAAACCTCCATGTGGTTTATTTTTAAACTAGGATGGCTTTATATTTTTATTCACGTTTCATCACTTTTAAGAACACAATGGATCTGATTCTGTTTAGGAACATCCATAAGTTTATCATTGATTCGGATACTTCTCTGAGACTGTGCTTCCCTGTGTTTAGTAGGCAGCACAGTGGCGTAGCAATAGAGCTGCTGCCTTACAGCGCCAGAGGCACGGGTTCGATCCTGACTGTGGGTGCTGTCTGTATGTAGTTTGAAAGATCTCCCTGTGACCGCCTGGCTTTTCCCCAGGTTGTCCGGTTTCCTCCAACACTCCAAAGACGTATAAGTTTGTAGGATAATTGGCTTCGGTAAAATTGTAAATTGTCAATTGTCCCTAGTGTGTAGGATAATGTTCGTGTACTAGTTGATCAGTGCGGACTCGGTGGGCCAAAGGGCCTTTTTCCACGCTGCATCTCTAAATTAATTATTTATTTCATGTATACCTTGTGCTTTGCCTTTCTGCCACCCTCCCCCCTCTCCCCCACTACATATGTCAGTACACTGTCTAAAACTTGCGTACACCCCAACTACCTATTCAAGTATTCTCACTTTGTGGTCCCACTCGCTCTCATCATTTATTATACCGCTCCTATCGATTTTCGAATCCACAACAAAGTACTAAAATATACTAGTCACCGATCTTTTGGATTATGGACATATCACATTTGTAGTAATGTGGTCAGGAGCAAAATCAAATCCTTCGTGGTAGACTTCATGACGTTATGACAGAGAGTGGTGAGTCTCTGGAATTCTCTGCCACAGAAGATAGTTGAGGCCAGTTTATTGGCTATATTTAAGAGGGAGTTAGATGTGGACCTTGTGGCTAAAGGGATCAGGGGGTATGGAGAGAAGGCAGGTACAGGATACTGAGTTGGATGATCAGCCATGATCATATTGAATGGCGGTGAAGGGTCGAATGGCCTACTCCTGCACCGCCATATTTTCTATGTTTCTATGCCATATTTCTGAATTCGTCTTCAAAACTTATCGGAGAGCAATATGTACATTGTTTATATTATAAAACAAAATGATTTTAAACTACACAAAATTAAGCTACTTGGTTAGTAGAAACTATTCTTTTAGAAAATAGTCAATATGTGCCAACTTCACAGTTTAGTCTGAAGAAGGGTCTCGACCCGAAACGTCACCCATTCCTTCTCTCCAGAGATGCTGCCTCTCCCCCTGAGTTACTCTAGTATTTTGTGTCTATCTTCACAATTTAGTTTCTGCTAGAAATTAGTTCAGAGGCTACTGCAATTTTTGACTTGCCGTCCCCGTATATTTAGGAAAGCATTATCCTTAAAAAACCATTTAAACCAACCGGTAGTTCGTAAAATGCCCCTGAAGTAATTTCTTTACACGGTTCAACAGTATAACAAAACATGAGATTCTGGCACTCTAGAACTTTCTGTGCTAACAATAGACTATGTCCTCTCAGACTTAGAGATAAGTCGTGAATATTCTTAGGCAGATACATTTTGACTTGATGTTCCCAAAACGTAGGGCTGAACTGAATATTTGTAAAGCATAACATGTAAAATGTTTGAGTCAGTTGTTTTGTCTCCCGTTGTCTGGAAGGGCATAGAGTTATATAGTATGGAAACAGGCCCTTCAGCCCATCGCATCTTTGTCAACTGTCAAGCACCCATTTACACTAATCCCATTTTATTCTCCTCTTATTCTTATCAATTTCTCCCGGATTCTGCCAGTCACATAGACGCTAGGAAGAAGTTATAGAAGCCAATTAACCTACCAATTCACATCTTTGGAATGTGGGAGAAAACTGGAGCACCCAGAGGAAGCACACATGGTCACAGTGAGAATGTGCAAACTCCATATAGACAGCATTAGAGGTCAGTCTTGAGCCCAGATTAGTGGAGCTGTGAGTCAGCAGCTCCATTGGTTAAGTCTCCATGGCATCTATGAACTGTACTGCTGAGAAAATATAACACGGGGCTCACTGGGTTACGAATGGTGACCAGTGGAAATCTGACAATGCTAATTTTACCATATATTTAAAACATTTTTCAATAATTTTGTAATAATAATGTTTCATCCTATTAATTAAGAATTTTATACAGTGTATAATGTGGGTTGATTATGGGTAATGTTTAATGAAATGAAAGAATTATAGCATGTGCGTGGAGAGAGAGAGACGATACGAGTAGCTACAGAAAATTGATGTTTCTGACATTGGAGAAATCGGCTTACGGGAAGTTTTCAGTAACAATCCATATGTAACCCAATGATCGCCTTTATTGAACTCATAATGCCATTTTCCTCTAAGATGAAACACCTGGTGATTTTCTGCGCTTCCGCACAGACGCAAAGTAGAAATGGGTAACTTAGTAATTTTGGGTATGGTAGATGCAAAGGCACTTTCTAACAAATGTTATATTACATTATATACATCATATGTGTAATAATAATGCCTATTATTACATATATACCAACATCCCTGTTATACTGTGGTTATATATGTGGTCCCATTCATATAACCATATAACAATTATAGCACGGAAACAGGCCCTCTCGGCCCTTCCAGTCCATGCCGATCATTTATTTTCCCCTAGTCCCATCTACCTGCACTCAGACCATACCCCTCCATTCCCTTCCCGTCCATATACCTATCCACTTTACTTTTAAATGTTAAAATCGATCCTGCCTCCACCACTTCTGCTGGAAGCTCATTCCACACAGCCACCACTCTCTAAGTAAAAAAGTTCCCCCTCATGTTACCCCTAAACTTCTGTCCCTTAATTCTCATGTCATGCCCTCTTGTTTGAATCTTCTCTACCCTCAATACCATTCACTTATGTGATACACAGAACATAAAACAGTACAGCACAGGACAGGGTCTTTGGCCCACAATGACAGTGCTGATATAATACTATATTAAAGTAATACCATCTGCCTGCACATGGTTTAATTCAGGGGTGTCAAACACGTGGCCAGCGAAGGGGTTCAATCACGCCTGTGGGATGATTTCCCCAATGCCAAAGCGGGCTGCAGCCGTCCCCGGTGCCAGATTGGGCACCGTTCGCACGTGCACGACGCGATCCAGCGTGCATGAAGTCACATTTTGCCCGTGACCTCGAAATGCCGGAAAATAAAAATAACTTGTTTTACACGTTCCCTTAAAATGATCCTGCTGTCACCTTAGAGCTATGCTCACTGGCTTTTGACATTTCCACCCAAGGAAAATGAGTCTGATTATCTACCCCTTCTATGCTTGCTTCTATCAGGTCATGCATCAGCCTCCGATGCTCCCAAGGAAACAGTCTTTCATAAATATAGTGTAGAATTCCTTTTTTCAGAAATAAAACTTTTTTTTATTTGTGCAGCTGATTTTACCTTAGCAAAACATCACAGGACATTTGGCTGGCCATGTAATCATATCAGCAGACTTGCAGATCAGAAGCCTCTTGCAGGAGCAGGTAGTGGTCAAAAGGTAGTGATGTTTAGAGAGAGAAATCTAGAGCTTGACACATTGGTAACCGAAAGCATGGCTGCCACATGCGAAACAATTTGGGCATAAACATCAATTTAAGGAATGTAGCTGTCTGGTATGTCTGGGGGAGATTACAATGACAGGAATGTGCAAGCTCTTGAAGGGATTTGAAAAATAAGGTTGCAAATCTTAATATCATTGTGTTATTTAACTAGCTGATAAGTGAACAATATTGGGTCAATGTCATGAACTAGCCAGCTGTGGATTTGGATCACCTCTGGTTTGCAGTAGGTACTGCAATGACAGCAGGTCAGGAGTACATTGAAAAAACCTAAAGGTAGCACAGGCATGAGATGAGCATTTAGCAAGAGCTGGACTGACACAGGAATGGAGATGTTGTGTCTTGAAAATGGCCAGGTGAAGTTCCATAGATTGAGGTCAGATAGAACACCAAAGTTTTGAACAGTCTGAAATAAAAATAGAAAACTAGGGAATTCTAAAGGTTCATAATCCCGTGAGTGAAGAAATTTCACCTTTCCTCGGGCCTTAATCTCATCTACTGATGTGTGGACTCCTATATATTGACGAGACTAAGCGCAGGCTCGACGATCGTTTCGCTGGACATCTCCGCTCAGTCCACCTAAACTTGTCTTGTTCTCCCATAGTGAGGCCCAGTGCAAATTGGAGGAACGGCATCTCATATTTCACCTCAGCAGTATGAATATTGACTTATCTAACTTCAAGTAACCATTTCTTACCCTCTCTCTTCATCCCTGCCCCTTCCCCGTTCTCCAACCAGTCTGACTGTCCTCCCATTTAAATTTTATCTCTGTATGCGTCATTGTCACCATCCCCTAGCAAACAATGATCTATTCTACATTTATCTTGACCGCCATCTCTTTTGATGTCTCATTTTCACACCTTACACTTTCTTATCTCTGTGTATCCTCTCCCCTGAATCAGTCTGAAGAAGGGTCTTGACCCGAAACGTCACCCATTCCTTCTCTCCAGAGATGCTGCCTGTCCCGCTGAGTTACTCCAGCTTTTCGCATCTATCTTCGGTTTAAACCAGCATCTGCAGTTCCTTCTTACACAAGATGTATGGAGGAGATCTGCAAGGATTTTGCCAGGAAAACAAAAAAATATTCTCTTTGGAACTGAGGGAAGATTTGGTTGATGTTGGTGAAATATGCGATGCTTGGATAGGGTGATAGGTCAATAACTGGCTGATTTAGGTTTAAGATGATATGTAAAAGTTTAACAATAGCTCTTTTTAAATGGGGAAAACAGAGTTCAGGAAGTCTGAAACTCGGCATGTAAATGTGCAGTGAAACCATAAACCCACACTTGAAAAGTACCTAGATGAGAATTTGTGGTATGATGAACCAGAGTAGGGACTGAGGACTGCTGGGTGGAATTGGCCCGAATGGCTTTTTCTTTTGTTTGCTATGAACACATTAAGTCAAAAGGTCTCCTGTGCTCTAGATTTCTGCAAGGCTAATTAATACTGGAGCGATGCTACTACAAAGAAGCATGATCATTCCTTTTGTTTGCTTGGGTTTGTAATATGGGTAGTTTTCTGTTCATGGAAATGTATAAGCCAAAAATGCACAAGATCAAATCATAGTTTATTTAATATGAAGGCAGGAAACCACCTGTTATGAAAACATTAACTGAATGACCTATTTATCTTTCAGGCGATACAAAAGTCGTAAACAGTGATGATCTTTCAGCAGAAAACATGTCCAGGTACAAAGGCAATAAAGTAATTATTTTCATGTTGTAAATGATTCAGCCACCAAATTACAAATTGTTTATTTTGTACCAGTACACTCCTCCTCTGTGTTACTGCAAGGTCATTAGGGCCTTATCATAATTCCTCAGCAACCTGTGAAATGTTCTTGTGTGTGGGCTGTTCCATCTGTTGACAAGATCTCCCATTGTGAGGTACATCCCGTCTAGCAGTTTCTGCAGTTACATCTTGAATGTGAAATCCAAGTGTTCCAAAAAGATTGTAAAACTTTTAATAATATGAATAACGAACACACGCTTAGCACGGCCGAAACTGCAGATAGTTTTCTATTTACTTTTCCAAAGTTAGATTTACATCAAAGCTTTGAAAGGAAAACATTCTGTGGATTCATATATTTATGATTTTGGTTTCAAAGTTTAGTTGTTAATTGTTGTGGGAAAATAAAAACAGAAAAAAAACAATTGTGACAGCTAATCTCGAATGCAGTTATTAGTTTTTTGTTAAACTATTTGTTAAATAGTTTTTCAGTTTATTTCTAGAATTCTACTGTCAACTGAGTGCAGTCATTGTAGTTAATAGAGGCATAGGAAGTCCACTGAGCCCCACACGCCTATTTTGCCATTCAGATGGATCTAGGTTATTCTTTACTTCAAATCCATTTATTTCCATGTTCTTGATGTCCATGTTCTTGATTTCCATGTCCTATTACAAGAAAAAAAAATCTAAGCCAAAGAGTGATACAATGTATCACTCTATGGCCCAATTTGCCCACACCGGCCCTATTTGCCCACATCGGCCAATATGTCTCAGCTACACTAGTCCCACCTGCCTGCGCTTGGTCCATATCCTTCCAAAGCTGTCCTATCCATGTACTTGTTTCTTAAACGTTGGGATAGTCCCAGCCTCAACTACCTCCTCTGGCAGCTTGTTCCATACACCCACCACCCTTCTTTGTGTGAAAAAGTTACCCCTCAGATTCCTAATAAATCTTTTCCCCTTCACCTCAAACCTATGTCCTCGATTCACCTACTCTGGGCAAAAGACTCTGTGCATCTACCCGATCTATTCCTCTCATGATTTTGTACTATGGATCCGAGTACTGGATATTTTAATTGAACCAGAATCCAATGACGTTCAGAGGAGAGAATTCTGTTTTTTGTGACAATATTGGTTTCACTCTTAAATCATCTAACTCTAATTTTAACATTATTACAGCATTTTCCCATTAAGAGTTATCTAAACTGTGGAATCGGGTTATCATATTAACAACACCGTTTGATCACCCCGCAGCTATTTACGCTACATGCCCCCTATTATTCATCTATTTATGGTTCGATTGTTATTTTAATGGTGAATATGTGCTGTAGCTCTGGAAAGTAGTTGTATCTTTCTCGACCAGCACAAGTCAGTGGCTGTGTATTGCACAAGAGACTTGAGCTGAAGTTGAAAGGTAACAATTTATCTGTTTATAGGGGCTTTCACCCTCTTACAATAGCACGGCAAGTTTATTAGGATTTCTGAAGTAAAAGGATAGTGCCACCGAGCCAATCCCGACCGTCCTCTGAGAGGGAACTACTATTTCTATTTCCAAAATGAAACTAGAAATTGCTGGTAGTCAGCAATTTAGTCAGTATCTGAAGAGAGAGAGAGAGAGAGAGAGAGACAATTAAATAATATTGCAGGTCAATGATTCCTCATTGGAACAAATGGTAGTTTTTAACCATGCCACTCGACTGCACCCTTGCTCTTGCCCCTGAATAGCCAGCTGAAGCTGCATTACCAAAGATAAGATGGTGATGATCCAGGCAGAAAGATGGTTAGGTTTATCTTTCATTTGTATTTGATTTATTATTTATTGTTTCCTCCACTGAAAGTCACTAGCCTGTCATGAGTCATGCCGCAAAGGAAATGCAAAAGGACCGGGGGCACGTCCTATATGGGTATGGCTGCCCAGCCTGCAGCTGTACGTTTTTTCACCTTTTTTTAATTTTTAGTGAGTTGAGTGGTTTTTTTTGGAGCTCTAGTCTTTTTTATGTGGGGGGGGGGGGAGGGGGAAATTGCTTTTCAGGGTCCCTACCTGGTCGGAGAGGCAGCTTTTCTCCGAGCAGCACCTTCGACCCGTCCTCGCGGCCTATCAGCGGGCCTGGAGCGCCGTTTCCTGAGGGGAGCAGCCAGAACCTCGGCTTCGGCGGCGGCACAGCGCTGGAGCGCTATCGCGGAGCGGGTGATACCTTGCCCGGGTCGCCACGCTGGAACTCCGGTATGCTGGGACCGCCGATGAAAACATCGCAGAGCTGGGGGACTGCGGAGCGACCAGCTGCAGGGGGCGGCACTGACTTTAACATCGCGGAGCCTGGGATCTCTCACCGAGATCGCCAGTGGTGGAGCTCCATCCAGCGCGGCCTGTCGGCTTCGGAAGGAAGATCCGGTAAGGAAGCGGCCGTTCTAGGCATCCCAAGCCGCTGAGAGGATTCTCCCAACGCCGGAGCAACATCATCCAGCGAGAACAGCCTGGAACATCGGGCCTCCGTAAAGGCGACTGCGGAGGCCTCAATAGGCCCGACTATGGGTGGACATGGGGATGGGGACTGGACTTTGTGCCTTCCCTCATAATGGGAACCATTGTGGGGGGGATGTTTTTTATGTTTAAATTTCTTTATTATTGTTATGTTGTATACCTTTTTTTAAATGTGCTGCAATGGCAATCCGCATTTCACTTCACCAATTGGTGTATGTGACTAATAAAGAACCTTTGAACCTTTGAAGTGTCATTGCATGAGAGAAGAAAGGCAAAGGCAGGCACTAAGGGAATGCACAGGATTGACTTCTTGCTTTTATCTCAAAATTTAGTTTACTATAGTTTTTTTGCAATCACTTATTTTTGCATCATGATAAAATAAATGCTGATATCTAATGAGCAAAAAAAAGTAAGGATGGCCTGTTGATCTTTGGTCTCTATTGAACAAATATGAAAGAAGCACAGATCACTGGCAATTTGGGTTTATTTTGAATCCAGATAAGGGTAGGTGGATTGTGTACGCAAGTATTATCCCAATCTTTTGAAATATAGATGCTGGTAGAGAAATATCGATTCTGACATTAAGCTCATTGTTGGCTCTGATTCAGCAACCTATTTTAAGTGAACACGTATGTGTGCGCACACACATACACATTCCCTTTAACAATTAACTGGCAGCTGCAGTTGAGACTTGAATGTGTCAGCTGCAATTGACTGTGGTTTATTGAATATTTGTAATTTTAATTCTCTCTTGCTTATTAAAAATACTTTCACTTCAAGGTGTTCTTTAAGACTGAATAGTTAATTACATTAGTTTTCGATATAGCAGACCTTAAAATGTTTAATATTATATACATTAGATTAGAAAATAGAAATTAGGCAATTAGAAAAATTAAATGTAATGAAAAACACTGATTATGATGCTCTTGGATAATGGATAAATAATAAAACAACTGACTCCTGTATATTCTATTGATATGTGGACTTCCAAAGGGTGTTTGTGTTGAATGTTTCTGCAAAATCAAAAATAGAATAGTTAATAAATATAATTTATTCCAGAGTTCTTGCTATTTAAACTACCATTGGTTTCAGGAAAACACCCAACGACTGACTAATTGCTAAATTTTTGAAAAACTAAATTTGAAATACGCTGCAACATTGCAAAAGTACTCCATTACCTCAACATTAACCCTATTCTAGACATTGAAAAACGACAATTAAAATGTATTTTAAACAGTTTTGGTCTGCATGTTTTATTAAATCTGTTTAATTTCTACTCTCAATATTTATTTTTAAAATAATTTGATGTATTAAATTATCAATTTGATTTTGCAAGCTCTGCTAATTCTATCTTTTCTGACTGTTTTGGAAGCTTTTGGAAAGTTTGTTTCCATTAAGCTAAAAAACAGTTTTAACTGATTTTCAACTTTTAAAGAATCCAGAAAGAAATATGATCAATTCAGTTCTTTGGTTTCTACCTCAATATCAAAATGCACGAAACGTGAAGACATAAAAATTATTCATAGCATTGAAAGATTTTTTATTGCATTTAATGTAGCATGCTAATTTCCTTTTTATCTAATTTGAACCACC
Organism: Raja brachyura; assembly: GCA_963514005.1. The sequence continues at coordinate 17,858,211 of OY740786.1, read as the reverse complement.
TTTTCAATTCTGGAGGTAGATGAAACAGGTTGACATTTGGCCTTGGATTGAATGATAACTGTTCTATTTATAGATTACTAATTTTAACTCAAAAGGTTAACACATTCACGTAACATACAAAATTTATGCATTGAATTTTGAAAGAACAGCCTTGGGATAAATATCTTGACACCAGGCTGTTTGATATATAACACCAAGATGGGATACCTCGCCCGACATAGTAAGGTTTCAAATGGTCTATCAGTCAATTTTGAGAGTCAATGAGAATGAATCTGTGTTTATATTATAAAATATATATATATCTCCTTTACAGGGATGTTGGAGATATAATTGACGCACTATACGGTGAAGATGCTCCCGCAGTTCTGTTGATTGGTCATAGTATGGGGGGAGCAATAGCAGTTCATGCTGCAGCAAAGAATCTTGTTCCATCTCTCCAGGGCCTTTGCGTGATTGATGTGGTGGAAGGTGGGTACATTTCTATGGAAAACTTAAAGAAAAAAGTTGTTCTAGTCTTGTTTAAATGTAGATAGTAGGCCCCCATCGGTCATGACTGACCATGGGTGTTGCATCATAGTCGGATGCAAGCCTGGGCGATGTCATATTGAGGACAGGCTGTTGCCCATGCAGCACGTCTTCCCCTCTCCATGTCGCTGATCGATCCAAAGGAACAGCAGGGCCGTTACAGTTTGGCACCAGCGCGGTCCCAGGAGCTGCCAGAGTGAGGTTGTAGACAACGACGAACTGCCTTGGGGGCTCTGACTCCGGATTTTCTTGAGGTTTACTACTGAATCCTTTTTCATGACTGGATATGGCCACAAGGCAGTAGAGGTTTTAAATCAGAGTTTTCCCTCTCCTAGATGGACTGCCTTCCCAGGCTGATGAGCCCCATCTGCCCGAGACTCGTGGGGGCGGGAGCATCTACCTTCCCATGCAGGTCTACAGCACCTGCCCACTGCCCAGAAATGTAGATTTTATCAGAGTAACATTTTAATTTAGTTTAGAGATACAGCGTGCAAAAACAAGCCCTTCGGCCCATCGAATCCAGACCGACTAGCAATTCCGTGCACATTAACACTATCTCACACACAATAGGGGCAATTTACCTTTTTTAATATATCAAGCCAATTAACCTACAAACCTGTACGTCTTTGGAGGGGTAGGAAACCGAAGATCTCAGAAAAAAACTACGCAGGTCGGGGAGAATGTATAGACATGCATCCATAGTCAGGATCGAACCCGGGTCTCTGGCGCTGTAAAGCAGTAGCACTACCATTACGCCACCGTGTCGCCCGAGAGTAACAGTGTTTGTAAACCACTGAGTAATATATGAATTTTTACTGTTAATGAATGTATAAATAATTTCCAACACATTTAATGACATTTATAAAAATCATTTCTAGGCACAGCAATGGACGCTTTAAACAGCATGCAAACGTTTTTACGAAGTCGGCCGAAAATATTCAACTCTGTTGAAAGTGCCATTGAATGGAGGTGAGATTTTTTTACCTTTCTAACTATAAGAAGCTCCTCCATCTCTCAGTTTCAGAGGGAGTCCCGTCCCCCCTCCCCCCCCCACCAATTCAGGTAGCCTAATATTTAGTGGGCAAGTGCAATGGATGTCAAGAAGTCATAAGTCCTTTCCAACAGTAGATGATTATAGTAAAATCTGTAAGCTATCTTTTCATCCAAGTGCCATGTCAACAAAAACATTCCTGTCTGGCTAGAACCTTGGATATGAAATGTCCATGCTGTTGTTCTTTCTGTGGTAAGTTGCATTTCGGGTTGAAAGTTGGATATATGCAAGCTTTGGAACCCAAAATTAAATTTGAATTATCTAGGAAAACTTGTTAAGTAAAGGATATGCAGATGATTTGAAATTGGGAATGATTGAAAAGTGAGTATTAAACCAATGGTCAGCTAGAGGTGCCATATGATTTACACAGATTTTTTTTAAATTCATTTGTGATTTGCACATCACTGTGCAGGCCACAATTTATTATCCATGCCTAATTGAAGGTTTTTAGAATATTTTGTATCTCCCCTAGATGAACCATGCATGTACTCTAGTAGACTAATTCAGAGTCTGCATCAATAAGAATTGGCAGTTTGCTCAATGAATAGTTATTCTCTATGTAGATTCTTGGATTTCGGGTAACTCCCATGATATCTTCATCCAGTTCCAATCAGCAATTTAACTTACTTTAGTAGAAACATAGAAAATAGGTGCAGGAGGAGGCCATTTGGCCCTTCAAACCAGCACCGCCATTCATTGTGATCATGGCTGATCATCCGTGCCTGCCTTCTCCCCATTTCCCTTGATTCCGCTAGCTCTTCTAGCTCTATATAACTCTCTTTTCAATTCATCCAGTGAATTGGCCTCTGGCAGAGAATTCCACAAAAGTTTTTTCTCATCTCAGTATTAAATGGCCTCCCCTTTATTCTTAGACTGTGGCCCCTGGTTCTGGACTCCCCCAACAATAGATAATAGGTGCAAGAGTAGGCCATTTGGCCCTTCGAGACAGCACCGCCATTCAACGTGATCATGGCTGATCATCCCCTATCAGTACCCCGTTCCTGCCTTCTCCCCATAGCCCCTGACTACGCTATTTTTAAGAGCCCTATCTAGCTCTCTCTTGAAAGTATCCAGAGAACCTGCCTCCACCACCCTCCGAGGCAAAGAATTCCACAGACTCACCACTCTCTGTGAAAAAAAGTGTGTCCTCGTCTCCGATCTAAATGGCTTACTCCTTATTCTTAAACTGTGGCCCCTGGTTCTGAACTCCCCCAACATCAGCAACATGTTTCCTGCCTCTAGCGTGTCCAAGCCCTTAACAATCTTATATGTTTCAATGTGATCCCCTCTCATCCTTCTAAACTCCAGAGTGTACAAGCCCAGCTACTCCATTCTCTCAGCATATGACAGTCCCGCCATCCCGGGAATTAATCTTGTAAACCTACGCTGCACTCCCTCAATAGCAAGAATGTCCTTCCTCAAATTAGGGGACCAAAACTGCACACAATACTCCAGGTGTGGTCTCACTAGGGCTCCGTACAACTGCAGAAGGACCTATTTGCTCCTATATTCGATTTCCCTTGTCATAAAGGCCAACATGGCATTCGCGTTCTTCACTGCCTGCTGTACCTGCATGCTTACTTTCATAGACTGATGTACAAGGACCCCCAGATCCCGTTGAACTTCCTCTTTTCCCAACGTGACGCCATTTAGATAGTAATCTGCCTTCCTGTTTTTGCTACCAAAGTGGATAACCTCACATTTATCTGCATTAAACTTCATCTGCCATGCATCTGCCCACTCCCCCAACCTCTCCAAGTCATCCTGCATTCTCATAGCATCCTCTTCACAGTTCACACTGCCACCCACAATGGGAACATTGTTCATGAATCTAGCTTGTCCAGTCCTTTTATATTTTTATATGTTTCTAGAAGGTCCCCTCTCATCCTTCTAAATTCCAGTGAATACAAGCCGTCTTTCCAATCTTTCCCCATTAGACAGTCCCGCCATCCCAGGGATTAACCTCGTGAACCCATGCTGCAAGGCCTCAATAGCAAGGATGTCCTTCCTCAAAAAACTGTACACGATACTCCAGGTGTGGTCTCGATCACAAGTACAAGTTCAGACAAAAGTGACCTAACACGACCTGAAGCAAGATAATTATGAAGAATTATGAAGGCCTAGAATCCTCAGCCTGTTACATACTGCATATTTGCCATTAAGAAAGCATCTGAACCATCTGCCAAAAAAGGTTGATGACAGCAGAGCTGTAGACTATATATCTATACTAAAATCTATATGACTAAAGGTCTGATCTTGACCGCTTTTGGCTCGCTGTGCTGTGATTTCTGAGAGAACGCCGCCACCTACGGCCGTCATTTTTGGCCACCTCGCTCAGAGCCCTCCTCCGCCTTCCAGGACCAGCAGAGAGATATTACTGTTTAAAATATTCCCCATTTGCTCTGCTTCCCCTGCTGGAGGGAGGGGGAGGGACTATAAAACCAGGAAGTGGTGTGCCTCACCCAGTCTCTGCAAGATGGAGGAGGCCAGTGGTGTGCCTCACTCTGTCTCTCTGAGCTCTGAATAGCACTGAACACATGTCTACTCAACTGTGAGTGCCCATAATGTGGTTCTAAAAAGGTTGCAAAAAATGTCTTGGTTCTAAAATGGTTGTAAAAGGTGTATTTTTTGGTTCTAAAATGCTTGCAAAAAGTGTCTCTATTGGTTCTAAAATGCTTGCAAAAAGTGTCTATTGGTTCTAAAATGCTTGCAAAAAGTGTCTCTATTGGTTCTAAATTGGTTCCAAAAAGTGTCTATTGGTTGTAAAATGGTAGCAGAAAGTGTCTCTATTGGTTCTAAAATGGTTGCAGAAAGTGTCTCGATTGGTTCTAAAATGGTTCCAAAAAGTGTCTATTGGCTGTAAAATGGTTGCAAAAAGTGTCTCTTTTGGTTCTAAATTGCTTGCAAAAAGCGTCTCTCGGTTCTAAATTGCTTGCAAAAAGTGTCTCTATTGGTTGTAAATTGTTTGCAAAAAGTGTCTCTATTGGTTCTAAATTGTTTGCAAAAAGTGTCTCTTGAGTCTAAAATGTTTGCAGAGAGCCATGATCACATTGAATGGCGGTGCAGGCTTGAAGGGCCGAATGGCCTACTCCTGCACCTATTTTTCTATGTTTCTAAAAAGTGTCTTGGTTCTAAATGGTTGCAAAAAGTGTTTATTGGTTCTAAATGGTTGCAGAAAGTGTCTATTAGGTCTAAATGGTTGCAGAAAGTGTCCATTAGGTCTAAATGGTTGCTGAAAGAGTGTCTCCGTTGGTCCTAAAATGCTTGCTGAAAGAGTGTCACAATTGGGTCTAAAATGCTTGCAAAAAGTGTCTCTATTGGGTCTAAAATGCTTGCAAAAAGTGTCTCTATTGGGTCTAAAATGCTTGCAAAAAGTGTCTCTATTGGTTCTAAAATGCTGCCTGGCCAGAGTGACTTAGCTGCCAGCCCAAGAATCCATTCGGCCCACAATGTCCATACTAGCCCTCTGGAAACCAGTCCCTTCGACCCACAACACACATACTAGCGCTCCAGAAAGCGCCCGCCCCCCCCCCCCCGCACTGGCCAGCAATATTGGAATTGGTGGAGAGGTGGAATATTGCATTGGGGGACCAGCACTCCCATGTGAAGCTGGGACCCAACGGGTCCCACTTAGTCTAGTATATATTACTAAAAGTCTGATCTTGACCACTTTTGGCTCGCTGTGCTGTGATTTCCGAGGGAACGCCACCACATACGGCCGTCATTCTTGGCCACCTCGCTCAGGGCTCCCCTACGCCTCCCTGGGCTGGAGGATTTTTTATCCCATCGATGAAAAATCGGAGAGATATTATTGTTTTTTTTTTTGAAGTTTGCCGTACTCTCAGCTGCCCCTGCTGGTGGGAGGGGGAGGGACTATAAAACCCAGAAGTGGTGTGCCTCACTCAGTCTCTGCAGTCTCTCTGAGCTCTAAATAACACTGAACACATGTCTACTCAACTGTGAGTGCCCTTAATGCAGTTTGAAAATGAAAATATGGTTGGTTTGAAGTAAAAAAGCACTGCCTGCAAATGGTTGTTTGGGGGGTTTGGGTTGAAGTTAAAAGGCACTACTGCAAATGGTGGTTTGGGTGCTTTGGGTAACTTAATGTTTGCACTGTATATTGATTTTAGATAAAACTACCACTTACGACTCTGATTTTTGGCCATCTTCGTCAGCCCCCCTCCGCTCAGCAGGTGCAGAGGATTCTTCCCATCAATTAAAAATAAAAGTGTTATTAGTGTTTAAAAAAATGTTGAGAATCTCTCCGTTCAGGAGAGAGATTCTCAACATTTTTTAAAACACTAATAATCACACCATGAAGGTCACACATTTTCCGGTGGGAGGGGTTATAAAACCCGGAAGTGTGGGTGTGGCTCAGTCTCTGCATGATGGGGGAGGGAGAGGTCACGACTCTGTCTGAGCTGTGAATCAACTGAACACACTGAGTATCTACTGAACTGTGAGTTTGGTGTTTTATGTGGTTTCATGGTGGTTTCATCCTGCTTGAAATGGTATGAAACTGCATTTGAATGTGGTGGCCTTGCACCCTTCATGAAATGATATGAAACTGCACTTGAATTTGGTGGCCTTGCACCCTGCTTGAAGTGGAATGAAACTGCACTTGAATTCGGTGGCCTTGCACCCTGCTTGAAGTGGTAGAAAACTGCATTTGAATTTGGTGGCCTTGCACCCTACTCAAAGTGGTTAAAAACTGCACTTTAATTTGGTGGCCTTGCACCCTGCTTGAAATGGTAGGAAAATGGATTTGGATTTGGTAGCCTTGCACTTTGCTTAAAATGGAATTTCAAGGAATAGCCATGAGCCAACTGCCAGCCCACCAGCCCTGAGTGAGCTGCCAGCACATCAAGCTTGAGGGACTGAGCTGCCACCCCAAGAACCCATACCAGCGCTCCAGACGGCCCCCCACTGGCCGCTAATATTGGAATTGGTGGAGAGGTGGAATATAGCGTCGGGGGACCAGCCCGCCCGTGTGAACATGGGACCCAACGGGTCCCACTTATTCTAGTGTGTGTGTGTATGTATGTATGTGTATATATATGTATATATATTATGTGGATTTCAGCAGGGTATTCGACAAGGGGAATCAAGAACCAGAGGACATATGTTTAAGGTGAGGAGGGGAAAGATTTAATTGGAACCTGAGGGGTGATTTGTTTACACAAAGGGTAGTGGGTGTATGGAACAAGCTGCTGAAGGAGGTAGTTGAGGCAGATACTGTCGCAATGTTTAAGAAACATTTTGACAGGTACATGGATAGGATATCTTTGGAGAGATATGGGCCAAACGCAGGCAGGTGGGACTGGTATAGATGGGGCATGTTGGTTTGTGTGGGCAAGTTGGGCCAAAGGGCCAGTATCCATACTGTATGACTAAGAATAAACTGTGGACCATTTCGTCTTTTCAGGGGTAAGGTGTGGGAGAAGATGGGGATCTCGATGCACTCTGACAGTGTAAAGTAGCAAAACATTTCTGGTCTAAAAAAATGCAGATTGTTCTGATATAATTGAGATTTGTATATTTTCTATTCCTGGCTCATGTAAAGACCAAAGGGTGATAAAATTGTTCAATGCTAATAGTTGCTAAAAAAAATAGTTTGAAGTGAAAATTTGAATCTGGAATAGAGGTATCAGGTGTTCAGCTGACTGAGATAGTGAGGACAAAGCTTCAGTCAGTCTGAGGAAGCAGTCTTCCAAAGTGAAGCTCGTGTGCCATCTTCGGGTAGTTATTTAACTAACAGCCACCACCAAGAAATGTATTTAACATTCGTAAACACCTATCATACAAATTTTTAAAATGTAACAATTATGATTCCTCTATCTTTTTAATTTTTCTTCGAATTATGCTGCTCTTTTATAACAGGAAAGTAATTGACTTCTTAATCAAATTAATCTCTACATATGTCAGCAAGCCAGTGATTCATTTTTAACCCCCAAATCAATCTCTGTTTATTGGATAATCATTTAGAAGGTGATCTGCCATCCTTCCTCAATGTGACATCAGTTTTGTATCATTTGTGCCTTCTGTAAGAAAAGTTTAATAATTTGTCTTCTACCATGTTTAAATAATCAATGGAAATGAAAAATTCAGCACAAAATAAGAATAGCCTCAGGGACAAATATATTGTTATAACTAAAATATAATAGCTGACCAGGACTTTCGACGCTTCGCCCGCTGACCCAAACTCCACTCCCTGCGGGCCTCCACCAGTGACTCTAACGACCCTCGCCATTCCACCGCCCACCAGCAGGCCACAGCCTTCGCCTTACCTGAGTCCAAGGCTTGGCACCAGGCCTGAAGTCTCCACGCTGCAGACTCTCACACCACAAGGTCTGACTCTGCTGGGTCCTAGTGCTCTTCTCCCCCCCCCCCCCCACCCCCCCCCCCCCCAGCACAGAGGGAAACAGTGGGTTTTCAACTGGGTCTTCCCCCTCCACCTTGCACCATATGACCCCAGCTCCTCCCCACCCACACTATGGTCCTCATACCCCCCCTCCTTCCTGACCACTCACCACCCCCATATCAGACATCGCCACGGCCTCCATCCACTCACCTGACTTCCTCTGGCCCCAACCCCCATCCTTGCCATGTGTTCACCATCCCCCCCCCCCCCCCGACCTCTCGGATACCGAACGGTCTGCCCTCAACAGAGGCCTCACCTTTGTTCCCCTCCGTCCCCACCTCAACGAGTTCCGTGTCCGCCACGATGTGGAGCTCTTCTTCCTCCACCTCCGCATCCAAGCGTTTTTCCATGGGAAGTAGTCCTCACCCCCTAGTGATGACCACTTCTCCCGTCTCCAATGGACCCCCTCCTCTTGGACTCCCCCTCATGGCCATCTACCTGCTTTAGACCTTTTCATTTTAAACTGCCGACGGGACATCAACTGCCTCAACTTTTCCTCTCCCCTTTCTCACTCTAACCTCCCCCCCCCCCCCCCCCCCCCCGAACGTACAGCCCTCCACTCACTCTGCAACAACCCCGACTGGGTGATCAAACCTGCCGACAAGGGAGGTGCCGTGGTAGTCTGGCGCGCTGACCTCTGAGGCCAGGCCCCAACTCTCACACCTCCTCCTACTTATCCTTGGAACATGACCCCACAGACGAGCACCAGGCCATGATCTCTAACACTATCACTGACTTCATCACTTCCGGCTCCCTGCCCTCCCAAGCCTCCAACCTCATCTTTCCCCAGCCCCACACGGCCCGATTTTACCTTCTCCCCAAAATCCACAAACCTGACTGTCCATGGCAGACCCATTGTTTCTTCTTGTTCTTGTCCCACCAAACTTATTTCTACATATCTCGACTCCATCCTGGTCCAATCCCTCCCTACCTATGTGCAAGACACCTCACACGCTTTTCGTCTCCTCCATGACTTGCGTTTTCCAGGCCCCCACTCTCTCATCTTCATCATGGATGTTCAGTCACGCTACACCTCCATCCCCCACCAGGAGGGTCTAAAAGCCCTCCGTTTCTTCCTTCACCGCAGAACCAACCCATCTACTAATACTGTCCTCCGCCTAGCGGAGCTGGTCCATACAGCGTTTCCTTTGACTCCTCCCATTTCCTCCAAATCCAAGGCGTAGCTATGGGCACGCGCATGGGCCCCAGCTATGCCTGCCTCTTTGTCGGATACGTCGAACAATCCTTGCTCGAGGCGTACCGTGGCCCTATCCCCGAACTCTACCTCCGCTACATTGACGACTGCATTGGTGCCACCTCCTGCACCCATGCAGAACTCACTGACTTCATCCATTTCACCACTAACTTCCATCCGGCACTCAAATTCACTTGGACCATTTCTGACATCTCCCTACCGTTTCTAGACCACACTATCTCCATCGCAGGTAACAGACTACTGACCGACTTCTATGACAAATCCACTGACTCCCATGCCTACCTGGACTATACTTCTTCCTACTCTGCTTCCTGTAAGAACTCTATCCCCTATTCCCAATTCCTCCATCTATGCTGCATCTGCACCCAAGATGAGGTGTTCCAAACCAGGGCATCGGAGATGTCCTCATTCTTTAGGTGCTACATACTATAGAAGAGGTTCTCACCTTCTACCCTACCAGCCGTCACATACACCAGATAATCCTCCAACATTTTTGCCACCTCCAACGGGATCCCATCATTGGCCACATCTTCCCATCTCCTCCCCTTTCGCGTTTCCGCACAGATGGCTCCCTCCGTAACTCCTTGGTCAATTCGTCCCTTCCCACCCAAACCATCCCCTCCCCTGGCACTTTCCCTTGCAACCACAGGAAATGCTACACTTGTCGCTTTACCACCCCCCTCAACACCATCCAAGGATCCAAGCAGTCTTCCAGGTGAGGCAGAGGTTCACCTGCACCTCCTCCAACCTCATCTACTGCATCCGCTGTTTCAGGTGTCAACTGCTCTACACCGGTGAGACCAAGCACAGGCTTGGCGATCGCTTCGCCCAACACCTCTGCTCAGTTTGCATCAACCAACCTGATCGCCCGGTAGCTCAGCACTTCAACTCCCCCTCCCATTCCGAATCCGACCTTTCTGTCCTGGGCCTCCTCCATAGCCAGAGTGAGTCGCACCGCAAATTGGAGGAGCAGCACCTCATATTTCGCTTGGGTAGTTTACACTCCAGTGGCATGAACGTTGAATTCTCCAATTTCAGATCGTCCTTGCTTTCTCCCCCCTCCCCCTTCCCTCCCCAGCTCTCCCACAGCCTACTGTCTCCGCCTCTTCCTTTCTTCTTCCCAACCTCCCCCCCCACCTCCCCCCCACATCAGTCTGAAGAAGGGTCTCAACCCGAAACGTTACCTATTCCTTCGCTCCGTAGATGCTGCCTCATCCGCTGAGTTTCTTCAGCATTTTTGTTTACCTTCTATTGTTATAACTAGATCATTTTAAAATGTTTCAACATTATGTTAGCTTTTATTTGCTAAAGAAATACAATTACAAATAAGAGAATTTAAGATTTATAGTACACATCTGTGTCAAGCTTCATCAAATGGTTTAAGCACTTGAGTGCACATATAGAAAATACACTTGGGGAATTATATTTTAATGACCGGAAAATATATTGAGCCATACTTATTGTCCAACACATTATAAGACCAGCAAATTTCTTAATACAGTGGAAATTAACAGGAACACAATGTTAAAATATATTTGGAAAATGTAGTTTGGCATGAACACATCCAAAAGATGTGACAACTAGAGGGCCTGCAGTCTATTTGTGGGATGTAGTTTACAACTCAAGTTCTGCAATCTGCTGAGAGATGACATCAGAGTGTGAGATTGCACATTTAGGAGCTAATTTCCCTGTGAAAACTTCAAGCGACTGATTTTTAAAGCTTGCATACTCTTGAGTTTATGTAAAACTGACATATGGTGCGCAAACACTTTACCAGATTGATTTTCTTGGCGTAGCTGATGGGCAAAAGGAGGGTCAGAATAGTGTATTGGAAATTGGTTATTGAAACAAAGAAAATTATAAAAATAATGAAAGCAAATTCCGGAAATAATTTAGGATTTCTTCAGTTCTATATTTGTACATCAAAATGTTTTTTTGTGTTAATTTTTGTTGCATGTAATCAGAAGGAATTGGCGGTAGAAAGTGTGTATTAATACCACTGGATTAAAAATCCAGAGGTGGTAAGGTAAAAGGGCAATTAAAAAATTAAAAATGGTCTTAAAGAAAAATCTGAAAATGTGTGAGTTAGCATATGTCAAGGTGGTCTTGAAGTTACAGGGGTATGTTTAAAAAGCCATGTCGTTTGGGAAGGCGATCTGCCCACCTTCCTCAGTATCACCTGTTGTGTATAATTTACGCCTTTTGATAATGCCTAACAAGGCATTCATGGTATAAGAGATAGAGATCTAATTCTGGCCTTTTCAAATGATGCTGCCATCAAATAAATTTGTTATGTTCAAAGAAAAGTCCATTGCTGTAATAAGGCATTCACTCTATAAGAGATAGAGATCTGACCTGAAGCGCTGAAATTTAAGGATCTTAATATTTTTCAAGCAGTTGATAACTCTTCTCCGCTCATCGCCTTCAATGTTCTCATTTTTAATATGATGAATTCTGCTTGTCACATGGTTCTATGTGGATAACACCTTGCTGATGTAATTCAAGTATGAAGCTGGGCATTGAATATCATGAGCAAAAACAAGCTTCTGGAGGAACTGAATGGATCTGTCAGTATCTGTGGAGGGAAGTAGATGGTCATCCATTTCCCACCACAGATGCTGTCTGACAAGGTGAGTTACTCCAGTTTGTTTTCTTTTGCTCAAGATTCCTGCATCTGCAGACTCTTGTGTCTCCAATGAATATCATGAGATCCTTTATGAAGTCAGTGACAGCCCTGTATACCAAAGGACTTCTGGCGCACACATAGTTACCAGCTTGAAATGGCTTGACATTTTGAATGGTTATAACTTGCTTACTTTGTGGACAGATAATTTTACAGCTCTTACCCCAGCTGAGTTCAGCGTATTCATGATGGCCTTCTTGATTTGTGTGGATCAGTACCAAACTAAGATAGACATAAAAAGCTGGAGTAACTCAGCGGGACAGGCAGCATCTCTGGAGAGTAGGAATGGGTGATGTTTTGAGTCGAGACCCTTCTTCACACTGGTTAGGAATAAGGGAAACAAGAGATATAGACGGTGATGTGGAGAGATAAAGAACAATGACTGAAAGATATGCAAAAAAGTAACAATGATAAAGGAAACAGGCCATTGTAAGCTGTTTGTAGGGTAAAAATGAGAAGTTAGTGCGACTTAGGTGGGGGAGGGATAGAGAGCGAGGGAATGCTGGGGCTACCTGAAGTGAGAGAGATCAAAGTCATACCACTGGGCTGAAAGCTGCCCAAGCAAAATATGAGATGCTGTTTCTCCAATTTGCGTTTAGCTTCACTCTGATAATGGAGGAGACCTAGGACAGAAAGGTCTGATAGGAATGGGAAGGAGAATTAAAGAGTCCAGCAACCGGGAGATCAGGTTGGTTCACGCGAGCTGAGCAAAGGTATTCCATGAAACGATCGACCAGTCTGCATTTGGTCTCGCTGATGTATAAGAGTCCACATCTTGAACAAGGGATTAAGTAGATGAGGTTGCAGGAGGTGCAAATGAACCTCTGCCTTACCTGAAAGAACTGTCGGGGTCCACGGACAGAGTTGAGGGAGGAGGTATAGCAACAGGTGTTGCATCTTCTGCGGTTGCAGGGGAAGGTACCTGGGGAGGGAGTAGTTTCGGTGGGAAGGGATGAGTTAACCAGGGAGTTGCGGACAGAACGGTCTCTACGGAAGGCGGAAAGGGGAGGAGATGGCAAAATGTGGCTGGTGGTGGGATCCCGTATGAGGTGGTGGAAATTTTGGAAGATTATGTGTTGTAATCTTCCAAACTAAGTACTGACAATTGGAAGAATTCCAGGATTGATGCAACTGATTCCGTAATAGCGTATGCTGATCTATGCTGTATTGAATGAAAGCTTCATTGTTGAGATTCTTTTACATACCGTATTTCCCGGCGTCCAAGACGCTATTTTTTAGTCTAAAATAAGGCCTGAAAATTGGAGGCTGAAGGCTAGGCCGAGCAATGCCACTCTCGTAGCGACTGCTCCACGGAACCTGCCACGCCTTCGACCCTGGAACTGTGTGAAATGGGAAGTGACTGTAAAAGGTCAGCGCCACTGGGGGGGGACACACACACACACACACACACACACACACACCGTAACCCTTGATCCTGTCCAGCCAGCCTTTTTTCAAAATGTAGCAATTCAAAATGGGGGTGCGTCTTCGACATAGGTGTGTCTTCATTGCCGGGAAAACCGGTGCATTTTTTAATAGCAACCCAGACTGCTTATTCGGGTGATTGTAATTGATTTTGTCCTTCAGTTCCTCCCAGAAATGTCTTGTCATCACATCTTATAGCTGAGGCCTTGCCTTGTTTGTCTACAAGACTGTGATTTCATTTACAGTGTCCTTTTGTTTATTTTTGTTAGAAGTAAGTACAATAGTGTGGTACTTGAGTACCTAATACATACATACATATTTCCATTCTTGTACAACTTCGTATTTTTGATTTAATAATAAAAGAACAGTGGAAGAAAAAAGAAATAGTGTCGGAATAGATAGACAAGCGAGTAGAAACAGATAGCAAAATAAATAAAGGACATAGAAGAGAAGCTGAAAAGATTGAAATAGAAGGAGAAAGTAAAGAAAAGAGAGATTAGGAGAGATCTACCTATTTCGTATTTTTGCCCATCCGTCACCCGGTTCTAAACAATTTAATTTCTGAGGTTATGTTATGTTGCACCATATGCTTGCAAAAAGTTGATAAAAGGAGACCAAGTCTTTGAGAATTGGTCTACTTTGCCTAGTAGGAGAAATCTCATTTCTTCAAGATAAAGCGTTTCAGACATATTTGAAATCCACATTTTGAATGTTGGCGTGGTTGCGTTTTTCCAAAATTTGAGTATAAGTTTTTTTGCTGTTATTAGACCGTAATTAAGAAAAGCTTCTTGGAATATAGTTAGTTTACTTCCCTCTTCCATTGATCCAAAGATAATCAGTTCTGTATTGGGGTTCAACTTTGTGTTAAATAGTTTTGTACAAATCCCAAATATTTCATTACAAAATTTATACAGTTTTATACAAGAGACAAAGGAATGTGCTATAGTGGCATTTTGAGTTAGTCATTTGTCACAGATGGGGGAAACATTTGAGAATATTTTATTCAGTCTAGTTTTCGAATAATATAATCTATGTAAAATTTTAAATTGAATTAGGTTATGTCTTACATTAATTGAACATTTATTTACATATAATACATTTTTTTTCCCATCTATCATTAGGAATTTTTATCAATAACTCTTTTTCCCAGTCCCTTCTAATTGCCTCTGTCGTTGGCGTTTCTATATTTAAAATTATATTATATAAGTAAGATATTAAATTGCTTGATTCTGCCTTTCTATTCATTCCTTCCTCCAATAAATCTGGGGTTAGGGTTTGATATCCTTGTATATATTTCTTCAAATGATCTTGAATTTGAAGATATTTGAAATATCAATTATTTTTCAAATTATATTTTAGTTGTAATTGTTGGAGTGATAAAAGTTTTCCCATATCATACATATCTTTATATCAAATTTTATAAAGGCCATTTTTATACATTTTGGTTTCACCATGTAGAAATTACAGCAGTGTTTATACATAGTCCCCGCATTTCATAACGTTTGGGACACAGCAATGTCATGTAAATGAAAGTAGTCATGTTTAGTATTTTGTTTTGCATGCAATGACTGCTTGAAGTCTGCGATTCATGGACATCACCAGTTGCTGGGTGTCTTCTCTGATGATTCTCTGCCAGGCCTGTATTACAGCCATCTTTAGCTTATGCTTGTTTTGGGGGCTAGTATCCTTCAGTTTTCTCTTCAGCATATAAAAAGCATGCTCAATTGGGTTCAGATCAGGTGATTGACTTGGCCACTCAAGAATTTACCATTTTTTCGTTTTGAAAAACTACTTTGTTGCTTTAGCAGTATGTTTGGGATCATTGTCTTGCTTTTGAATGAACCGCCAGCCAATGAGTTTTGAGGCATTTGTTTGAACTTGAGCAGATAGGATGTGTCTACATTCTTCAGAATTCATTATGCTACTACCATCAGCAGTTGTATCATCAATGAAGAAAAGTGAGCCAGTACCTTCAGCACCCATACATGCCCAGGCTGTAACACCCCCACCTCTGTGTTTCACAGATGAGGAGGTATGCTTTGGATCTTGGGCAGTTTCTTCTCTCCTCCATACTTTGCTCTTGCCATCACTGATATAAGTTAATCTTCGTCTCATCTGTCCACAAGACCTTTTTCTGGAACTGTGGTCACTCTTTTAAGTACTTCTTGGCAAACTGTAACCTGGCCATCCTATTTTTGCCGCTAACCAGTGTTTTGCATCTTGCAGTGTAGCCTCTGTATTTCTGTTCATGAAATCTTCTGCGGACAGTGGTCATTGACAAATCCCACACCTGAAGAGTGTTTCTGATCTGTCGTCAGGTGTTTGTGGATTTTTCTTTATTATAGAGAGAATTATTCTGTCATCGGCTGTGGAGGTCTTCCTTGGCCTGCCAGTCTCTTTGCGATTAGTAAGCTCACTGATGCTCTCTTTCATCTTATTGATGTTCCAAACAGTTGATTTTGGTAAGTCTAAGGTTTGGCTGATATCTCTAACAGTAATATTCTTGTTTCTCAGTCTAATCATGGCTTCTTTGACTTTCATTGGCATAACTTTGGTCCTCATGTTGATAAACAGCAATAAAAGTTTCCAAAGGTGATGGAAAGATTGGAGGAAAGACTAGCGCTCTCTTATACCTGTATTAAGGAGGCAATTAAACACACCTGAGTAATTACAAACGCCTGTGAAGCCATGTGTCCTAAACATTATGGTACCCTGATAATGAGGGGACTATGTATAAACACAGCTGTAATTTCTACATGGTGAAGCAAAAATGGCCTTTAATAAAATCTGACAATGTGCACTTTAACCACATGCGATTTTTGTTTTTCAATCTCAAATTGTGTAGTACAGAGGCAAATAATGGGTCTTTGTCCCAAACATTATGGAGGGCTTTGTAAAAAGTAATTATGAAGCATTTTTGCATTTCCTAAGGACATGAAGCACAAAACTACAATTCTATATTTTCCTGAGTTTTACAAACCCTGAATATATACCTGATCACTTGTGAGAGTGGATTTATTGAAAAAGAAATGTGTTTGTAACTTCAGAGTATGTAATCCATGTTACTTCAGTTAGGGAAGTATATTGATTGCTAGCTACTTCACTTTCAGGGTCAGTTTAATTCTTATTTATGTCAGTTTCACAATTATCAAATCCTTTGTTATATGATGTTAAACAGCTGATGTATGTTACTTATCTTGATAGGATAATATCCAAATTTCTATTTTTTTGCAGTGTTAAAAGTGGTCAGATACGAAATCTGGAATCGGCAAGAGTATCCATGCTTGGTCAATTAAAACGGTACTTTTATTATTGATTTCCTTTCCAACAAATTCTAGCTCAATTAATTTCCCCCTTAGCAGATTTTGATCTGTCTAATGTTTTGCCTTTTAAATTCCTATATAAAAATATCAGTACTGCTTCAGAGAATGATTGCTATTTTAGTGCCTGCATGTAAATAAACACAAGTCTTGAAGCATTTCAAGGCCATGAGGAGGAAAACAAATTTGGGGCCAAGGTGAAGGCAAGGGAAGGATATAAGCAGATTTTTTTTTTTGAATTTGAGGGTCCCGGAGGCTTGCCTACAATTGTTTGGCTTTAATTAATAGCATTAAATTGGTAAAGATAAGGATTCTGAAAGGTTGGAGGTCTGGCAGGAAAGCATTGGAATAGTTTAGTTTAGAGATCTGTCATATACTGTATAACCACGTAGATGAAGTTAGAAGTAGTAGTTGGTAAGATTGAAAATAGGTAAAGATGGTGGAATTCTTTGGTGGAAAATGGTTAAAAGTACTGAAGAGTCATGGAGTCATTTTGAATTGCTTCCGTTCAGATATGAGGAAGAGCAGAATTCCCCAGGGAGCTCTCACGCTTTTGTCGACACTGCTATTAATGAAGAAGAAGAGGAGGAGGAAGAAGGAGGAATCGCAAAGAAGGAGAAAAAAAATGAGCCAACCATAAGTGTAAAAGAAGACAAACCGGAGGTAAGCTGTTTAATTTGGATGCAAATATACACTTCTATTATTTTATGTTCTTATTGCTAAAGTCTTTTATTAAGGGATCACTATTTTTGTATTTACTGCTGTGTCTTCACAGGTTCTGACTGAGCTACTGAGTATTTACCGCATTTTCAGTTTTTATTTCAGTTTCATAGAATCTGACCATTTTACTTCATTAAACGTCTCTACTGTTCTATACATGGTTAATTATGTACAATATTATTTGTTTCAGTACACATGGCGTATCGAACTATCTAAAACTGAGAAATACTGGGAAGGGTGGTTCAAAGGACTATCTAACCTCTTTCTGAGTTGCCCAGTCCCCAAACTACTATTACTAGCAGGTACTCTTCCTTATACATAGGTTAAAATCCTTTCCTTTGTAAAAATTGTTTTTAAAAAACTTTCATGTAATTCCAATAATCCATTATAAAAACTTTTTTTGCTGTAGGTGTTGATAGATTGGATCGAGACCTCACGATTGGTCAAATGCAAGGTAAATCCAGGAATGATTTCAATATGAATGTGATAGTTGATGCTCAGTTGCCAACATCACAAATGGCAGATTATTTTCACAAGGGTTAATGCAAACTATATGCCTACGTATCTTTGATACTTTGTATGCATGGCAAGCCATATACATGGCTGCTTCCATCATAATATATTACAAAGCTGCCAAAGCTGAATTTGATTTGTGGCTGAATCACTGAAGGATGTAACCAACAATGTAAATATATCCTCCATTCTTGCTTGAAATAATGAGAGGAACAAAAATATAAATAGTACTCTGAATGTTTTGTTCATAGAAATAAAATATTCTGAAGTATCATGTATAGGGCATCATGTATAGTGGTGCATCTGTTAAACCTACCTTTTCACAGCTCTAGTGACCCATGTCAGAGTTGTGAATCTGGAATTCTCTGCCACAGAAGGCAGTGGAGGCCAATTCACTGGATATGTTCAAGAGTTAGATTTACCTCCTAAGGCTAAGGGAATCAAGGGAAATGGGGGAAAAAGCCGGAACAGGGTACTGAGTTTGGATGATCAGCCATGATTATATTGAAGGGCCCAATGGCCTACTCCTGCACCTATTTTCTATGTTCGCTCATGATCTCTGATGCTTACTTTGTGGAGTTTGCATGTCCCCCTTCTGTCTACATGGGTTTCCTGATTTGTTTCCACATTCCAAAGATGTGGTTAGTGGGGGAGGCAGTTGGTAGGTAGGTTGAATGGCTACTGTAAATTGCTCTTAGTGTGAAGACTTGTGGCATAATCTGGGGAGTTGATGGGAATGTGAGCAGGAGTGGCACGATAGCGCAGTGGTAGAGTTGTTGCTTTACAGCGCCAGAGACCCAGGTTCGTCCCTGACTACGGGTGCTGTCTACGGGGTTAGTACGTTCTCCCTGTGACCACGTGGGTTTTCTCCAGGTGCTACGGTTTTCTCCCACTCTCCAAAGACGTACAGGTTTGTAGGTTCATTGGCTTGGTAAATTATTGTAAATGGTGTGTCGGATAGTGTTAGTGTACATGGTGATCACTGGTCAGTGCAGACTCGGTGGGCCGAAGGGTCTGTTTCCACGCTGTATCTCGTCTAAAATCTAAAGATGGGTTGCAGGAAAAATTAGTTGGGAAATAGGATTGATCTGTGTGTTGGCATAGACTGATAAAATGGCCACTTCCTGTGTTGATGAAAATTTCGAGCTATAGAAATGAATGAATGATGAAAACACTAATATAATTATGATTTCTGTATGTGTATTTCATGAAAGGAAAATTTCAAATGCAAGTCCTACCACAGTGTGGCCATGCTGTACATGAAGATGCCCCAGACAAAGTAAGTAAAGTCCATTATTTTCCTTTCAAAGTGACTGCTTTAATTTAGTCGTGGTATTCAAATTTCAAGTTATTCCAAACCTTACAAGTCAGAATTAAGTTAAAAATGTGACCAATTAATATTTGCAAGGACAGTCTGATAGTTGCACCCCATGGAAGCTTTTGATAAAATCACCAATTTTGAACAATAATGGTGTTTGTGCTCATGCTAGTTTAATAAGCAATCAAATGTAGCTGCGAGTTGGTACACTTATCAAAAAAATGAACCATTGAGATTTTGAAAAAGTCTTGTGATAAATTATCAGTATAGGATAGTAAAATTGATTAGTAATTGGCCATATATGGATTATTTGGAATTTAAAAAAAAACCATTTGTATAACCAACTAAATCTGTAAAAGCTGCAAATTTAAAATAAAAATATAACTTGATGTCTAGTCTGTGACATAAAAATCACTTCATGTGTGAGCCTTTCCTCGGAATTTGCAGAGGTGCTGCAGACCTAAAGTACTTTCTGGTTTGTATTTCAAAGTCAGTCAAAAGAGTTTATTGTCATGTGTCCCTGACAGGATAATGAAAATCTTTATTTGCATAGCGCAACAGAACATAGTAGGCATTGACTACAATTATATACGTAAATACACACATGAATTAATAAATTAATAAAGTGCAAATAACAGATGGAGGGATATTAATGTTCAGAGTTCCGAGCCAAGTTTAATGATTGTGTTTTATTTAGTAAATTAAATCTTCATGAATTTTAGTTTAAAATTTGATTTATTTTGAAAAACAAGTGTATTTTTTTAAAACAAATTTACAATCTGGGACGGTCCTTCTAAACTGGAGCTCAAATCTAATCCATCACATGCAGCTAACTTTATATTAACTGTAATTGTTTTGTAGGTAGCAGAAGCACTTGCAACATTTATGATTCGTAACAAGTTTACAGAATCAAAGGGTGATATCCAAAGGTAAGACTTTTTATCCATTGTTTTCTATACTGCATTTGATTAATTGCCGCATGAAGGTCATCATTAAGATTGCTGTGGATCCCTTTCTCACCCAGTTCCTGATCCTGATAATCATTAGTGTCCAAAAATCTATTGATCACCAAATGCTGGTTTACTAATCCTATAATATTTCTGTATCAAATAATTTATGATCTCTATTTCAATAATTAATATCAGTGTGAGTTTTTCTCTGTTACGTTCTTCATCTATACCTTTTTGATTATGTTAATATTGGGCCCACTCCTACCTCACTAAATTGGGAACACAATCTATTACTTTCCCATGTCAAAAGGTACGGGGAGAAGGCTGGGGAATTGGGTTGAGAGGGAAAAATAGATCAGTTATAATCTAACGATGGAGCAGACCATGAGCCGAATGGCCTAGCTCTAAGTTTTATGGTCATTTGAATTTATTCCTTTTTAAAATGGTGGCACAGCTGTAGAGGTGCTGCCTTATAGCGCCAGAGACCTGGGTTTGATCCTGACTACGGATGTTTGTCTGTAAGGAGTTTGTATGTTCTCTGTGTGACCTGCGTGGGTTTTCTCCGGCAGCACCGGTTTCCTCCCACACTCCAATGACGTACAGGTTTATAGGCTAACTGGCTTTGTATAACTGAATTGGCCCAAGTGTGTGTTGGATAGTGTTAGTGTGAGGGGATCACTGGTCAGTGCGGACTTTGTGGGCCGAAGGGCCTGTTTCCATGCTGTATCTCTAAACTAAACTAACTAATTTGTTTCATTTTTTAAAAGAACAGACATTATTTATTGTTTGAGGTGACTTGTGCACATAATGGGGATTGTACATATCAATTCAAGTATCTGTTCAAAAATCTGTTCCAGACTGCTTGTGTATGGAGCATGTTCCAACCACAGAAATATGGTGTGTAGGAAATTGCAGATGCTGGTTTAAACTGAAGATAGACAAAGAGCTGGCGTTGACGTTTCTGGTTAAGACTGAGGAAGGGCCTTGACCCGAAACATCACCAATTATTTTTCTCCAGAGATGCAGCCTGTAAATAAGCAATTCACATACTCTTGAAGTGTATAACATCCTTTAATGATAGCACAGAGTATAGCACACATCAGCAAGCACTGGTTACATTCTTCTACTGAACCGTACCCAGGGAGGGGGAAAGCGTTATGATTGATGTTAACTAGGCAGGGTTAAAGGTACTAAGGTAGCTATATTATTGGTTGCATGCATAAACCATCTACATCCTTCCCCTTAGAAAATCAAAACGGATTGGAAGCCATGACAACAGAATTAACCAAAATCGCCATAACGAACAGGTGGCCTACTAATCCGACCCGAGCTCGTACGCGTCTCTCCCCCTTCCCCCGAAAGATCAGAAGGGACCGGAGGCTGCAAAACAGCTGGGGAACCAGGGAAGGGCAGCGGGGTGGGAGAAGCAGGAGAGTCAGAACCGCGAGCGGCAGCAGGTGACCCGCGCAGAGGGGAACAGGGCGCGCGAGATGGGGACCGAGGCATGCTGGGACGCCGGCTGTTGGTATGAGAGTGGCGGGGCGTAGGGGCCCGCAGGCTGTGGCTTTGGTTCGTTCACCGCAAGCAGGTGTTGATGGCTTCTTCGGTAGATAGTTCCCTCAAAGTCGACCAGGTACGAACGAGATGAATCAGCCACCCCAACTACAGTAGCCAGACGGGAGTAACCACTGGCGGTTTGCAACCGAACAACCTGTCCAGGCAACAGAGGATCGAGTGGTCTGCACGACCGATCGTGGGAACGCCGCTGTATGTCATGTTTCTCCTGAATACGCTTCTGCACGGAGGCAGGCTCCAGCACCCGAGGTTGCAGCTGGCGCAATCGGGATAGTGGGTCTGGTCGTTCTGGACATCAGACGCTGAGCAGGGGATCCCATGGCCAGATCCCTGGAAACGTTCCTGAGGTTCAGGAGATCCAAATACAAATCGGAGTTAGACAGTCTCGCCTGTTCCATCTGAAGCTTGGCGCTGCGAACGGCCCATTCAGCAAGGCCGTTGCTCTGTGTGTACTCTGGGCTGCTGGTGAATGCACGAAGTTCCACTTGTCGGCAAAAACCTTGAACTCTCGGCTGGTAAACTGCCTTCCATTATCAGTCTGCAACCGGACAGGAGACCCAAAGGTGGAGAAGTGTTTTCAGTCGGCGCACTGGAGCGCTTCGTTGGCCACCCCGATTTAATCACCACGGCAAGCCGCTGCAAAACTGGATCGGTAGCAGTGTGTTCGGCCAAGAGCTGTAACTGCTTGGTGGGAATAAAGTCAACACCCAGTACTAGCAAGTCCTCTGTTTCGTAGGGGTGGCGGGTACAGGAGGTCCGCGGGGCGCGGGATAGGGTGTTCGCAATGTGCATCTCAGTGCCCTTCTTGTAGACGATATCAAAGTCGAAACGCTGGAGCTGCAGCATCATACGCTGCAGCCTGGCAGGGGCAGCATGAATCGGTTTGTTCAGAATTGTCACCAGTGGCTGGTGGTCGGTTTCGACTGTGAATTTGCTGCCAAACAGGAAGTCTCTGAACTTGGAGCAGGCGAACACTACCGCGAGCAGCTCCTTCTCAATCTGAGCATACCGCTGCTCGGTGTCCGTCATGGTGCGGGAGGCATAGGAGACAGGATGTAACGATCCATCGAAAGACTGAAGGCAGGCCGCGCCCAGACCGAACTTGGAAGGGTCACAGGTGACGGTGATGGGGCGGCTCGCGTTGAAGAACCTCAATGTCGGTGTGTTAATCAGTCTGGACTTGAGACAGTCAAAAGCCTGCTGGTGCTGTGGGATCCAGGCCCAGGCGATATCCTTTTATGTCAGCTGCCGCAGGGGTGCACTCAGCTCACTGAGATTTGGTATAAACTTCCCAAGGTAATTCACCATGCCCAGGAAGGGTTGCAGACCTGGCACGTAGGTGGGGGCTACCATCTCGGAGATGGCAGCCGCCTTCAAAGGGTCGGGTTTTAGTCCGTTAGAGGTGAAAACATGTCCAACATACGTGACTTCTGAGACACGAAAACGGCACTTCTTGGGGTTCAGCTTCAGGTTGGCCTTTCGCGCCCGATCCAAGACACGGCGGAGGTTCAGGTCATGCTCAGCAATGTCCTTCCCATAGACCAGGATATCATCCACGATGATGGCACATGGCAGGTCTGAGAATATCTGCTCCATCATTCGCTTCATCCATCTGACACCATGTAAATAAGCAATTTGCATACTCTTGAAGTGTATAACATCCTTTAATGATAGCATTGGGTATAGCACACATCAGCAAGCACTGGTTACATTCTTCTACTGAACTGTACCCAGGGAGGGGGTAAGCGTTATGATTGATGTTAACTAGGAGGGGTTAATGGTACTAAGGTAGCTATATTATTGGTTGCATGCATAAACCATCTACACAGCCTGTCCATCTGTTTGTGTCTATCTTCATATATGGTGTTTATTAATAGAAGCTGTGTCCTGGGTTAGCTACATGATTTGGTAAAGACTCGAGATATTTTTAAAAATTGCCTGACTAATGCTGGCCTCTGATCTAGTGCTGAACCATTGTTTACACAGGAAGAAAACAATGGTTAACATTTGTATATTCATTCATGGGATGTGAAGTGTCACTGCAAAATATTGCATGAACTGAGAAGCAACCGCTTTGGCAAATTGGGGTTGTGTGTATGTCAGATGGATTAAGGATATCAAATCTCCTTACGGGAGACTATTTTCACGATTACCACTGTTGTCAATGGCTTTCCATTCCAGATTTATTTAATTACTTTAATTTAAAGGAGGCATCGACTAAATGAGGTGCTAGAGGAGTATAACGAATGTAAAAAGAATCTTAAGAAATAAATTAGAAAGGCTAAAAGAAGATATGAGGTTGCTTTGGCAAGAAAGGTGAAAGTAAATCCAAAGGGTTTCTACAGCTATTCTAATAGCAAAAGGATAACGAGGGATAAAATTGGACCATTAGAGAGCCAGAATGGACAGCTATCTGCAGAACCAAAAGAGATGGGGGGGAGATATTGAACAATTTCTTTTCTTCGGTATTCACCAAGGAGAAGGATATTGAACTCTGTGAGGTAAGGGAACAAAGTAGAGTAGCTATGGAAACTATGTGATTCAAAGAGGAGGAAGTACTGACACTTCTGAAAAATATAAAAGTGGATAAGTCTCCAGGTCCTGACAGGATATTCCCTAGGACATTGAGGGTAGTTAGTGTAGAAATAGCAGGGGCTATGACAGAAATATTTCAAATGTCATTAGAAACAGGAATAGTGCCGGAGGAGTGGCGTACTGCGCATGTTGTTCCATTGTTTAAAAAGGGTTCAAAGAATAAACCTAGCAATTATAGACTGGTTAATTTGACGTCTGTGGTGGGCAAATTAATGGAAAGGATACTTAGAGATAATATATATAAGCATCTGGATAAACAGGGTCTGATCAGGAACAGTCAACATGGATTTGTGCCTGGAAGGTAATGTTTGACAAACCTACTTGAATTTTTTGAAGAGGTTTACTAGGGAAATTGATGAGGGTAAAGCAGTGGATGTTGTCTATATGGATTTCAGTAAGGCCTTTGACAAGGTTCCCCATGGAAGGTTGGTTAAGAAGGTTCAATCTTTGGGTGTCAATGGCAGAGTAGCAAGATGGATTCAACAGTGGTTGAATGGGAGATGCCAGAGAGTAATGGTGGATGGCTGTTTGTCAGGGTGGAAGCCGGTAACCATTGGGGTGCCTCGGGGATCTGTGTTGGGTCCACTGTTGTTTGTCATGTACATCAATGATCTGGATGATGGGGTGGAAAATTGGATAAGTAAGTATCCAGATGATACTAAGATAGGTGGTGTTGTGGATAATTAAGTAGATTTTCAAAGTCTACAAAGAGATGCTGGCCATTTGGAAAAGTGGGCTGAAAGATGGCAGATGGAGTTTAATGCTGATAAGTGTGAAGTGCTACATTTTGGCAGGACAAATCAAAATAGGACGTACATGGTAAATGATAGGGAATTGAGGAACGCTGTGGAACAGAGGGATCTAGGAATAACTGTGCATAGTTCCCTGAAGGTGGAATCGCATGTAGATAGGGTGGTAAAGAAAGCTTTTGGTGTGCTGGCCTTTATAAATCAGAGCATTGAATATAGGAGTAGGGAAGTAATGTTAAAATTGTACAAAGCATTGGTAAGACCAATTCTGGAGTATGGTGTACAATTTTGGTCGCCTAATTATAGGAAGGATGTCAACAAAATATAGAGAGTACAGAGGAGATTTACTAGAATATTGCCTGTGTTCCGACAGGGTAGGGAAGATTCAAACAAGAGGGCATGACATGAGAATTAAGGGACAGAAGTTTAGGGGTAACATGAGGGGGAACTTCTTTACTCAGAGAGTGGTGGCTGTGTGGTATGAGCTTCCAGCAGAAGTGGTGGAGGCAGGATCGATTTTAACATTTAAAAGTAAAGTGGATAGGTATATGGACGGGAAGGGAATGGTGGGGTATGGTCTGAGTGCAGGTAGATGGGACTAGGGGAAAATAAATGGTCGGCACAGACTGGAAGGGACGAGAGGGCCTGTTTCCGTGCTGTAATTGTTATATGGTTAGAAATTCCCCAGTTTATGTGGTGGTACTCAAGTTGTGCCACTGGATTAGTGTTTCAGGCCTCCAGATGCCAGCCTAATAACTTAACCACTATGGTACCAATTAGTAGGGCCCCCTCGGTCATACCTGACCATGGCGATGCATCCAAGTTTGCAGGTGATGTGTGGTCGGATGTAAGCCTGGGCGATGTCATATGGAGGACAGGCTGTTGCCCATGCAGCACGTCCCCCCTTTCCACGTCGCTGATCGAGCCAAAGGAACAGCAGGGCCATTACAGTTTGGCACCAGCGCCATCGCAGGAACTGCCAGAGTGAGGTTGTAGACAACGACGAACTGCCTTAGGGGCTCCGACTCCAGATTTTATTGAGGTTCACTCCAGGAGCCTTTTCCATGAATGGATATGGCCACAAGGCAGTGGAGGTTTTAAATCAGAGTTCTCCCTCTCCTAGATGGACTGCCTTCCCAGGCTGACGAGCCTCATCTGCCCGTGACTCGTAGGGATGGGAGCATCTACCTTCCCGTGCAGGTCTATAGGACCTGCCCACTGCCCACAGCTATGGTACCACCTCCTGAGTTATACCTATTATTTGTGCATGGATAATGTTGCTGACCAGAAATGTATCTTGATGCATGATTCATTAACAGTAAACCTAAGATGTTTTTGTTTCGTTTCAGCGGTTACCCCAGTTTTTAATAGATCCAGCAGCCTTCAGATTCAACTTTGCGTCTAGCTGCACCAGGGGCCACTGTGAAGTATTCAACTATTGCCATCCACCTAATCTAATACAGAGAAGCTGGGATGACAGAAGTCCAGATTCCCCCACCACTCCACTGCATTCATTGGCAGAATCTGGCACTGCACAATGGTTTAATAATACAACCTGTTTGTGATTCGAAGATTAAAATCAATTAAAAGGGGATTGCTTGCTCAGACAGTGTATTTCTTTCTTGCACACATTTTGCTTTAGGACCTGGGAGCATTTACTTTTGTACTGTTGGTTAAAGATTTAAGATGTGCTTTGGAACTGTGTGTTTGAGTTAGTAATGCCTGTGGTTAAGTTTGAGCGCGTTTTAAAATTGAATTTGTTATTCTTCTAGTGATGTATTTCCAAAGTCAGAAATCAAAGAAATAAAAAGAGAAATACAAGTGCAAGTTTGCAGGACAACCCAACCAAATACAATAAGCTGCTGGATTTTGGTTTGCAACTTTAGCTGTTAGAGTGCAAATACGCCTACACTACACCCATACCGAGGCATAATCTGATTTAAAATGACTTTAGAATGTGCTTCTGGGATCAAACTATATTGGCCTTAATTGTTGATAAACAAATGATTTTGCACATGTTTTGATTTCTATTGTGACAAGATATGATGTTTATTTCATTTAGTATGATCAAAATTGTTTATTGGAAAAAAAGTAAGTGTTTAGATCATAGTAACACTATTGTCTTAAGATGTTGGCTGGTGGAACACATAGGTGACAAAAGATAATTTATATTTTACTTTACTCAGCAATGTGTCATGTTTTCTTGTCATCAGGCAAAATAGCTGCACGAGGGTATCCACCAGGTCTATACAGCATCCATATTCATTACAGATTTAATAATAATTTTAGTACAATATATACGTAGAGTCAGCTGATCTTCTGAACTGTCTAGATAACTTCTTCCAATTGTGAAGCATAAGGATGGAACAAAGCTCACCAAGGTCACCGAAAATGCACAAAACTGCTCAGCATCAACAGTGTCTGCTGCAAGTTCCCAACAGATCAGATGGCATCTGTAAAGGAAACAGCTGAAATGTATTTTTTGGGCTACTTTATTAGAAGTTTCTGTAACTGGAATTTTGCACTGCCACATGTGGACATTGTTATTGCCAATAATATTGACATTAAATAAGAAAAAGTGAGGTTTAGTTTTATTTAGAAAGATGACTACAACTCTGATCTTACTTGCAAATCTGACAAATTGTGATGAAAAATCAATATTCTAGTAGCTGAAGAGAGGGATGGTGAGAGAGAGAGTCAGGGCTTAGGGTTGAACTACCATTCTCATTCCAGATTCCAGCAGTATTTTAGTTGCCACATTAGAAGCTGTTCTTCCTTTGTGTGCCCAAGGTGCTCACCTAAAATAGGTCTTTGGCTCCTTATTATACTCATTGCAGCCGGGTCCCTAATATCAGACTTCTCCAAAATTGAAAAAAATAACTGCGCAGAACAGCAGCTGTCTGCATTTTCGGATATAAAGTGCTGGAGTATCTCAGCGGGGCAGGCAGCATGAATAGATGACTTATCGAGTCGGGGCCCCTTCTTTCTGGTGGCTGGTGACCTATTCATGTTCTCCAGAGTTTCAAGCCTTCTCAATTTTTAGTTCCGTATATTTTTTATCTTTGTAGATAATAGAGCACTTCTGAAAGCCCTTTACTGACTTAATATGCGAACCATATTCAAGACGGACACTTGCAGCAAATTTTATTTCATCTTGTTCTTGAGATAGTTGCTTTCCGCTTTGAGAACTCTAAAGCTATTTGACTCCCACTATTGTCTTCACTAATGGCGAATAAAGATAAATATACTTAAGCCTGTTTCCTACAAAGTATTAGCACAAATTATATATATTTAAAATAAAAGGGAAAATTATATTTTAAAATTACAAATTTGAGTGTCAATATATAGACTAACTCCAGTGAGAAAGGCAATGGATAAACATTTTCTTTCTGAATGAGGCTTGTTACTTAATCCAACTTTCAATGCTTTAGTAAAGTTTGATTTAACTGAGAAACTGCCCAGATCTGTTTTGTTATATTTTACTTGGAAGTATTATTGGTAAAATTTGGAAGCAGTTTTGTTTTAATTATAACTTCATATTGGATCCACGACTTTAAGATCTTGTTAAACCCCAACTAAACCTTTATAAGAGGTGAACAAAACTAAAAATCAATTTGTAATTTGAAAGTTGGTAGAACTTCATGCTTCTCCAACGCCTTGGTATCTTTATTCCTGTTTTTATTCTGGCTTGTTCTTGCCTTTTTGTTAATGTACCTTTACTTATTGAAATTGTGAATAAATGTCAAATATAACCTAGGAGAGTAAAGGCACAGTCTGCTTAAATTAATAGATTAGTATAGAACTAGCGTAGCATTTTAGCTATTAAGTTCTTTAAAGGTTTCTGCTAAAATTTATCTTGGTGTCTGAAACAAGTACATAACAGTAATGGGAATGATTTTCCAAATATACACTTGGATTTTTTAAAAACATGATTTAGAGACAAAGTTCAGTGCAAGGTGGCGAGTGCTCAAGGAGTGGTTTATTAATGTAGCACTTGATCCTGCATGTAAAATCAAACATTCCCTGAAAAGTGTATGAGAATATTTTACTAGGTTCCAGAGGGTAAGTTCTTAGCACAACTTGCTGTTCCCACTGAGAGTAAAAGGTCACAAATATTTTAACCAGAGAAAAATATAAAGCTAATTGGATAGGGATTGAAAGAAATGTGTGGTTAGATGCAAATGTTCTGAACACATTTGACGTAAAATGAGAAATGCTGTGCTCACTAAATCTGGATTTCCACAATTAATTTGGTTCTGAATGTCCAATATGTGACATTCCTGCTTCATTTCCTCATGGTAGTGTAAAAGTGCGAAGTAAAACGCATAACAATTTAAGTAGGAATATCTTGAAAGCAACTGCCATCAACATGGTTTTTTTTACATTTGGGAGACTGCAATCTGCAGCAATTGCTGCACTTCTGTTTCCTTGTCAGCAGATGCAAAATTGCATCGTGCCTGGGGCATCCCGAGTGATTTCAGCAGTATCCAAATTTCTCTGTGCACAATGCAATCATGCATGTTAGCATCAATTAGTAGGGGTGTATGCTTAACATATGTGCATTGAGTCACATCTTTGTGATATGAGTAATGATGTGGATGGAAAAGTGAAAGTAATGCTTGTTTAAGAATTTGCTCTGATTGGGGTTATTTTGGAATTTCATTTTTCCATTGAACTGGCCAATATTTTTTTTTTGTTCAATTATGTGTCTTCTTCTATTTTAGCGTCTTAAAAAAAAATCAATACAGACAAATGTGACTTTTCCTAAAGTCCAACTGTTGCTATGATACTTAGAGTCAGGATCTTACCGCTGTGGTTTCAACCAAGAGCGGATGTTACTATTCAAACAGAGTAAGTTTACTCATGAACAAGGTCTAGTATGCATCAACACTGTTTTGCAGAAGAAACTCAATAATATTGTTTACTATTAAGTGACCTTTTGCATGAGAATCTACACAATTCTACCCCAGAAAAATTATGTTTGCAAGAATTTAAATGATTGCAGGTTTAAATTTATTCTGTTTCTAGAGAGGAAATGTATGAAACAGATGGATGAAAGAAATGAATTTTATTTCATTTCTCACTTACTCTCCAAGCCCATGTTGTTCAATAACTGTGAAGCAATTCATTTTGTAGTAAGTAGTGAAACTATTGTGGAACTTTATTTGCTTATTTCATTGAACTTGCTGTAATGATTATTTTACGCAAGGAATAAATTCAATACCAGAGTGTTAAATATTTGAACTCTTTACAGAAAATTGCAACTGACTTCAATATTCTTTTGTTTGGTCACTAGATGGAGTATAACACCAGACTAAACTCAGTTAAGTTAACAAGTTTGGTTAGCAATCCTCACAAATGTTAATCCACAGAAAACATATGGTGAATGTACAAATCAAAGAAACTAAAAGAGAGCATGAAAACAAATTGCTTAAATATGTCAAAATGCGCTCTTAATTACCCAATGAAAGATTGTGCTAATTTTGTGAGGCAGTGTTTGGGTTCACTTGCTGAGACTGTACTCAAAACTGTTTGTGTAATCTCAATCTTCCTGTCAGACACTTCATAGAAATCAACTTGTAAGATGAGCCACCCTGGGATTGATATCAGACCACCTTGTCCTAAGGGCATAAGGGAATTAGGACATTTGGCCCATCAAATCTATGCCATTCAATCATGGCTGATCTATCTCTCCTTCCTAACCCCATTCTCTTGCCTTCTTCCCATAACCTCTGACACCTGTACTAATCAAGAATCTATCTCTGCCTTAAAAATATCCACTGACTTGGCCTCCACAGCCTTCTGTGGCCATAGATTCACCACCCTCTGACTAAAGACATTTCTCCTTCCTAAAAGAATGTCCTTTAATTCTGAGGCTATAACCTAGACTCTCCCATTAGTGGAAACATCCTCTCCACATCCACTCTAACCAAGCCTTTCACTATTCTGTATATTTCAATGGGATCCCCCTCATTCTTCAAAAATCCAGTGAGGACAGGCTCAGTGCTGCCAAACTCTCATCATAGGTTAACCTACTCATTCCTGGGATCATTTTTGTAAACCACCTCTGGATTCTCTCCAGAGCCAGAACCTTAGATATCAGATGAGGGCCCAAAATTGCTTACAATATTCCTTTTGTAGCTTTACCAGCGCCTTATAGGGCCTCAACATTGCATCCCTAATTGTAATAAGACATCCCTGCCCATGTACTCTATTTTTCTGGCTACAAGGCCAACATATAATTTTCCATCTTACCTGTCTGCAGCTGGATGTATACTGTCATCAATTGATGCACAAGGACACCCAATTCTTGCCGTGCTTTCCTCTTTACTAATCCATCTCAGTTCAGATAATCAACTGCCTAACCTCCATATGAGAAAGCATTTCTTAACTCTAAATATTGAGCCATTGGATATGGCTTGCTGCGGAAACGTGCAAGAGGCTGAATCCTTGAATATCTTGAAAGGTGGCAAAGGTTTTTAAATGTTATGGGGATTCAGGGTTAGGGGGAAAAGGGTGGAAAAGTGAGTGGGAAAGTTGATTCTTGTTGGCCTGGCCTTATTAAATGTTGAAGCAAGCTTGAGTGGCCAAATGACCTACTTTTGTTCATTTTTCTCAATGTCTGAATATAAGTTCTTTATCTGTTTATATTAAAATGGCAAAGGACTTACAAAACTAAAACTTGTTTTCAAATATTATCTTTTGCATATTGTGTTTCAGGCCACCAATACATATTATGCAATCTGACATTTTCTGACATTTTCAGTTAACAAAGCAGTACTTCACCATGGAGTGGTACATAAAAGGATGGCTAAGAATGGTACTGTCGATCCAAATCATCCTATGTCTGCAAAAACAATGGTAGAGATCCTAATGCAAAGTCTATGAATATACTGTAAATATAATATTAATTTCATCCTTTAATGCAGACACTCCCCTCTCATGGAAATATTTATTTAGTTTAAATGCAGTTCACTAAAATGAATCACTACAATACATACAATTTTATTTCTAATGTCTCTTAAATATGTCATTTGGAATTGAAAATGAATTGCAGATGTTGGAAATTAAAATGAAGACAGAAAATGCTGGAAACACTAAGCAGCTTAGGTGGCATCTGGGAAAAGAGAAACCAAGTTAATGTTTTAGGTCAAAGATTTGTCATCAGTTCTAATGAAAGGTATGGATACTGAAACATTAACTTTGCTAATCTTTCCCCAGATGCTGGTGACTTGCTGAGCATTTCCAGCATTGTATATTATTCTATTACCTGACATGGACACAAGCGATTAGTGTGCAAATTACATGGACACATATTAGTGAGCAAAATTAGAGCACATGGTATTGGGGGGTAGGTTATTGCCATGGATAGAGAAATAATTGGCAGGCAGGAAGCAAACAGTAGGAATAGTAAGATTGAACGAGAACTTACCAAGTTTGAAGGTTGATCTTTATTTCATGAGGAGTTGCGGTGAGGGATTTCGTGAAGAGCCCGCCGGCACGCATGCGCGACATTCTTCAAAGCAGCGGTGTGGAATCACAGAAACAACAACAGAAATGACTTGGCATAGTAAGATTTAAAGAGACTCTGATTACCAGCTGAAGATGATCGAGGGTTGGGAGCGGAGGGCACGAAATCCCTCACCGCAACTCCTCATGAAATAAAGATCAACCTTCAAACTTGGTAAGTTCTCGTTCAATCTTACTATTTCATTTCGGAGTCACGTGAGTGACTTCGTGAAGACTTCAAAGCTTCTGTGATTACACGCCCTGGACAACGTCCATGCGGACACACCACTAGCAAGGATGGATTGGAGTAAACAAGTTGATGAAACGAGGTTATACTGAAACACAAAGAAGATTTATTAATAATACAACAAATAACGCCCTTTTAATCAGGGACATCCCCACGTTCACACCCGGCGTTCAGCACGGCCTCTGCAAACTGAAGGGGAGCAGCAACAGGCTTATTATAGAAACGCTGGAACACAGCTTCATTCGCCCATCCTGCTGTGGCGAGGATATGGTCCATGGGTACCTCCATGACCCTCGCCGCCGACGTAGATGCAGCCCTGGTGGAGTGGGATTTAAACACATTAGTGTCAATACCTGCCTTAGCCAGGACGATCCGGAGCCACCTGGAGATCGTCTGGACTGTCACTCGATGGTGAGGTCGTTTGTGAGTGACAAGCAGGTACAACTCCATTCCTCTGATGCTCCTCGTCACCTTGATGTAGTAACGGATGTGAGTGGCTAAACATAGCCGAGCATCTGCAGGGTATGCCGGGAACTTCAGCTGCAGCCCTGTGCACCCAGGTCTATGCTGCTTAAGTAGCTCATCGATGAAAAAGACTACTTCTCCAGGGGTCGACGTCATCCTGTCAATACGTAGTTTGTGGAGCGTCTGAACCCGCTGTGCTGAAGTCAGCGCTAGTAACATCACCAATTTCATAGTGAGTTGGTCCAGCTGTAACCCTTCCATGGGTGACCACGACCTGAGCAGGGTAAGCACATCCCTGACATCCCAGGTGATGTTGTAGCGTGGTGTAGGCGGATTGAGATTAAATATTCCCCGCATAAGCCTGGACACTAGCCTGTTTGATCCAACCTCGATGTTGAGGTAGAATGATAGCGCACTCCTGGCGCTGTTGATGGCACTATAACTCAAGTGCTCATCATGGTGCAACCCCGCGAGGAATTCCAGGACGTCGGCTATGGAGACATCGTCATAGGTGATGTGAGAGCGACTGCAGTAGGCTTCCCACTTGGTGATGTGGGAGAGATATCTCCGCCTGGTTGACTCTCGACAGGATGCTCCAATGGTGTTCATGGTCCGGGTGGTAAGGCCATACTGCATCCATGGCCTGGTCAGAACCTGCAAGCCAGTAATTTTAAATAGGCATGGCAGGGGTGTAACTCCCCTGAGACAGGGTGAGAAACCACATGCGGGCAACCCTCTAGAGGGACCCAAGGTTGACTAATCATGTCAGAGACCACCGGATACCAAGGCTGTGTAGGCCAGTCGGGTATGACAAGAATGCCTCTGGCAGAATCCATCCTGATTTTTTGTAATACCCGACTGATGAGGCAAAACGGGGGGAATGCATAGAAAAACCACTTCCCCCAGTCTAGCGAGAATGCATCAATCGCTAATGCCCCAGGGTCTGGTTCCCATGAAACATATGTCGGTACCTGATGGTTCAACCGGGACGCAAAAAGGTCGATATCCGGTTGGCCAAATTTGGCTATAATTTGGGCAAATATTTGAGGATGCAGCATCCACTCAATACTATCATTGAATTTGCGTGACCTGGTGTCTGCCACAGTATTAAGCCTACCTGGCAAATAGGTGGCTGAAATCCAAATATCTCGATTAATACACCAGCACCAAATAGTATTAGCCAATTTGTCACAAGAGACTGACCTGGTACCGCCCATATGGTTTAAATATGCCACCGCTGTGGTGTTGTCTATTTGGAGACGGACATGAGTGCCACTAAGATGAGCACAATATGCCCGCAGTCCGTGAAATGCGGCAAGCAGCTCCAAATAGTTAATCCCTTGTACTAGCAACATGCTAGCTTCAAGGGGATCCCACCTGCCTCCACAACTAGAAGAGCTGTCCGCAGCTCCCCAGCCTAGAGAGCTTGCGTCAGTTTGCAAATATACCACCGGATTGGGCACAACAATGGGTTTGAATGCCCTGCCAATATTGGACACCCACCATTGGAGCTCAACCTTAGCATCAGAAGGCAGCTCCATAGGTCTGTCAAAATGACCAGCGTTCTTTTTTAACGCAATAATTTTGGCCCTTTGCAGGTTTTGATAATGTAAAGGCCCAAACCGGGCTGCCGGAAATAAAGCTATGATTTTCCCAATTATCTTAGCTGTATGCCGAATAGATGGTATACTGGCGGATGCGAGATCCTGACATGCAAGGGAGACATCCTCCACCTTGTGAAATGGAATGGTGGCCCTCATTTGAATAGAGTCCACCGTGAAACCCAAATAATCCATAACCTGGGATGGGTGAAACTTCGATTTTTCTGGATGAACTATAAACCCTAGTTGCTGAAATATAGTAACAGTTGCTAAAACAGCGCTTTCAGCTGCTTCCAGAGTATTGCCAATAATCAGAATATCATCCAAATAAGCCATGACAATATGATGTTCTATGCGTAATTTGGCCATAATAGGTTTAAGTAATTTAGTAAAGAGCCTAGGGGCAGTAGTAAGCCCATTTGGTAAGGCTCGATATTGCCAGAGCTGATCCATCCAGACAAATTTCAAAAATTTCCGGTGATGTTTCCGGATGGACACTGAATAGTATGCATCTTTTAAATCAATACATGCCATAAAGCAACCATGCGAAATCAGTGATTTGGCTGTCTCAAAAGTGTCCATTTTGAAATGTGTATATGTTACAAAGGTATTCAACTGGGTCAAATCAATAATCACCCGACAACCTCCATCCTTTTTTGGTCTAGTAAATATATTGGAGACGAATTCAATGGGCTCGTGAATAGTTTTCTCTATCACGCCTTTTTGTTCCAAACGAAAAATTTCAGCCGTGCCTGCTGCCTGCTCAATAGCAGACAGCGTAAACTTCCGTTTAGGCATATGCTGGGATGGAGGAATTTTGCCGTCAATAAATTCAATAGAATGACCCCGAACATTTTGTAACACAAATTTATCCGAAGTAACTGATACCCAAGCTTTAGCAAAGAACCGGAGTCGCCCTCCCACATGTGAAATTAAAGGGGCAGGGGAAAGAAACCCAGACCGCCTTACCTCCATGGTCACCGGCGGTCCCTGACATGCTTGGGTGGCCGAGGAGGTGCTGGGTTGGGCTGACGATAAGATGGCTTCATCTTCCACTGGGGTCGCTGTGTGCCTGACCCTAAAAAAGACCGCTGCTGCTGGCCCTGTTGGTAGTAGTGCTGAGTAGTAGCATATGGTCTTGATGCTGATGCGACCGGACCTCGCGGTCGAGCAGGGGGAGCTTTTGGCACCATCGGTCTGGGGGCGATCTGAGATCGCATAAGTCCCACCGTTTTGGCTACCTCGTCCAGCTCCTTGACCCTCTTCGGAAGGTCTTCCCCGAAGAGTTGTCGGGGCGGTGGGGGCGGCGGTGGCTTACACAACCCTGCAAATTTTGGGTTGATAGACGGACGGATGCTGTTCTTCCGGAAATCGTTGATTTCATGTTGGGTGGCACATAATAGTGCTAACGCATCCTCCTGATCCAATGACAGGTCCGTTCCATCGACCGACCGCGCAAAGGCGGTAATACCGGCCGTGAGGAGTTTGAGGATCCGCTGGAGTTTAACCTCCTGATGGCGGACAGCCACGCCGATGTTGCCCCATATGGGCGTATTGACCAGTGGCACGTTGAGGGCATTACAGTTGGACGGGGCCTTGTGGCGCTGAGTGGCCTGTGAGAGTACTTCCTCCTGCAACCGATGATTTGTGAGAAAGTCCACTGTTGCTGCCAGCTTTGGCTGGAGCGGAAGTCCAGTTGTAATTGGTGCAGCAAATTTGGCTGCCACGTCCAGTAACTCAGCTGTCGGTGGCTCCGACGGTGTTGGGGTGGGGTCAAACCCTTCTTCCCCTTGTGGCTCGCTGATGAGAGAAACCGGCGAGGCGGCCCTGTGCCGACGATATCCGTGGGTGCGTACTGCTGTTGATTATGGAGTACCAGCTCCAGCAGCCGCTCGATGCGGTCAATACGCCCCCCCATCCTGAACACTCGGATGGTCGGAGTCCTCCGGCTCAGAAAACATGCCGGGGCTCCTATCATCGGCCCGCACCTCAGAGAAGTGATCTCGGTGCCGGAATGGATCGCTTTCGGCCGCCGCAGCGAAACCGTGCGAGTCCCGTGCGGGCAGGGTGTCCAACCGCCTCTTCTTGGCAGGAGTAGAAGCCGTTGCCACAAAGGGCCCTGACGGCTTGGGGTCGACTCCAGCAGAAGCATGGAGCGACGCCCGCACAGGCTTGCCGGCTGTCCGCATTTCGGACGGTGCCGACGCATGGTCTCGTCCTCCCATCCATGGGGGACTCGGCGACCGAGGCGGGACCGTACCCAAGCCCCCCGTCCCGGCGGCGGGGGTTGGGAGTTGGGTAGCAGACCTTAACGACCCAGGTCCCGCCGTTGCACCAGACCGCTCCATGGCGGCTGGTGGAGCCTTGGCCCGGACCGGGTTAGGCTTACGGGCGCCTCTGCTGCCTTTTAATGAAGGGCTAGCGGAGGGGGGTCGGGCCGCAGCACGAAACCCCTTCCCCGTTGTCGCCAAAGGCGAACTTGTGGCAGGGTCCACCCTTTCAGGAGGCACCCCGACGTCCTCCTCCACGCACTCCTCCTCGGAGCTGTGGCGACTCAGCGGGTCCCGACCTGCAGCAGCAGACGGCAATGACTTCCCCGCCTTCTTCCCGGCCCCAGGTGGAAACGATGAGGGCGCCGGGCCACGACTTCTTCGTCCAGACATTCTGAACACTCCAATCCGCACCCTTGCTGAAAGACAAAACCGACAGCAAGGGCCAACCAACTTAAGGTTAGTTTAACTTACCTAAGCGGCTCCTTTTGAAGGGCTGGCGAGGAGCGCGCCCCACCGCCAGCTGTCGGCAGCAATGCGTTGCGACGATATGTCGCGCATGCGTGCCGGCGGGCTCTTCACGAAGTCACTCACGTGACTCCGAAATGAAATTAATGGGTCCTTTTCAGAATGTCAGGCCGTGACTAGTGGAATGCCGCAAGGCTCTGTGCTGGGACCCCAGTCATTTACAATGTATATTAATGATTTGGACGAGGGGATTAAATGTAACATCTCCAAGTTTGCGGATGACACTAAGCTGGGAGGCAGTGTGAACTGCGAGGAGGATGCTGTGAGGTTGCAGGGTGACTAGGCTAGGTTTGGGCAGATGCATGGTAGATGCAGTATAATGTGGATAAATGTGAGGTTATCCACTTTGGTGGCAAGAACAGGAAGACTGAATATTACATGAACGGGTTCAGATTTGGAAAAGGGGAGGTGCAACAAGACCATCAGTCACTGAAAGTGAGCATGCAGGCACAGCAGGCAGTGAAGAAAGCTAATGGCATGTTGGCTTGCATTGCAAGAGGATTTGAGTTTAGGAGCAAGGAGGTCCTAGTACAGGGCCCTGGTGAGACTGCACCTGGAGTATTATGTGCAATAGTGTTCTACAAATTTGAGGAAGAACATTATTGCTATTGAGGGAGTGTAACATAGGTACTTAAAGGTTCATTCCCAGGGTGGCGGGACTGACATACGATGAAAGAATGGGTCGACCAGGCATGTATTCACCGGAATATAGAAGGATGATAGGAGATCTTATAGAAACATATAAAATTCTTAAAGGCTAGATGCAGGAAAAATGTTCCTGATGTTATGGGAGCCCAGAACCAGGGGTCACAGTTTAAGAATAAGGGGTAGGCCATTTAGGAGAGAGTTGTGAATCTGGAATTCTCTGCCACAGTAGGCAGTGGAGGTCAATTCACTGGATGTTTTAGTTGGATTTAGCTCTTGGGGCTAATGGAATCAAGGGATATGGGGAAAAATGGGGTACTGTTTTTAGATAATCAGCCATGAGAATATTGAATACGGTACTGGCTCAATGGACCGAATGCTCCTGCACCTATTTATCTACATTTCCATGGACATATCCTATCCCTGTATGTACTAGAACACTTTAAAATAAGATTATTCATCCCCTCAACATAGGTTCCCATATTGCCATCTGTAACCTTTTAAGTAATCGATCCAGAGATGGGGTTTTTCACCCCAATATATCTTGCTGTGCCAGTTTTTGAATCTGAAGTTATTTTAAAATTGAATCTGAAAGATTGGAAGTACCATCAGCTTCACGATTATTTCCTGATTCCTGTTCTCCGTCCTGTGTTTGCATTAGTGGTGACCGTATTATAGGAGGAGTCCTTTCTTTTTACGCACGTATCTTGACTGATGTTATTAAAAACATTTTCGAAGCTATAAAATTATAATAGGATAATTGGATGGAGACCTTCTCTACCCTTCTTTAAACCAGCATCTGCAGTTCTTCCTACAAACAACATTCTTTACAGCAGTCTGACATTTGATTCTTGAACTTCTCATGCTACACCCTGACAAATTGTGCTGATCAGAATATACCCCGTAGGAAATTGAAGAAGAAAGGTCCGACGGTACTTTACAGCAATCTTTACAAAAATCAACAATCACTCCGTGAGGTTAGCAGTCACTAGTCCGCTCTTTCTGTGTTATAGCACTGCTTGGTAAAACCATATTACTTTTCATGTGCCAACAATAGCTATATTCACATCCCCTGTGTTTTCCACTCTAGTGCCTTTCCCAAAGGATGAACCCTGTAATGTATTAAAGTGCAAGTATACCTTTTAAGAACTGAAGATGTCATATACTAAGAGTTTTTATGTAATATTGTTCACAAAAGATTGCTGACAGTTGAGGGTTTACTGGCTTCAATAAAGGATACTACGCTGAAGTTCTAGCTCTTGAATGCCATAATAAGAAGCAAATCCAGAGCCAGCAGGAACTATAACCACATTTAGGCATGGTGTAATGAGATGCAAAGTAATTGAATATTCGGTACATGTAGTTGAGGACTATTTTTGCAAATTTTACAATCATTGAGAGCCTTGGCTGTCCATTGCTCAGACTGTGAAATGAATTTGTTGCACTTGATATGCAGGGATAATTTTGGTTCCTCTGTTGTTTGAAATATATATATATATATATATATATATATATATATATATATATATATATGAATGACTTGGACGTAAATGTTGGTTAGTAAGTTTGTAGATGGCACCAAGATTGCTGGGGTTGTGGACTGTGGGGAAGGCTGTCAAAGTATACAATGAGATATAGATCAACGACAGAAATGGGCAGAGAAATGGCAGATGGATTTTAATCTGGGTAAGTGTAAAGTGTTGCACTTTTGAAGGTCAAATGTAAGGGGCCAATATACAATTAATGACAATGACCCTTAACAGCATTGATGTTCATTGGGATCTTGAGGTCCAATTCCATACTCCCTGAAAGTGGCAACATAAGTGATAACAAAGGCGTTAGGTACACTTGCCTTCTTCATTGGTCAGGCATTGCGTATAAGAGTCTGAAAGTCTTGATGCAGTTTTATACAGCAGGTCTTTGGTTTCACTGCATTTGGAGTAACTGCATGCCGTTCTGGTTGGCCCATTACATGAAGGATGTGTAGGTTTTGGAAAGGGTGCAGAGAAGGTTTACCAGAATAGTGCTTGGATTAGTGGACATTAGCTACGGGGAGAGGTTTGAATTGATTTATCGGGGATGCTGGAGGTTGCAGGGAGACAATAGTGAGTGCCTGGAACGTGCTGCCTGGGGTAGTGTTTGAGGCAGGCATGATAGTGGCATTTAAGAGAGTGCTGGATAGGCACATAGCAATGGAGGGATATGGATTATGTGCAGCAAGCTAAGATGTGGTCTTGGCATCATGTTGGGCACAGACATTGTGGGCCAAAGGGCATGTTCTTGTGTCATACTGTTCTGAGTTCTACGATTATTTATTCTTCCAGTTTATTGGGTATGCTGGTATAAATTAGTTCTATTCCATGTCTTTCTTCTTTGAGCACTTTGACAACACGGTGAGTTAAGTGAAAACATTTTAATATTTATATATAAGGGATAGTCCCAACCTGGAGATTAGAAATCATCCAAGATGGTTTTAGAATCATGGACTACTTTCCAAGATGGCTTTTGCAGACACAGTTCAGGGGGTCAGCAAAGCAGTATGCTGAGCACTGACTCTCTCCACAATGGGCATCTTGAGCTCCTGATGGCAAACTATTTTAATTTCCCTTCCCAAACCCACAATGACCTATTTGTCCAAAACTTCCCCCACTGGCAAAGTAGATGAACGTCACCTCATATTCTGCCTGGAAAATCTACAACCCAAGGACGTGAACATTCTATTCTCCATTTTCAGGTAACCACACCCACTCTTGTTTCTTGTTCTCTCCTTCTGATCCAGCAAGCCCCTCTTGCATACTTTGTCATTCCCTGTCCCAGCCTCTGCTACCCAGTTTGTTTCCCCTTCCCCACCTGGCACCATCTCCTGGATCCTCACTTGGATCCATGGATAGTTTGCCAGATCCTGCCTCGCTCCTCTCTCACTTTTTTAATATGAGCTATGTCCACTTTACACCCTCAGTCTTGAAGCAGAATTATGACCTGCAAGATTGACTATCTCTTTACCTCCAGAGATGCCTGACCTGCAGAGTTCTTCCAGCAGTTTATTTATTTTTTGCTTCATAATAACATGATGATGGAATATTAATACTACTGTGAAAAATAATGAGTAAGTTCCATATCTTCCTTGCAAGGTAAGGTTGAGTGCAGGAGAGGATGTATAAGGTTCAACATTTACAAGGGTGGCACAACTGATAGAACTGCTGCCTCACAGTGCCAGAGACCTAGGTTTGAAGCTGACCTCAGTGTGGAGTTTGCATGTTCTCCCTGTGGCCAGGTGGGCTTCTTTCGGGTGCTTCAGTTTCCTCCCACATCCCAAAGACATAAGGGTTTATTGGCCTTTGTAAATTCCCCCTATTGCGTAGAGAGTGGATATAAAAGTGGGATAATAAAGAACTAGTGTAAACATGTGATTGATGGTCAGTATGGACTTGTTGGGCTGAAGGGCTGGTTTCCATTCTGTATCTAAAAACAAACCTATGATGTGTTTCACAAAATTAATTCACATAGATCATTTAATAATGAGAAAATCACATGACTTTGGTCCATTTCATTTTCTTATTTAATTGCCTATGGAAATTACCCACAGAAATGCATGATGCAATAAGTCTGCTTTAGAGAGTTTCTTTTATACATTCACCCCCCCTGTTCTTCATTTGAGGACCTTTTTTGTTTGATTTTCCATCCCCTGGCAATACAAGTGCGAATAGTTCATTTTACTTTCTTATCCCGTTTTTCCACATCAGATGCATCTGCTTTAAACCTTCAGCAGAAATGTCTCTCCCGGCTGCAGTCAGAGAGTGGATAAAT
Source organism: Raja brachyura (assembly GCA_963514005.1). The sequence continues at coordinate 17,816,078 of OY740786.1, read as the reverse complement.
AGAGCAACGTCTTGCGGTTCTGATGGTGAATGTTTTCCACAGATGAAGAGCTTTATTGCCTGGAGGTAACGACTGTTCAGCTGCATTCCTCAGAGCAGAATCGGTACTAAAGAGGGTTTAGCCGGCCATGTTTCCTGAATCCAGTGCAGAATAGTCTCGAGTTCCCAGTCGATATTTCAGACACCCATGGTGCCACTCCTCTCCACTGTACAAGCCCAGGTTCTTGCACTCCAAGAGGACCCGCGACAGACGGGTCTCTTACTCATCTGGGTCAGCTCCACACTTTCTTTGGAACTCCTGCCCATGTTCTCGGATCCACTTGTTAGCCACTTAAAAGAGGTTTTAAAAAAAAAGAGAAAAGTTGTTAAATAATTTCAGGTTATAAAACTGCTCTTCTCTGTTTTGGTTAAACAAATTGATAATTAAGACTAATTATTGGATTTTTTCAGGTAGTGGAGAAAAACGATAATTAGTCTTTATTATTAATGGAAATAAAACAAAAGGAGTGAATATTAGGTTTAGGTTTATTGTTGTCACATGTACTGAGGTACAATTTAAAAATGTCATTAAAAATCTGATGTTTTCAGTAAATTACTTTGTAATGATTCAAAATTCAAAAAAATCTTCATTCAAATTATCTTGTGGTTTTATAACAAATTTCACATTTTACTGTGTTACATTCCCATTATTTTCAATGTGCTGACAGTATCATTTTGGTCACCTGTGTTAAACTGTGGTCTTTCACAACTGTTTAATTTCTTAAATTATTTGTGGTAAAGAGTGAATGATGTATTGCATGTTTGCGTTATTCACACAGCCTTTTCAGCAGACAGCTGCTTTTAAATCCAAATTAATTTGTTCTTAGTGTAAATCTGTTAACATGAACCCGCTTTAACAGTCAAACAGTGCATGGACGTTACCATAAGTACGTGTTAAATTCTTTTAACTCCAAAACATGCAGAGTGATATTAATGCTGCTGTCCAAATTTTAAATTCCAATCCCAGCATTCAATTCTTGACTGTCCAAAATAAACAGCAGTAAGTCACAAGTACTTCCTAACTGCTTCCACCTGCCTGCCTTAAACGACAGTGTTGTAAAATAGTTTCCTGTATGGTGAGACTGGTGAGGGTTACCTTGACATTAGCCAGAAATGTAGGAAGGTGAAAAAAGCATGAGGCACAAGTATAAGCAAATCCTGCTGAGCACCAAATCCCTCTGTGCATGAAACCTTCCGATCAGGAAAAGCTTTGCATGATGAGAAACTCCAACAGACGCGTTTGCAGATGTAAAACTAGAAACTTAAGCACTCAGATGCAAGTTGACTCAGAATCACAGAATGTTTCTCTGGGATCAAAACCAATATTCTGCAAGGCAACACAAATTGCATTGTACAATTTGTAAAGCTGGGGCTATATTGAATCAGATTCTAGTGCTCACATTATTACCAAGCTTTAAAAGCGGCAGGAGATTGATAAGGCTGAGAAGTAGTGCACAGAATATTGCCATTTATAAATAGAGACATGGTGGCCAGGCCCATTGAAGTAGACAGCATAAAAAACAGGTCTTTCGACCCAACTCGATCGTGCCGACCATGATGCCTATCCATGCTAATCCCCTTTGCCTGCATTAGACCTTTTTAAATGTTACAATTGTATCTGCATTTACCTCCGGCAGCTCATTTCAGTTTATCACCACCTGCTGTATGGAAAAAACTGAACCTCAGATCACATTTAAATTTCTCCTCTTAATATCAAGGCCTGTATTGCCGTACGCAATAAAATGTAAAGGAGTGTAAAATCATTTTAATCATTGGAAAGATTGCTATTAGGCGAGACATCATGAATTAAATTACTGCAGATTATTTCGGCTGATTAGTGTGAGGTGCTACATCTTGGCAGGACAAATCAAAATAGGACGTACATGGTAAATGGTAGGGAAGTGAGGAATGTGGTGGAACAGAGGGATCTAGGAATAACTGTGCATAGTTCCCTGAAGGTGGAATTGCATTTAGATAGGGTGGTAAAGAAAGCTTTTGGTGTGCTGGCCGTTATAAATCAGAGCATTGAATATAGGAGTAGGGAAGTAATGTTAAAATTGTACAGAGCATTAGTGAGACCAATTCTGGAGTATGGTGTACAATTTTGGACGCCTAATTATAGGAAGGATGTCAATAAAATAGAGAGAGTACAGACGAGATTTACTAGAATGTTGCCTGGGTTCCAGCAACTAAGTTACAGAGAAAGGTTGAACAAGTTAAGGGCCTGTCCCACCAGCATGCAACTCCATGCGATGAGCACGACCTAACGTGGTCGCTTGAGCCGTCCGGCGTCGCGGGGCCGGTCCCACTTCGATCGCCTGAGCCATGCGGAATTGTGCAGAGTTCATCCCGACATCGCGCGGGACTCCAAAAAACTGACCGTGTTCAAAAATTCCGTGCGGCAACGGCTTGTCGGCTCGCTGTCGCCTCGATGCATTACACACCGCCTCGACGTCGTGCCTCCGTGACCCTCTCTGTGTGTGGCTCCGTGGCCCTCTCTATGTGTGCCTCTGTGCCCCTCTCTGTGTGCCCCTCCCTGTCCTGGCGAACTTACCATTAAGACTTTGCATCAAGTTCGCCTCACTTTGCGCCGTGTTGCGCCACTCACCCGACCTCCGTGCGGCCCCTACTGCCGGTTTGGTCGCGCTTGCTGCATGCAGGCGCATGCTGGTGGGAACGGCCCTGTACAGGGGATCACCCAACCTCCGCGCGGCCCCCGCTGCCGGTTTGGTCGCGCTCACCGCATGGAATCGCAGGCTGGTGGGACAGGCCCTTAAGGAATGAAATTCAGTCCTTAGCAAAAGGTGACATAGGATCAGAAGATGTAGAGTCCCTGTGGGTAGAGCTGACCAACTGCAAGGGTAAAAAGACTCTAAAGGGAGTTATTTACAGGCCCCCAAACAGTAGCCAGGATATATGGCACAAGTTTAATCAGGAAATAAAGTTGGCATGTATGAAAGGCAATACTACGGTGGTCATGGGAGATTTCAATATACAGGTAGACCAGGAGGATCAGGCTGGCACTGGACCCCAAGAGAGAGAATTTGTACAAGGCATTGGTAAGACCAATTCTGGAGTATGGTGTACAATTTTGGTCGCCTAATAGGAAGGATGTCAACAAAATAGAGAGAGTACAGAGGAGATTTACTAGAATGTTGCCTGGGTCCAGCAACTAAGTTACAGAGAAAGGTTGAACAAGTTAGGTCTTTATTCTTTGGAGCGCAGAAGGTTAAGGGGGGACTTGATTGAGGTCTTTAAAATGATGAAAGGGATAGACAGAGTTGATGTGGATAAGCTTTTCCCATTGAGGGTAGGGAAGATTCAAACAAGAGGGCATGACATGAGAATTAAGGGACAGAAGTTTAGGGGTAACATGAGGGGGAACTTCTTTACTCAGAGAGTGGTGGCTGTGTGGGATGATCTTCCTGCAGAAGTGGTGGAGGCAGGATCGATTTTAACATTTAAAAGTAAAGTGGATAGGTATATGAACGAGAAGAGAATGGAGGGGTAAGGTCTGAGTGCAGGTAGATGGGACTAGGGGAAAATAAATGGTCGGCACGGACTGGAAGGGCCGAGAAGGCCTGTTTCCGTGCTGTAATTGTTATATGGTTATTAACCCTTTAAAATATATTAATAATTTTTGACATAAGTAATCATGTCAGGGTAATTAATTTATTTGATCAATCAAATAATTGGTCTTTCTTCCCTTTAATATCCAAATCACTTTACAACATTAAACAACCTTCCCGATTTTCTGTGTTTACTTCCTCTGGCCTAATGCAGACTATGGGTTGTCATTTTAAGAAGCACACATCACAAACTATTCACTAAAACATGACTCTTCCACATACCCCACTTATCCCCGACCAGTACAGGACAGCCAGCATGGAGCGTATCTGCATTCCCCTGTCCATTTTTGTGAAGATTCCACCAAAATAGTGCCGCATTCTTTGAAAAAAAAAGCATAATCAATACTGACAGAAAAAGCTGAACGTTTATAATATTTTTCACTTATATACATTTTTTTTTAAATAGTACTGTATAGACGTGCAGTAGGCCATTCGGATCCTTCGAGCCAGCACCGCCATTCACTGTGATCATGGCTGATCATCCACACTCAGTACCGCATTCCTGCCTTTCCCCCATATCCCCTGACTCTGCTATCTTTAAGAGCTTTATCCAACTCTCTTGAAAGCATAGAGAATTTGCCTCCACTGCCTTCTGAGGCAGAGAATTCATAATGAGCATCATAAATTGAAATGTTCTACTTTGATGATTATAAATGTAACAGGTGAAAGAAGCTGTGAAAACACAGCATTTGATAATTTTATAATATCAATTTATGATGAGGGGTCTTCAACATAACTTTTTCTACAGTTACTGCCTGAGAGTTTCCAGTACTTTGTTTTTATTTCAGATTTCTAGCATTCGTGGTTCTTTGACTTTGACAATAACTTCAGGATTATGAGTTGGCTCATCATGGCAGTCTTTGAAAGCTTGCTGGATGATGCCCACATTTTCTTTTGGGTAATTGGGTTGATCATAGAGGCTAATACTCCGGTGGATTTGTTGGATTTCAGTGTTGCTGAAACTGACGGGCACAGTAGGATATGTTGGGGAAGAAAAGGGTTAATTCATTCCATTGCAAATTACAACCATGGAAAAAATGGGATGGTAGTGGGTACTTTATGGATTAAGTACATTCAGAGGGCACATTATAACATGTCATTAGTGCAAACCTTCAGTGAATATCTGTCGAATATTAAATTGTTAGGTCTATGAGAAATTGCAAATCTGCTTTTTGTCTTATATTTATTCACTCGCAGGATGCGGGCTTTGTTGTCTGGTTCACATTTATTTCCCATCCCCAAATGACCCTGAGTCGTTTCAAAGGACATTTAAGAGTTAACTGCATTGTTCTGGGTCTAGGTTTACATTGAGGCCAGGCAGGGTAAGCGTGGCAGATTTCTTGCCCCGAAGGACATTAATGAAACAGAAGTGGTTTTAAAAAACCAAACTACAAGTTTCAAAGGTCACCACTTGAATTTAAATTCTCCAGCTACCAGAGTGATATTCAAACATATCCATAGATCAATGGCTCAGGCCTCCACAATTTAGGACAAGGAACATAACCATTCTCTACCTTAGAGTCATGCGCCACAGAAACAGGCCCTTCAGCCTATCAACTAACTGCTGACATCAAATTCCCATTTATCCTAATCCCATTGACCAGCATTTGTTGGATAGCCTTTTTATGCCTTGCTGATCAATCTATTAAATATTGTGAAAGCACCTGCTTCCACCGCCTCTTTCTTACCCACTGGTCAAATAGTTAATTTGTAGGGTTAAGCAGAAAATGGATGACAGTCTGAAGAAGGGTCTAGACCCATAACGTCACCCATTCCTTCTCTCCAGAGATGCTGCCTGTCCAGCTGAGTTACTCCAGCATTCTGGGTCTATCTTCGATTTAGACCAGTATCTGCAGTTCATTCCTAATCAAATGGACGACAGCTCTTGATTTAAAATAAACAAAAAAATGCTAGATCTAAAAATCATTAAAATGAAAATCAAGAGCAATTTGTGATTGTTTAGTCATTCAGCACAGAACGGGCCCTTTTGCCCCATTTGCCCATGCCGACCAAACTGCAGTGTCTACACTAGTCTCAACTGCTCGCGTTTGGCCCATATCCCTCTAACCCTTTCCTATCTGCAAACCTTTCCATGTTTGTTGTATTTTATTCTATTGCTAAATTCTCTCACAGAACTCATCACTTTGATAGAGAAGATTTCTCCAATTCTTGGCTGTGTTTCAAAAATATCTGAAGTTCATATTTCACACACGCAGTTTCTATGGAAATAATTTCAATTCAAATAAGTATTTCTGAAGGTAGAACATTTGTTGACAGAGCTGTTTTAATGTTAGAGTCATACTAGCATGAAAACAGGTCCTTAAACCTGACTGTCTATTCTGACTAAGATGCCCATTAAAGATAGTCCTATTTGCAAATAATTGATTTTGAAATGATTGTTGCTGTTTTAAAATGTGATCATTGCCTTGCCTCTTCCTATTTGTAATTCTCTAGCTCAACGCTTCCAATTCTGGCTTTTTATTGCACCCTACATTTAATCACTCCACGCTGACAGTAAGCCCTTCAGCTGCCAGGTCCCTATGTCCTCAAATTCTCTCACCGCCTTTTTATTTCTATTTCCTCCTTTGAGAAATTTCTTGCATCCTACTACCTTTTGTCTGCATATCCTTCTTTGGCTCAGTGTCAATTGTTACTTTATAATTCTCAGACGGAGTCCAAGAGTCAAGTCAAGAGTGTTTTATTGTCATTTGTCAATTTCATTGTTCTGAAACGGAACTATGAAATTCTTACTCGCAGCATCATTCAGGACGGACGATGACAGCGAGGTCAACATTTGTAACACGATGGACACGAAAAGAAGATGAAGCAGAACAGGTTTGTAAACATTGGTGAGATCACATCCTGAGTTCTGAATAGTCTCCTTATTTAGGGAAGGATAATAATGCATTGGGAGCCATTCAGAGAAACGTTCCTGGACTGACTCCTGAAGTGGATAGGTTGTCTTATGAAGAAAAGTTGGACAGGTTAGGCTCGTATCTGCTGGAGTTTAGAAGAGTGAGAAGCAACCTAATTGAAACAACCCTTGAGTGTTTTTTGCTACATTAAAGGAAGCTTGTGTTGCCTAATCTCCTAACATAACAAGGTTTTCAAGGTATTTGAATAATACTGTATACAGTTCACCAAAGTCTTAGGGTTGTAATCCATTGCTATTCCACAACTTGTTAATCAAATGCTAAACTTAATGAGGAATTAATTTGAAATTGGGGTTTAATCGATAAGGTAAGGATAAATGACAGCAACTTTCCTTAAAGACTTTACAATAATGAAGGAACTGCTGTTTTTCTACTGTATTCATTTCAGGTGGAATGTCCAGAGCGCAAGATGCTGATTCATTTGGAACAGCCCTATAGCATTTCTGAAGTGAGCGGTTTGGCATACGCACAATTGTGTCAGTCATGTACAATCCCACTTGCAGAAGTCTGACTAATCGGCATACAATGAGCTCACCGCTGCTGATGCCGAATGCTTGTAACAAATTAGATGCAGATGAGCTGTGTAAAACTAGAGTGCAGTTGCCCTGAAATCAATCTGAAGGTGGTGGGACTCCCCACTGCCTAACACCTCCACACAAAATTATCAACACCATTTTTTATGGATGTATCGCCTACTAAAGCACAGCATCAGTCCTGTGGTGTAGTGAGGCTTATTGGGTGCCAGGAACGAGCTGGGAAGGAGCGAGATAGAGTGATCTCACATTAAAAACATGTCGAGTACACGCATCTTGCCATTTTGTGCATCTTGCCATTTTCTACTCTGCAATGACCCTCAATTGTGTTGTAGAATTCAGATGCTCAAAGTGTCCACTGCCCTTTGCTCCCTTTTCCCTTGTCTATAGCTTTGTGGAACCACCACACATTCTACCAGTGGGATACTCATAATCTCTTCACTCCATCTGCTTTTTTTCCCATGTTCTTATTAATTACTGATGCCTTGGTAAGTAACAAAGTAATTATATTTGCCTTGACTTCACAACATCACAAAAAACGTCTTTACTCAATTTTCACACCCCACAAGCTTAATATTATGCAACCTGACATATAATTTCCATCTCATTGCAAACATGACAAAAAAGAAATATGCTATAACAACACTTCATCTAGGAGAAACCAACACTTTTCATTAATGGTGACACGAGAGATAGATTGCAGATAACCTCATTGAAGCTCACATGAAAGGCTTGGATAGAGTGGACGTGGAGAGGATGTTTCCACAAGTGGGAGAGTCTAGGACTAGAGGTCATAGCCTCAGAATTAAAGGACGTAGAATAAAGTGGGAGGACATTTAAGACTGAGGTGAGAGTCTTTTAACCCAGAGAGTTGTGAATTTATGGAATTCCCTGCCACAGAGGGCAGTGGAGGCCAAATCACTGGATGGATTTAAGAGAGAGTTGGATAGAGCTCCAGGGGCTAGTGCATCAAAGGATATGGGAAGAAGGCAGGCACGGGTTATTGATAGCGGACGATCAGCCATGATCACAATGAATGGCGGTGCTGGCTCGAAGGGCCGAATGGCCTCCTCCTGCACCTATTTTCTGTTTCTATGACGTGGTGAATCTGTGGAACTCTGCCACAGAAGGCTGTGGAGGCCAAGTCAATGTATATTTTTAACGCAGAGATAGATTCTTGTTTAGTACGGGTGTCAGGAGTAATGGGGAGAAGGCAGGAGAATGGAGTTAGGAGGGAGAGTTAGATCAGCCATGATTGAATGGCGGAGCAGACTTGATGGGCTAAATCTGCTCCTATCACATAATCAAATCCTGAGCAATAAACAAACTGCTGGAGGAACTTAATAGATCAGGTAGTATCTAGGTAGGGAAATAGACACAATGACTGTTTTGGGTTGGGACCTTTCGTAAAAATGATGGAATAGAGGAGGTGTCTTTGAAAGGAAACAACATTTATAAGAGCTTAATTTATTGCACTAACTGCATTAACTCTGAATTAATTTATACAATACTGCAGACTTATTGTAATTATTGATTATTGTATATTTATTTGTTGTGTTATTGTGTTTATTTGCCTGTAAAGTTTCAACAAGTAAGAATGGTATTATTCCATTCCCAAAGCATATGATAATTAAACACTCTTAATTAACCTCATTTCAGGACTGAAAGGTTGAAATTAATACCTTGCCAAGCACATGGCGATCCTGTTATTGATGTTACATTCAGAGAATGTCATTGATTACATTAAATTAAACTAACAACCAGTAATCTATCTCAGGATTAACTTTGGCATTGTTCAGTATCAATGTGCAGGTCCAAGAATAGGATTTGAACCTATAACCTACTGACAACAAAGAAATGGTAGCATGCTGAGTCAGCAATTTAATTTTTATAAATGTTCAATTCAAGGTGAGACCAAGTGTAGACTAGGTGACCGTTTTGCTGTACTTGCGAAGACTTGTTGGATCTCCAAGTTTGATAACCGTTTTAAATTCCCTTCCCCATTCCCATGCTGACTTTTGGGTCCTACCTCTCCTCCCCAACTCAAATTTGAAGAACACAATCTCACATTTTTGCTTGGATAGTCTACAACCCAGTGCCATGAACATTGATTTCTCCGGCTTCAGGTAGGTTTCCCACCCTCATTCTCATATACCTGTTTCTCCACCCCCTGGCTGCACACCTTCCTCCCACTGCCCCTGTCACCCAGTCCTTTAACCCTCTTCTGCCCACTATCTCCGGTCCCTCCCCAAGTCCCCCATTTTCCTTTTCTCCACCCTCTTCCCACCTCCCCGGTCACTTATGCTCATTATCCCTCCCTCTGGTTTCACTTCTCTACTACCTTCTTTCCATTTTACCTCTAGCCTTTTATTTTTTACAACCTGCATCCATCTGCCAATCACTCATCCTCACCTGAATGTACCATCACTTGTCAGTTTTTGTACCACTCCTTCCCCTCACATCTCTTTACCAGTTTTCTCCCCACTACTCCATCAGTCTGAAGTAGGATCCGTCCTGGGAATGGATAGCAACCGGGAAATCCAGTAAGCCTTAGTAGGCAGAACACAAGTATTCTGCTTGTCTGCTGGTTTCCCTCCACAGATGCTGCCTGCCCAGTTGAGTTCTCTTAGCACTAAATGAGACAAAATTAGGAGGAATTGAGGAGGAATTTCTTTAGTCAGAGGGTGGTGAATCTGTGGAATCCTTTGCCACAGAAAGCTGTGGAGGCCAGTGGATATTTTTAAGGCAGAGATAGATAGATTCTTGATTAGTACGGGTGTCAGAGGTTATGGGGGGGAAGGGAGGAGAATGGGGTTAGGCGGGAAAGATCGATCAGCCATGATTGAATGGCAGAGCAGACTTTGGTGGGCCAAATGGCCTAAATCTGCTCTTATTACTTATGACCTTATGAGAATAAGGTGCATTCCACTCACCTTGACAACGGGAACACTAAAGTTAGCATAAATGAAAGCAGTTGATCCTCCAGCTTCTACTCCACTCAACTGAAAAAGATAAACACAGTTGGACCTATGAGAACACTTAATCATTAAACTAGTATCATGACCATGAAGAGAAAAAAATAATCTGCCAAAGCGAATTACTATTGCATGATATTACTTTATATCAGCATAGCAAATCTTGCAATACGAGAGGAGTTAGTGGTTCATAGCAACTCTGTAACTATACCTTACCTCACCTGTGCACATGACAATAAACTCAACTTGATTTGAGAATCGCAGAGAAGCACTATCTTTGGCACTACAACCAGAGAGGAAACGGGGGAAAGAATAAAAATGTGCACATTTCCTCTAAAGGAAACTGATTAAATACATTGAGTTTTGCTGGTGAACGGCATTTCGGTCAACAGAAAATAAAAAAAATCAATACTTACATATATCATGAATGTTGCCACCCTGTTTCCAGATTTCATCCTATACAGCGAACTATTTGGTGACTAATGCAAAACAAAAAGGAGAAAATATTTTTGAGCAATGATCAAATGAATCATTTTTGTACGTCTTTAGACTAAAAGATCAAAAGCGTTAACGCCTTAAATGTTTGTATTTTTTACTATGTTTTCCAGAATTGTATGTTATTGTTCATTGATAAAGGAACCAATATTTATTTTCTTGAATTAGAATGGCAAACATTTAAAGTGCGTTAAAGTTCACAGCAATACACAGAACAATACGAGCAAGATCGAGACATTCTGCCCTTGAGCTTGCACCACAAATTGATTATATCTTCAACTCACACTTATCAACATATCTTTTAATGGCGAAACATTCATTGACCTCTAGTATCTCTTTGGATTATAACTAGAATCTCTGGTGACATATGGAAGTTACTGAACTTGTAGCTGGACTTTCAAAAAGCCTTTGACAAGGTCCCACACGGGCAAAATTAGAGCACATGGTATTGGGGGTAGGGTATTGACATGGAATGAGAACTGGTTGGCAGACAGGAGGCAAAGGGTAAGAATTAACGGGTCCTTTTCAGAATGGCAGGCAGTGACTAGTGGGGTGCCGCAAGGCTCGGTGCTGGGATCACAGTTATTTACAATATATAATAACGATTTAGACGAGGGGATTAAATGTGACATCTCCAAGTTTGCGGATGACACAAAGCTGGGTGGCAATCTGAGCTGCAATGAGGATGCTATGAGGCTGCTGGGTGACTTAGATAGGTTAGGTGAGTGGGCAGATGCATGGTAGATGTAGTATAATGTGGATAAATGAGGTTATCCACTTTGGTGGCAAGAACAGGAAGGCAGATTATTATCAGAATGGTGTTGGTTTAGGAAAACTGGAGGTGGAATGAGACCAGTGTGTGCTTGTACATCAGTCACTGAAACTAATCATGCGGATACAGCAGGCAGTGAAGAAAGCTATGGCATGTTGGCTTTCATTGTGAGATGATTTGAGTTTAGGAGCAAGCAGGTCCTACTGCAGTTGGACAGGGCCCTGTTGAGACCATACCTGGAGTATTGTGTGCAATTTTGGCCTCTTAATTTGAGAAAGAACATTATTGCTATTGAGGTTCGCCAGGTTAATTCCCGGGATGGCGGGACTGACATATGACGAAAGAATGGGTCGACTGGGCTTGTATTCACTGGAATTTAGAAGGATGAGAGGGGACCATATAGAAACATATAAAATTCTTAAAGGATTGGACAGGCTAGATGCAGGAAAAGTATTGTGCATGTTGGGGGAATCCAGAACCAGGGGTCATAGTTTAAGAATAAATGGTAGGCAATTTAGGACAAAGAGGAGAAACAACTTCTTCACCCAGAGAGTTGTGAATCTGTGGAATTCTCTGCCACAGAAGGTACTGGAGGCCATTTCACTGGGTGTTTTCAAGAGAGAGTTAGATTTAGCTCTTTGGGCTAAAGAAATCAAGGGATATGGGGAAAAAGCAGGAACGCGGTAGTGTTTTTAGATGATCAGCCATGATCATATTGAATGGCGGTGCTGGCTCGAAGGGCCAAATGGACTACTCCTGCACCTATTTTTCTATGTTTCTACCAGAACTCTAGCATCCTGGAATGTAGCTGGGGCCTTCAGCTGGAAGCCCCCACTTCAGATCAGTTAGTTTATTGTCACGTGTACCGAGGTACAGTGAAAAGCTTTTATTGCATGCTAACCTGCCAGGGGATAGATTATACATGATTACAGTCAAGCCCTTTACAGTGTAGAGATACTTGAGGGAATAATGTTTAGTGCAAGATAAAGTCCGATCAAAGATAGTCTGAGGGTCACCAATGAGGTAGATAGGATTGCACTCTTGTTGTGGTGGAGTGACACAAAGCTGGGTGGTAGTGTGAACTGTGAAGAGGATGTTAGGAGGTTGCAGGGTGAACTGGACAGGTTGAGTGAGTGGGCAGATGCGTGGCAGATGCAGTATAATATAGATAAATGTGAGGCTATCCACTTTGGTGGCAAAAACAAGGGGGCAGATTATTTTCTCAATGGGGTTAGGTTAGGTAAGGGGGAGGTACAGTGAGACCTGGGTGGCCTTGTACACCTTGTCACTGAAAGTTGGCGTGCAGGTACAGCAGGCAGTGAAGAAAGCTAATGGAATGTTGGCCTTCATAACAAGAGGATTTCGGTATAGGAGTAGAGAGGTTCTTCTGCAGTTGTATAGGACTGGTAAGACTACATCTGGAGTATTGCGTACAGTTTTGGTCTCCTAATTTGGGGAAGGACATCCTTGTGATTGAGGCAGTGCAGCGTAGGTTCACGAGATTGATCCCTGGGATGGCGGGACTGTCATATGAGGAAAGATTGAAAAGACTAGGCTTGTATTCACTGGAGTTGAGAAGGATGAGGGGGGATCTTATAGAAACATATAAAATTATAAAAGGACTGGACAAGCTAGATGCAGGAAAAATGTTCAGAGTCCCTGAGTCCAGAACCAGGGGCCACAGTCTTAGAATAAAGGGGAGGTCATTTAAGACTGAGGTGAGAAAAACCTTTTTACCCAGAGTTGTGAATTTATGGAATTCCCTGCCACAGAGGGCAGTGGAGGCCAAATCACTGGATGGATTTAAGAGAGAGTTGGATAGAACTCTAGGGGCTAGTGGAGTCAAGGGATATGGGGAGAAGGCAGGCACAGGTTATTGATAGCAGACGATCAGCCATGATCACAATGAATGGCGGTGCTGACTCAAAGGGCTGAATGGCCTCCTCCTGCACCTATTTTCTATGTTTCTATGAATATTTACAACATCTGCAGCCACTTAGGGTAGCGACATCCATTCCAATTGTAAGCCAATGGCTGAAGAAATTTTTCTTCATTTTAGTCCCAAATGGTTAACTTACATTCTAAGATTATAAGCGTTACTTTCAGATGCTGCAGCCGGAGGAAACATCTCCCCAGGGTCCTCTCCCTCTTACCTACCAGCTGTGCAGTAGCAACATCATCCATCCAGTTTGCAATTGCCTGCTGATAACAGGCAGCTGTGCCTCAACACCAGAGGATATAGTTTTAAGGTGCGGGGGATAGATTTAATAGGAACCTGAGGGCCAACCTTTTTTGCACAACGGGTGGTGGGTATATGGAACAAGCTGCTGGAGGAGGTAATTGAGACGGGTACTATGCAACATTTAAGAAACATGTAGAAGGGTATGATAGGTTTAGAGGCATATGGGCTTGAACTAAACATTATGCCCTTATGTATCTATACACCGTAAATGGCTCGATGTTTCTGCCATTAAATATGAATAAAACCCAAGTGATCTCTGCTCTGTTCCCTAACCAAAGGCTCTCCATGTAACACTCGTCTGCTTGCAGCCTTGGAGGAATATTTGACTCTGGCTCGTGCTATCTCTGCCTTCATTGCCAGCATTTATATTGAGCTCTGTAACACTGGCCCCCAAACCTGCCCCAACTGCTAAATATGCATCTAATATGGATCAGTCTGAAGAAGGGTCCTGACCTGAAATGTCATCTATCCATGTTCTCCAGACATGCGGCTTGACCCACTTTGCTCTTTTTTGTAAACCAGCATATGCAGTTCCTTGTTAATACATCCACCGGGTTTTATTCACTTCAATCCAGCACACCCCTTGCCCAGCCACACTCGTGCTGCCCTCTATAAACTCACCGTTGCATGGTCAAAGTGTGGCTCATAGTGACCTCCAATCCCATAGTTCACGACCTGGAGATACTCTGCGTAAGGCTGCTGCACATTTAAGCCGGTGAGATGAGCAATCCGCAGGTCCAGCTTGCTGATCACCGGGTCCACTGTCTCTTTGAGCCAGGCACTGGGAAACGATACACAAAAACATAATTCAGTCAGTTAGTCTGGCTGACAGCACGAAAAAACCATCAGTCTGATCCAAAACGTCACCTATCCGTGTTCTACAGAGATACTGCCTGAACAACTAAGTTACTTCAGCACTTTGTACCTCCTTTTTCCCAAAAAAAACGTTTATAAGGGTAAGTAAATAATTGTGTATCCTGTTGTATTGGAAACATAGAATACAGGTGCAGGAGTAGGCCATTCAGCCATTTGAGCCAGCGCCGCCATTCAATGTGATCATGGCTGATCATCCACAATCAGTACCCAGTTCCTGCCTTCTCCCCATATCCCTTGATTCCGCTAGCGCTAAGAGCTCTATCTAACTCTTTTGAATTCATATAGTGAATTGGCCTCCACTGCCTTCTGTGGCAAAGAATTCCACAAAATTCCCAACTCCTGGGTGAAATTTTTTTTCCTCATCTCAGTTTTAAATGGCCTACCCCTTATTCTTAAACTGTGGCCCCTGGTTCTGCACTCCCTCAACATCAGGAACATGTTTCCTGCACCTAGCGTGCCCAATCCCTTAACACATGAATAATTATGGGAGCAGTGCTAAAAGGAATGAACATTTCCAGGTGGACCCTACCTATCATCTGCTAGGTCTATTTCAAAGCAACACCCAATATGTAAACACTCAACAAATATTAAAAGGAAAAATACCAGATTGTCATAGAGTCATAGAGTGATTCAGCATGGAAACAGGATCTTCGGCCCAACATATCCTAGCGACACTCGTCCCACCTGCCTGCGTTTAGTCCATATCCTAGCGACACTCGTCCCACCTGCCTGCGTTTAGTCCATATCCCTCCAAACCTGTCCCATCCATGCACCTGGCTAACTGTTTCTTAAAAGTTGGCATAGTCCCAGCCTCAACTATCTCCTCTGGCAGCTTGTTCCACACACCAACCACCCTTTGTGTGAAAAAGTTCCCCTCAGATTCCTATTAAATCTTTTCCCCTTCATCTTAAACCTAAGTCCTCTGGTCCTTGATTCACCTACTGGGCAAGAGACTCCGTGCATCTGCCCAATCTATTCCTCTCATGATTTTATACATCTTTATAAGATCATCCCTCATCCTCCCGCACGCCAAGAGATGCTTTTAACAAAGAGCACCATTTATCAGTATTTAAACTAAATATTTAGGTGTAGCTTTATTAATGTTATGTGTATCGAGGTACAATGAGAATGTACCTTGCATGCCATCCAAACTGATCAGATACACTACACATAAATACAATCGTCAAACTCAAGTACAATAGATAGAGCAAAAGGGAAGGTAAAGAATGCAGAATATAGCTCGCAGCATTGTAGCGCATCAGTTCCAGAAACAAAGTCCAATATCTGCATTAAGGTAGATGTGAATCGGACAGTAGCCAAGCTTATGGAAAGACCGCACAGGAGCCTGATAAGAGAGGGGAAGAATCTGTTCCTGAATCTGGTGCTGCGTGCTTTCAAGCTATGAATGGGAGCATGGAGAAGAAGGAATAACTGGGAAGGGAACATCTTCCATTTAAAGAAGGAACATACATTTCTACAACGTCTTTTTAAAATGTTTCACATTTAATTTATAATTTTTTATTGTGTTTCTGCAGATGCCATGGACTTCAATTCCGGCGTTCTTGCACCCTCTATATTGCAGCTGCAAACGTTTCTGATTGTTCAATCGCAGACCGCTAGTCTGTGTTAGTCCGCTAAATCTGCTTTACTTTCTTTTTCCACTCCTTCATTGGCCTCCTTCACACCTGCCTTTGATTGGTAACTCTCGTGAGGTGCTTTGGATTAAAATAGGACTGGATATTTTGTTTCTGCTCAAGCTTTAACTATAGTTTTATGTTTAAACATGGCCTGCTATTTTTTATAGTAGCCTCAGTATCTCTTCAGTATCCCTTTGGCCCCACTCGCCTTTAGAACTGAGTTTATATTGACGTTCTCTTTCTTTCTAGCAAAACATTTATGGAATTCCCTGCCACAGAGGGCAGTGGAGGCCAAATCACTGGGTGGAGTTGAGAGAGAGTTGGATAGAGCTCTAGGGGCTAGTGGAGTCAAGTGATATGGGGAAAAGGCAGTCACGGGTTATTGATAGCGGATGATCAGCCAGGGCCGAATGGCCTCCTCCTGCAACTAATTTCTATGTTTCTATGCTCCATCGCACCTCCCTCCTTAAGCTGCACACAATGTGCATACACTGTGCCTCTACCCATTGCACTAATGATTCCCACTCTCCCTGCACTCATACTTGCTCAATCTCATGGAACATTCTGCTTTAAATTAGGCAGTGAATGCAAAAGGATCACATATATTGGCACCATGCCAACAACAGTCTCCCTCAACGGTGCATTAAATAAAATGGATTGGAAGAGTGAAAAATATAACAACATTTCCAACTTAATGTGTGCGATGGGGACCGGATGCAAGCAAGCCACTTGGGTCTGTTACAAATTCTGTGCCATAACGAAAGTGGAGGAGGATCGGAGAGATTTATGGCAAGGGTTTAAGCTACCCGATATTAAACTTAAGTAAATGCAATGCATTTTTTTTTTGTCACTGGCCACCATGAAGTTAAATGAAATCAAAGACAAGCAAAGTTAGATAAAGACCGACCAATGTATTGACAGGCGATTACAGCTGGTTAACTCGGAATCCTGCTGACAGCCTTTATATTATTACCTTTTACTGATCCGATATTCCATAGCGGTCTGCTTCTCTCCCGAGGCTACTACTGACCTCTGCAACTGTTGAGGCAAGAAAGCAGCATCAGTGTATCCCTGTCATAAAAATGAGCTGCAGGCGCTGGTTTATACCAAAGCTAGAAACATTTTTTCCAGAAATGCTGCCTGACCCGCTGAGTTACTCCAGCCTTTTGCGTCCATGTTGTTTCAACCAGTAATCAATATGAACATTTCTATGCAAAGTTACTTTCAAGATTGCAAAGTTATAGTCTCATGAAACACATCACCAACAATTTAATTGTTAATTATGTGGAGGAGTGACAGAAACTTCAGGTGCTGGACCCTGAGCAAAACACACGGTGCTGGAGTAACTCAGGTCTGGAGTAATGGGTCAGTCAGCAAGCACCCATGGAGCCAAAGACAGACGCTGTTTCAGGTTGCGATGTCGTCTGCCCATTACCTCCACAACTTGTTCTTTCAAGAGAGCGTTAGATAGGGTTCTTAAAGATAGCGGAGTCAGGGGATATGAGAAGAAGGCAGGAACGGGGTACTGATTGGGGATGATCAGCCATGATCACATTGAATGGCGGTGCTGGCTCGAAGGGTCAAATGGCCTACTCCTGCACCTATTGTTTATTGTGTGTATCTTTGGTGTAAAATTATATGTTCATAGGTTTCTGTCATAGGAACAGAATTAGGCATTTTGGCCCATTGAATTTACTTCACAATTCAATTATGGTTGATCTATTTTTCCCTCTCAAACCTATTCTCCTGCCTTTTCCCCATAACCTTTTATACCCTTACTAATCAAGAACCTGTCAAACTCCACCTTAAAAATGTCCAAAGACTTGATCTCCACAGATGTCTGTGGGAATGAATTCCACAGATTTGCCACCTTCTCACAAAGGTGAGAATTTCCTCCTCTTCTCCTTTGTAAAGGTACGTCCTATTATTCTGAGGCTATACGCTCTGGTGCTAGACTCTCCCTGTAATGGAAACATCCTATTCACATTCACTCTATCAAAAGCCTTTCATTATTTGTTAAGTTTCAATGAGATTTCCCCCTCATCCTTCTAAACTCCAGTAAGTACAGGCCCAGAGCCGTCTAACATTAACCCAATTATGCCAAGGATCATTCGTCAATATCAATGATATTGCACTGACTAAGAGTGCAGAGGTGAGCTCAGGCAAATTGCATTCATTTAACACAATGTATGAAGGCAGCTTAAAGCAGTAAAGAAAAAGGTTGTAATAGAGATTGAAAGGTTAACAACAAGCAGACAGGATAAGTAAGCAATACCCTTTTGGACAATAAAAACAAAGGGATTTTCTTCAAGTCAAATCAAGTTGCATTTGCAGTATTGTCAGATGCACACATTCAGTGAGGTACAGGCAAACCTTTCATTGTATCATTGCTTATTCATCCTGTCTATTCATTTGGTATTCCACCTACATATCCCAATTTCCATCATAATCCTCTTTATTGCTTCAGCTGTCTTCAGACATTGTATGTGCTAAATAAATTTAACACGCTTGGGCATATATGAGTGAGGCCACTGGGCCTGTATTCACTAGAGTTCAGAAGGATGAGGGAGAATCTCATTGAAACTTCCCAAATAGTGAAAGGCCTGGACAGAGTGAATGTGGAGAGGATGTTTCACTAGAAACATAGAAAGCTAGGTGCAAGTAGGCCTTTTGGCCCTTCAAGCCAGCACCGCCATTCAATATGATCATGGCTGACCATCTAAAATCAGTACCTCTGTCCTGCTTTTCCCCCATATCCTTTGATTTCTTTAATGGGAGAGTCTAGGACCAGATGCTCTACTCTCAGAATAAAACAATGGAGATGAGAAGAAATTAATTTTGTCAAAGGGTGGTGAATCCGTGGAATTCATTGGGACAGAAGGCTGTGGAGTCCAAGTCAATGGACATTTTTAAGGTGGAGATTGACAGATTCTTGATTCGTATCGGTGTCAGGGGTTATGGGAAGAAGGCAGGAGAATGGGGTTGAGAGGCAAAGATAGGTCAGCCATGATTGAATGGCGGAGTAGACCTGATGGGTCGAATGGCCTAATTCTGTCCCATAACTTACAAATTTATGAGCTCCACTACACACTCACTGACTGTGCTCCCAATGGCTCCCACCACACAAGGAGGGTATACATGAGAGATGAACTCAGTAAAACCAAGGATAGAATGCAATGCATCACTGCTACTCAACTACAATTTCAGACTCTGCACAGTGCCAAGCAAACCATCTTTCGGTGTATATGCAGACTGTGGTGAAATATATGTGTAGAGGTTAAAAAATTGCAAATGCCATAATCCACAAAAATGTGCTGGCTCACAACTCAGTGCATTACGAATAATAAACTTCTCCTGGATTAGATTTAACTTCAAATTTAAAGTATGCACGTTGTTTGCATTGGAAGGAAAATATGCAAGTCATGCCAGCGCAGTCCACAGGGTGAGAAAATGCCATTGCTGTGCTGAAGCCTCCAATTGAGCCTGTTGCCTGTTGTAACCCATGGGCTTCAGGGAACACATCTACAGTCAGAAAGATCAAAAGGACATCACTACAACCACCGTGGTTTTGCTTTCACGAAATTGCTTTACTTGTACCTCTGTTTATTTCCATATGATGAAATGAAAAACCTTTCCTTCTGCCTGTATTCATCGCTAATAATCTGATGATTGCTGTACACAACCATCAATGGAGTTGTTGTGGAGACGATGAACAGGTTCAAATTCCTCGGCATCCATATCACCAGCAACCTAACCTAGCCCCTTCACACTGATGTGGAGATCAAGAAAGTATTTGCTTTCTTAGGTGTCTGGGAAGATTTGGCATGATCATGAAGATCCTCTCCAACCTCTGCAGATGTGCTACAGACAGTAATCTGACGGTAGGCAGGCATTGCAGTCAGGCATGGCAATTGCTATGTTCTTCACCATCTGAACCTGCAGAGAGTGATGAACATAACCCGTCCTCACTTCCTTCTGTGTTGGAAAGAACTGCAGATGCTGGTTTATAGGCACCAAAATGCTGGAGTAACTCAGCGGGCCAAGCACATCTCTGGAGAGAAGGAGTGGGTGAGGTTTCAGGTCGAGACCCACTATTCATTTTTCCTGTCCATCTTCATGCTGCCTTGTAACAGGAAGGCTGGAAATATCATCAAGCTTACCCTGGCAATTCCCTTTGCTCTCTTCTACCTTCTGGGAGAACAGCTTGAAAGTTTGGATATCCAGATTTATGTTCACCTCCACAGCTTTTAGACTCAATGGTTCAATTGTGCTTTTTAAAAAATATATATCCGAAGTTAAAAACTCACAGTAAAATTATATTCTTACAAGCAGTCCAGTAGGGTATTGCCATAACCAGGCACATCCCCCAGTAGCAAGTCTACAGAAGTAGTTCACTGACCCCACATGCAAGTGGCATCATGTTTTGAATCCTGAACCTATCACCTCTTTCACACTCCCTTCCTGGAGGTGATGCCATAAATTCTTACTCTTAAACTCTTTCTCATTCAGTAATTCCATTATTGCACTTTACTTTTTGTTTGCACTATTTCAGATTGCACTACAACCTTTGCACCAGTCAGCTCTTTTGCGCTCATCATTGTATTTATTGGTGTGTTCGGTGCTGCCTTTTTAGACAAAAAGGTGTTGATACACACATTTAATAAACATTTTTCTCTACACCAGCAGGTTCTGTCATAAAATAAAAAGCACCAGTTATATTGATCATTCATTACTCAAGTGGACGGCACTGTGGGGCAGCAGTAAAGTTACTGCATTACAGCGTCAGAGACCCGGATTTGATCCTGACTATGGGCGATATTCGTGGAGAGTTTGTACGCTCTCCCTGTGGCTTTTTTCTGGGTGCTCCGATTTCCTCCCACATTCCAAAGACATGCAGGTTTGTAGGTTAATTTGCTTCTGTAAATTGTCCCTAGTGTGCAGAATAGAACTAGAGTACGGGTGATTGTTCGTTGGTGCGGACTCGGTGGGCCAAGGGCCTGTTTCCTCGCTGTATCTCTATACTAAACTAAACTAATAAAGTAAACCAAACTAAACTAATTACTGCATACACCCTGTTTACTCTGTATGCTTCATGTGAACAAGGAATTTAATTGTACTCTGGTGTATATGACAATAAACTATTCTGAAACTGGATCCAAATCCTTCTCTGCCTGATCTGCCTTTTGTCTACATGAACGTCCATTTTCCAATATCAACCATTTGAGAAAGTGGATGAGAGTTTTTGCTGTAACATTGCTACGTGGGAAATTTCTCCTCACTTCACTGACTGGGTACTGGGTTGAGAGAGTGTAAACAAGTTTCATGTTGGACCAGTGCAGCCATTGCATGAAGGAAATTGTTAGCTCATCAGTTCTGACACCCATTAGATTAATGCTAACCCCATTGAACTGCCCAGTCTCTGATGGAGGGGTTCTTGAAATGGGAAGAGATATTTCATCGGTTGCTTAATAAGTTCCAAATGTCATGCCAGAAACAATAACAGTCTGGAAATACTGTTGCGCAGACATGATTCACGAGGACTAATTCATTCCAGTAGTCTAATCTTCATTTGCAATAAGATATTATAAGATAAAGCAAAAAATATATATAAAACTGCTTACTTTTGATACATAGACATCATTTTTATTTGTATAGTAGTTTTACTTTTTATATAGATTTATGTATCGCACGGAACAGGCCCTTTAGCCCAACTTGTCCATGCTATGCCAAATGCTTTCTTCGCCACCTTGTGTCTCCTCGTGCTTCTGATTTCAGAGAATGATGCACTTGCACCCTTGTGTCTCTCTCCTCTACAACTCCTCCAGGGCCCTACTGTGCAAGTCCTACCCTGCTTTATATTAGAAAAGTGCAGCACCTCGCTGAGTTAATGGCTCACTTCCCCAGTTCGTCAAGAAACCATTGTGATCTTAATAAATACTCTTCATGGTCCACTGTCCATTTTCAAAGATTATCTAACAGTGTAGGTGGCATGATTAGTGGTGGAATGGTGGACAGGTAAGAAGGTCATTTGCACATAATAGTCAACAATCCTTGCACTTGGTGAGCATGTTCAGTGTGAACAATTTATTCCTTCCAGTAATGTCTGACACAGTAAACTATGAAATGAATACTAATGGAAAAGTGTTCATAATGCAGGAACCAGATGTCTGTATCGCCTGATGACCACTTGAATCACCAAAGCCTAATAGGCTGTGAATCATCATCAGGATACAAACCTGACGGTCAGCATGGTCATGGTGGGCCAAAGGGCCTGTTTCTATGCTGCATGAGACAATATAACAGTTAGTTATTGCTACCGTGAGAAATATATTTATACTGTTGAAGCTACATGTTTACAGTTTGACTCACTACTAATTTCAACATTATTTCCTTTATCGACATTGAATTTTAAAACAATATTCTTGATTATGACATTACCATAGTCAAGGTTGGCAGCAGAAACCCATGTTCGATCCAAACTACGGGTGCTGCCTGTACGGAGGATGTATGTTCTCCCTGTGGGGTTTCCCTGAGTGCTCCAAAGACGTACAGGTTTGCAGGTTAATTGGCTTTGGTAAAGATTGTAAATTGTCCCTAGTGTGTAGCATAGTGCTAGTGTACAGGGATCACTGGTCGGTGCGGACTTGGTGGGCTGAAGAGCCTGTTTCCGTGCTATATCTCTAAGCTAATCCAAACTAATATAGTTGTAGTTTAATTTAGACACTTGCAGGTTTAATGTTCTGATATTACTTTATGTTCATAGTCAGACTTACTAGATGTTATTACCAACGAAACATAACCATGTCCCTCTCACTCCATGTTTCCAGAAATAAATTGGATAGGCATATGGATGAGAAGGGTATGGAGGGTTATGGTATGAGTGCAGGCAGGTGGGACTAAGGGAAAAAAGTTGTTCGGCACGGACTTGAAGGGCTGAGATGGCCTGTTTCCATGCTGTAATTGTTATATGGTTAAAACTATTCAGGAGGTCCAATAGAGTGAACAAAAATATATATAAATTGTGCATGTAAATGACAGAAGCTCTTGGTAAACAGCACATGCGATATTGTCTTTAGATTTGTTAATTAAAAAATGTCCTACTGGCCACAGGGGAAGTGCTGTAAAGATTCATCAGGCTGACTCCTGGGGTGGCAGGTTTGCCGTCTGAGAGAGATTAACTGCACTTCGACTGTTTTAGAGGAGACTTTATTAAAATGGAGAAAATTCTTACAGGGCTCAACAAGATGGATGCAGGGAGGATGTTTTTCTTGGATTAATAATGGTGCTGAGGAAAAATATGAGCCATGGACTTATTGAAAGGTGGAGCAGGCATCAGGAAACCAAATGGCCGCTCCTGCTTCTGTTGGTATTTTCTTCTTACCAGTTCCCCAAACTGCCTGCTTAACGCCAGGCAGTTTGGGGAAGCTAACCCAACACAAAACAGCCATGGCATTTGCTGCTGAGAACATTTTGCAATCTCCAATGTACCTGGCACAAGCCAGCTCCCATCCATCTGCTCTCTCTTGCTGCAGTTGTTAGGTTCTATTAATAACAAGGACAGTTCTCTGTTGAAAACCATATGGCAATTAATGGTCCCCCTTCCCCTGCTCCTCTGTACTGAGTAAAGTGTGTACAATTCCTTCCTCCCCCAAAACCTACACAGAATTTAGATGAAATCCACTTCTCCCAATGAACGGTATTGCAACAACTAACAGAGAATTTCCGTCAACATCTTCTGCTATTAAGCAGGACTTGTACCTCCATCCAGAACCTCCCACTCAAATATTATCTGACCATTCCTTTCACAAACATTTATTTGCATGTCTGTTACTGCAAAGGCAGCCATTGACTCTCTTTATTCCCCCACACAGTCCACGACCTGTATTAAACTTCCTCTGCCTCTGAATCTAACAAACTAATAGAATGTCCATGCCAGAATCAGTGTAAGTGCACATGGTGCGCAGAGGTTTACATAGCTGAGCTATCTACAGGAGCACTGCCTTCAACACACAGCGAAAAACTCCTTTGAAGGGTCTGCTTGTGGACAGTGATATTTTTGTTTGCTTTGGAAGACTGATGTTAGCTAAGCTTGTAAAGAACTGTGCTACAGGTAGAACATTTACAGTATTTTAGGGTGAAAGGGAGGGGCATTAAAACACCACAATTTGGCAGACCACACACAATGCAATGACAAAAAGCTGGGTATCCTAGCAGCAATGCTTGTTGAGGCCAGGAGGGGCAGCAGAGTTTCCATTTAGTCCTTTAACCAGTCACACCATCTGCAAGGGAATGTGAATGCGGGTCAGGCAGCATCTATGGAGTGGTGGACAAAAATGCTGGAGAAATGCATGAGTCTGAAGAAGGGTTACACTCAAACATTGACGCTGTTTTTCCAGCATTTTTGTCTACATTGCCATTTTAAATAATGTGCGATGGGCTTAAGCTATTGCTTGTTCTTTATGGGGAACCTGCCAACAAAAAAACTATTCTCATTGGTGAGTGTGGAGGAGTGTGACTTTATTTATTCATATATTTTTTAAAATATTTTTTTGAGCGTGAGAACTTCTGTCATCGGCGTGAGAGCGTGAGAATATCCTAAAATACGTTCGTCTCACGCTCAATGCGTGAGAGTTGGCAGTCCTGGTTTAGTTGTGCTGTGAGATACAGTGCGGAAACAGGCCCTTCGGCCCACCGAGTCTGCTCAGATCACTGATCCCCGCACACTAACATTATCCTGCACACTATGGACAATTTACAATTTTTACCAAAGCCAATTAACCTACAAAGCTGTACGGCTATGAAATGTGGGAGGAAACTGGAGCTCCTGGAGAAAATTCACGCGATCATGGGGAGAACGTACAAACTCCGTATAGATAGCATCCATAGTCAGCATCGAACCTAGGTCCCTGGACCTGTGAGGCAGTAACCCTACCGATGCACCACCCTGCCACCCCGCTGCTGTAATGAGGAACAAAACACAAAGTGCTGGTGGAACTCAGCACGTCTGTGGAGTCAATGGACAGGTGACATTTCTGACTTGAGCCTGAAGAAGAGTCCCGACCTGAAATGTTGCCTGTCCATTCCACAGATGCTGCCTGACCCACTGAGTTTGTACAGCACGTTGTGTTTAGCTTTAACCAGCCTTTCTTTCTCATCAGTGGTTTGCCTCTCTGTACAAAGACAGTATGATTACAGATAGAGAGTGGAGGAGTTAAAGCCAAGTATCATTTTATCTCTTCGGTCAGAAACGTATCGTGTTTGAAGTAACCTGCTGTTTTGAAGTTACAATAGTTTGATTGTGAGCAGAAAATAGCACTGAGATGCATGGTCAGTTAATTCAGTGGCAATGATTGAGGCAGGGATGTGGCAATAGAATTCCCTCAAACCCTTCAAAATAACAGCATGAGATCACTTGCATCCGATCTTTTTGGAAGGCTAACATAAAAAACAGAAAATGATGGAAATACCCAGCTGGTTGAGCTGCATCTATGGGGGGAGAAACAGAGCGAATGTTTCAGGTTGCTGAATCAGAAGAGCCTTGTCAAAAGACTGTCTTCTCCGACAATCCTTTCACCACTGCAATGGAAAATCTGCCCAGTTAATCTGCTCTTCCAAGTTGTGAGAACTGGCGTACAATCTGCGAACTATCACACGTAGTTCACTATGACAGACAGGTACACAGATAGGAAAGGTTCAGAGGGATGTGGGCCAAAAGGGACCAGCTTAGATGGGGTATTTTGGTCGGCATAGATGATTTGGGTGAAGAGGCCTTTATCTGTGCAGTACGACTCTGTGACATGGCTATTACCAGCTGAAACCTAAAGCCAAAGGGCATTAGTTAACTTGGATTAACAGGGCAGTCACGTTGACCCCCTTTATTTTACATATCAAGTCTTGATAATAAAGTGCAACAAGCAGAAACATGTTGAAATTACTCTGAGGAGTAAAGCAAAGCATCATTAACTTACTGAAATCCCATGCATCACTGGCACTTTGTCAACAGGAAAATGCCCGTTGAAGTTTCTGTTATTGGAGTTTTATACAGAGAATTGGCAAACATCACACAACAAGCTGGCAAATGTTATACAAAATAGAATGACCCCCTACATGGCTTTGGTGTGCATAGTGGTTCCATTATCTCTGGGTTTATGATGGGACAGCTGTGAAAATAATGTTTTGTTGCTCTGTGGTTACCAGCAACAGATTTTCCTGTCGGCTGCCAAGTGTATGCTTTTGCCAAAAATGGTCTAATGCGCAAAGGCTGATGATGCCTATTGTGACGTTTTAATTCTCTTTCTTCCTCTATTGCCCAATTTTTACATTTTTTCCTAGTTCTGTTTTGTTTTTTATGCAACACTTTCCTCATCCAACAGCATAAAGTCAGCGTAAAGCCCACAATACTTCTCCACTGAAATTCACTCCGCTTCAAGTGAAGTGGGCAGCAAAGTGGTGCAGCAGTGGAGTTGCTGCCTTACAGCAGCAGAGACCCTGGTTCAACCCTGACCAAGGTTGCCGACTGTATGGGGATTGTACATTCTGTGACCGCATGCGTTTTCTCTGGGTGCTCCGGTTTCCTCACACATTCCAAAGACAAAGAGATTTGTATGTTAATTGGCTTCTGTAAATTGTAAATTGTCCCTAGTGTGTAAGATAGAGATAGTGTACAGGGTCGGTGCGGACTCGGTGAGCCGCAGGGTCTGTTTCCACACTGTATCTCTAAAGTCTACAGTCTAAAGCCAAGTTTATTGACATAGGTACAAGTACAGTGAGCTACAGGTACAATGAAAACTCTTGCTTGCAGTAGCATCACAGGCACATAGATTCATACATTCTGGAAGAATAAGACATAATGCAAGACATGAGTGTAAAGCACAATTCTAAAACAAGTCCATAGTAGTGTAAGAGATGGTCCGTACTATTCCATTGCCAAGGGAGGAATAGAGTGGTGCACGTCGGTTCAAGAACACGGTGTATGTAGGAAAGTAGCTGTTCTAGAACCGAGTGGTACGGGACGTCAGACTTATGTACGTCCTGCCCGACTACACTGACTGATCCAATCCTCGAGTTACAAGGACACAATTCTCCACCTTGAGATACAGTGCAGAGGGGAGAAACAAGGACTCCACAATGAGGAATATTAACTGGAGAAAGCCATGGCTCTTCAGTCTAAAAGTGACAGAGAGAAAGCTGCACATAAATATAAGGATAGACACAAAAAGCTGGAGTAGCTCATAGGGTCAGACAGCATCTCTGGAGAAAAGGAATAGGTGATTTTTTGAGTCGCGACCCTTCTTCAGATACAATCAACACAAAAAGCTGAAGTAACTCGGCGGATCAGACAGCACCTCTGGAGAAAAGGATTAGGTGATGTTTCGGGTCGAGACTCTTCTTCAGACCTTTCTTTGACCAGCGTCAGCAGTTCCTTCCTACACAAATAAATAGTAACTGGGCAGGAAATCTACCACTTTCAAAGGCTAATGAGGTGAGAGAGACTTGGCAAAAGGCATGATTTGGATTACCACCAGGAATTTCCTTTATTCACAATGACTAATCAACACCAGGAATGCACACAGTGTGAAGGCGTAGATCAATGCTATGCTTCAGGGGATGTGGTGATGTGGTGTTGTGCGAGCACCATTGAATTGAATAGCCTTCCTTTTCACCATTTATTCCTGTGAATAGCTGGGGAATAAAGTGCTAACTAGTTGTTTTTGGACAATCCCCAAAATAAAACAGGTTGGCAACACATAGTGGATATCTTTCTTGCAATCAGTCATTTCTGACATTTGTAGAAAATGTAAAAGAAGCACTTCCGCTCCTACCAGGTGTGGCAAGGCCCAGAGATTCAGCCAAAACTCCTGCAACAGCAGAATCCACCTTAACCAGCAGCAACCTGAGAGACTGAAGTCTGTTTCCTGCACTGGTGCAGATTCGTTTAGTTTAGTTTAGTTTAGATCAGTTTAGTTCTTGGTTCTTAGTTACTTGGTCCTCCAAAATATTCCAACTGGAATTTAAACTGGAGGTGGTGAAGGGAGGGGTTTAGCCAGAGAGGGTTATTGGGAAGAAAGTACCACTTTAAATTTAGTTGCATCTGGCTGGGCAACCGTGGCTTGGTGGAGATTATTCCATGCTTTAATAGTGCTGTAGTTTAGAAATACAGCATGGAAAAACCCCAGGTCCAGATGGGTTTAGTAATTAATTTTACTAAAAAATTCATGAATTAATCTCCCGTTGCTTACAAGCCCGTTAATCACATGCATTTAAAGAACAGACGCTACCACAAACTTTAGCCGAATCACACTGATACCCAAAAAAGATAACGATCTCAAAGAGCCGGGATCATATAGAGCAATAGCTCTGCTAAATACAGACCAGAAAATATTAGCTAAAACCCTAGCAAGAAGACTAAGTAAACACGTTAGTAAATTAATACACCCTGATCAAACTGGGTTTATATCCAAGAGACACTTGTTCAAAAACTTGAGACGCCTGTTTAATGTAATGTACTCACATAGAACGATAAAAGAAGACTTATCAATCATTTCATTAGATGCAGAAAAAGCATTTGACCAAGTAGAATGGAAATATCTTTTCACAGTATTGCAAAAATTTCAACTAGGAGAACATTTTATTTCATGGATAAAGTTGGTATATAACAAGCCGACCGCCAGTATACTGACTAATCAAGTCAAGTCAAGTCAAGTCAAACAAACTTTATTGTCATTTAGAAATACATTGATATATGCAGTTCCAAACGAAATTACGTTGCATTTGGCTCCCTGTGCAACACAATAAATTAACCGAAGGATAGGTATGTATGAAAAGGATAAATAGACAATAGTGGCAGCCCATTTACATGGCATTCAGGAGTCTGATGGCTCGTGGGAAGAAGCTGTTGCGGAACCTTGATGTTCTGCTCCTCATGCTGCTCTCTCATCAAGCACTCTCACCTAAATTTCAATTATCCATGGGCACTAACAAGGGTGGGCATTATCACCTATGTTATTTGCCCTTGTGATCCAACCCTTAGCTGAAAGTATTAGAGTACATCTGAACATCCATGGCTATAATACTAAATATTCTAATAATAAGATATCGCTGGATGCAGACGACGTACTATTATATATTACCAACTCCCAATTTAGTATTCCAAACATTACTAAATCTTATAGAAGAATTTGGTTCCTTTTCTGGGTGTAGAATAAACTGGAACAAAGTGAAATTATGTCAATAAAACCTCAAGATCCAACACACCTTCTAAAATTTCGCTTTAGAATTGCTACGGGAAAATGTAAATATCTTGGAGTTTACATGACTAGAAAATACCCTTCTTTATTTCAAGCAAATCTTTCACCATTAATTACCAAATTAAATGCCCTTATTTGATTTTGGAAAACGCTTCCGATTTCCCTTATAGGTAGAATAAATGCCATAAAGCTGATCTTCCTTCCAGAAATCCTGTACCTATTTCAATCAATACCGATTTTCCCCCCCTAAAAATAAAAAAAAACTCTGTTATGTGATCACAAACTTTTATTTGGGATTATAAAACTCACAGAATTCATAAACGACATTTATGTAAACCTAAAGAAATCGGCGGACTGGCTTTCCCTTATTTTATTTACTATTACTGGGCAATGAATATTAAAAATTTAATCTAGTGGATGGACGATACATGCCAACAGGTAAACTGGCTAATAGAAACATAGAAAATAGGTGCAGGAGTAGGCCATTGGGCCCTTCGAGCCTGCACCGCCATTCAATATGATTATGGCTGATCATCCAACTCAGTATCCTGTACCTGCCTTCTCTCCATACCCCCTGATCCCTTTAGCCACAAGGGCCACATCTAACTCCCTCTTAAATATAGCCAATGAACTGGCCTCAACTACCTTCTATGGCAGATAATTCCAGAGACTCACCACTCTCAGTGTGAAAAATGTTTTCCTCATCTCGGTCCTAAAGGAATTCCCCCTTATCCTTAGTCTGTGACCCCTTGTTCTGGACCGCCCCAACATTGGGAACAATCTTCCTGCATCTAGCCTATCCAACCCCTTAAGAATTTTGTAAGTTTCTATAAGATCCCCCTGCAGTCTTCTAAATTCTAGTGAGTACAAGCCAAGTCTATCAAGTCTTTCCTCATATGAAAGTCCTGACATCCCAGGATTCAGTCTGATGAATCTTCTCTGTACCCCCTCTATGGCAAGAATGTCTTTTCTCAGATTTGGAGACCAAAACTGTACGCAACACTCCAGGTGTGGTCTCACCAAAACCCTGTACAACTGCAGTAGAACCTCCCTGTTCCTATACTCGAATCCTTTCGCTACGCATACAGGCACAACAGGCAGTGAAGAAAGTTAATGGCATGTTAGCCTTCATAAAGAGAGGAGTTGAGTATAGGAGCAAAGCGGTCCTTCTGCAGTTGAACAGGGCCCTGGTGAGACCACACCAGGAGTATTGAGTGCAGTTTTGGTCTCCTAATTTGAAGATGGACATTCTTGCTATTGAAAGAGTGCAGCGTAGGTTCACAAGGTTAATTCCTGGGTTGGCGGGACTGTCACATGATGAAAGAATGGAGAAACTGGGCTTCTATTCACTGGAATTTAGAAGGATGAGAGGGAATCTTCTAGAAACATATAAAATTATTAAGGTATTGGACACGCTAGATGCAGGAAACATGTTCCCGATATTGGGTGAGTCCAGAACCAGGGGCCACAGATTAAGAATAAGGGGTAGGCCATTTGGAACTGCGATGAGGAAAAACTTTTTCACACAGCGAGTTGTGAATTTGTGGAATACTCTACCTCAGAAGGCAGTGGAGGCCAATTCGCTGGATGCATTCAAAAGAGAGTGAGACAGAGCTGGCTCTTAGGGCTGGCGGAATCAAGGCAGGATTCTCCTACTCCTGCACCTATGTATCTATGAAATGTTTCTCCCCCATTTTGATCTGTCACAGGCCAGCAATTCTCATGAGTTAATGAGGTTGTATTTTACAAGGAAGCTTTAAGAATATCCAGGGAACATTTTGTCTATTCACCCCAGAACTATCTTGCTGGGATGCGTTTCTTGATCAGTATGGGTGTCAGGGGTATAGTACGGGTGGGGAGAAGGAGTGAAAGATAGATCAGCCATGATTGAATGGCGGAGGAGACCTGATGGGTCAAATGGCCTAAAACGTATGAACTTATGGAGTCCACATGGTGTGCCATTTTCAGTGGTCACGTCTTGTAAGCGAGTATAATGTGGCCTTCACACCAGACTGAGTTGAGAATGATCACAGCCCAAACGCTGTGAAAGTTGGCTTGCGGGAGGATACCGATGTGGATTCATTTTCCTTGCCAATGAAATTGGAGGATGTTGCCAGGAATGTGTTGATGGTGCTTCTCCAGTGCTCTGAAGTCTCTGATGTATAAAGAGTGCATGGAACACAGTTGGCAGCACATTGGCGCAGCTGTAACCTTGCTGCCTTGCAGCGCCAGAGACCCAGGTTCGATCAATGCTGTCTGTACGGAGTTTATACGTTCTCCCTGTGACCACTTGGGTTTGCCCGGGTGCTCCGGGCACCCGGCCTCCGGATTCCTCCCACATTCCAATGACGTGCAAGTTTGTAGGTTTATTGAATAATATTCCTTGAAATATTTAAGTGCTGACATTGTAAATCATACGTTTTCCTAGAAAATAAACAATTGCAGACACAGCATAAATCCATCACCCTTGAATAGCCAGATTAATTCCTCCCCCACTCCACAGGTTTCCAGGTTAATTGGCATCTGTAAATTGTAAATTGTCCCTCGTGTGTAGGATAGTTCAAATGTACAGGGTATTCGCTGCTGGGTGTGGACTCGGTGTCCACGCTGTATCTCTAAAGTCCAAAGTCTAAAGATGCTTGTTAGACCATGAATCCAGGCCCAGGTTTGAGGTTTGGCTTCTCAGACGTTCTGCTCCTCATGTAGTCAATGCTGGGGCTAGTTCATTGAAGGCAATAGTAAATTCTGCCATCAATGTCTGCATTGGCTTTGTGGTGTATCTCTGGATAAGGAAAGTGATCCACATTTTTCAGGGTTGAAACATGGATCTGGATCATCAGGGCAGCAGGGCTGTGTGGCAGGAACATATTGGCCAAAGTTGTTGGTTTGTTGGCCGTTTAGTATAAGACACGTTCTCCTGGATGCTTCAGTGAAGGAACTCACAATGATCGGGAGTTCAGCCACCAAGTGCACTGGGTGAATGGTCTATTTTCGGCACATTACGATGCATGAGTTACTATCGCATCCAAACTCCACGGTCAGAATCCATCTTTTACCCACCCACGTCTGTATTATAAACAAGCACTATCACCATGGATGAAATGGGAGGATTTACTTGGTTGAATGGCTCAACCTAACAATGTGCGTATGGATAGACACAAAATGCTGGCGTAACCCAGCGGGTCAGGCAGCATCTGAAGTACTGATTCCTGGGATGTCAGGACTGTCTTATGAAGAAAGACTGGATAGACTCGGTTTATACTCCCTAGAATTTAGGAGATTGAGAGGGGATCTTATAGAAACTTACAAAATTCTTAAGGGGTTGGACAGGCTAGATGCAGGAAGATTGTTCCCGATGTTGGGGAGGTCCAGGACAAGGGGTCACAGCTTAAGGATAAGGGGGAAATCCTTTAAGACCGAGATGAGAAAGACTTTTTTCACACAGAGAGTGGTGAGTCTTTGGAACTCTCTGCAACAGAGGGTAATTGAGACCAGTTCATTGGCTATATTTAAGAGGGAGTTAGATGTGGCCCTTGTGGCTAAGGGGATCAGAGGGTATGGAGAGAAGGCAGGTACGGGTTACTGAGTTGGATGATCAGCCATGATCATATTGAATGGCGGTGCAGGCTCGAAGGGCCGAATGGCCTACTCCTGCACCTAATTTCTATGTTTCTATGTTTCTAAGTAAAGGAATAGGATGATCAGCCATGATCACATTGAATTGTGGTTCTGGCTCAAAGGGCCGAATAGCCTACTCCTGCACCTATTGCCTGTTGTCTATTGTGACGTTTCGGGTTGAGACCCTTCTCCAGTCAGGAGAGGGAAACTGAAGGCTTGACAAGGGTTAGAACAAATCATAGCCGGCACCAATGACTCGGAAAGGTGGAGCTCACAATGGTCCATTGTTGGCTGTGAAAGAGGTGGTCATCAACTCCAGAGATGCTGCCTGACCCGCTGAGTTACTCCAGCATTTTGTGCCGATCTTTGGTGTAAATCAGCATCTGCAGTTCCTTCCCGCACAATGTGCATGTGGAGTTTGCTTTCACGATGGCATGTGGTCAAAGCTTTTGATTGAGAGCATAAAATTCAGCCACATGAAAGGTTTTTTTTTCCTGTTCCAGCGGAGTCTAGGATTTCATCCAAACTTCACCACAGGGAGAAAGTCACCACAGGGAGGGTTGACGTCAGCTCAAAAAAATCGAACTGCGAGGCACTAATCCATCCTCTTGCACGTGACCCCTGAAGAGGAAGTGGTGCTGGGGGGTAGAGGTCAACGGCAAGCTCTCATTCAGTGCAGGGTTCATGAAGAACATTAAAAAATACCAGCTTTGTTCTTGACACACACCATCTTTCATTCTTAGCAGTGAGGCCCGTACTTGAAAACCTTAAACTGAAATGCTCGCTGTGATGCTTGAACTCGAAGAGTTAATGGTACTCCTGGGACCAAGTACACATGGATATCATCTGCGCCTCATAGATCACAGAATATAAATCCATCCAAATGAATTAGTGCAGAATTAGAAAACATATGCGTGTTTATCGTATTCATAGCAAAAATAGATTTCGGATCTGTGGGTCATTATTGTTATTTTTAAACAAGTGAATCAAATGGCTGGCAACAGAAAGGCTTGGTTGAACAAACTATGGCCTGGAGAGTTTGAGAGATGTGGGGGTTTATAACAAGAGGAATTATTCTTTTGTAAACCGGTATCTGCAGTTTCTTGTGTCTCCTAATTAGAGACATAGAGTGATACAGTGTGGAAACAGGCCCATCAGCCCAACTTGCCCACATCGGCCAACAATATCCCAACTACACTCGTCCCACTTGCCAGCGCTTGGTCCATATCCCTCCAAACCTGTTCTATCCATGTACCTGTCTAACTGTTTCTTAAATGATGGGATAATCCCAGCCTCAACTACCTCCTCTGGCAGCTTGTTCCATACACCAACCACCCTTTGTGTGAAAAAGTTACCCCTCAGATTCCTATTAAATCTTCTCCCCTTCACCTTGAACCTATGTCCTCTGGTTCTCGATTCCCCTACTCTGGGCAAGAGACTCTGTGCATCTATCCGATCTATTCCTCTCATGATTTTGTACACCTCTATAAGATCACCCCTCATCCTCCTGCGTTCCATGTAATAGAGACCCAGCCTACTCAACCTCTCCCTGTAGCTCACACCCTCGAGTCCTGGCAACATCCTTGTAAATCTTTTCTGAACCCTTTCAAGCTTGACAATACCTTTCCTATAACATGGTGCCCAGAACTGAACACAATATTCTAAATGCGGTCTCACCAACGTCTTATACAACTGCAACATGACCCCCCAACTTCTATACTCAATACTCTGACGGATGAAAGCCAAAGTGCCAAAAGCCTTTTTGACCACCTTATCCACCTGCGAATCAACCTTCAAGGAACCATGCACCTGTACTAGATCCCTCTGCTCTACAACACTACCCAGAGGCCTACCATTTAATGTGTAGGTCCTGCCCTTGTTCGACGTCCCAAAATGCAACACCTCACACTTCTGTGTATTAAATTTCATCAACCATTTAATAAGAAATTATTCTTCTGGACACAGTGCCAAATCAACTGGTGCTAGACAGAGTAAAGAATTACTTACGATGCAAATTGAAACCTAATGCAAAGATGTTTTGCACAGAACGTTTGCACCAGCAGTGACTTGTAGTCCTGAGGTACCAGTAGCTAAACCTTTCGAACGGCAGGAATTCGGACCTGGCACATATAGATGGTATGTAGAGATTGGAACAGACAAAGTGAAATGAGAATGTCACCCCTTCCATATATGCTCAACAGTTTTTACTTAAAATTACCAAAAAATGCAAATCTTGTCATTTCTTTCAACAAATTACAGTCAGGTGACTACACCACCCACCCTTGTCCCACCATATGCCTTCTCTAGACTTGAGACTTTAGACAGAGAGCATGGACACAGGCCCTTTGGCCCACCATGTCCATGCCAACCGACGATCATGCCTGGACACCATCAATATCCTACACACTTGGAATGATTTTCAATTTTTACCAAAGCCAATTAACCTACAAACCTGTACGCCTTTGGAGTGTGGGATGAAACTGGAGCACCTGGAGGAAACCCATGCGGTCAAAGGGAGAACGTACAAACACTCATAGTCAAGATTGACCCGGGTCTCTGGCGCTGTAAGGCAGCAACTCTACCGCTGCTCCACCTGAAGAAACCGAGTATGGTAAAACCCTCTCCATAAGATGCGTTAGAAAATAAAAGGTAATCATTATATTCCTGCATGTTGTTTGTTCTCAGTATCTTCTCATAGTGAGAGGAAATAAACATCTTGGTTTAATACTGCTAGTTCCAGTTTATCTTAGTTTAGCTTAGAGATACACCATGGAAACAGGCCATTCGGCCCACCTAGTCTGCACCGATCTATGATCGCCCGCTCACAGTAGTTCTATCCTACATACTGCAGACAATTTACAGAAATCATTAACCTAGGAACCTGCATGACCAGTGCTAATATCAATAACAGGAGACTGCGTGGTTCATTGGGCAGATAGAGGCTATTCATCCCAGGCGATTTGGTTGGAATCCAGCCAGATGCGATGGTATAAATGAGTCCTTTGTGCCGTGGCTATAAAAGTCCAATGTGAAGCAAGTTGGTGCAGTCTTAAACTATGTGGAACTTATGAATTAAGAGGTGAAGCCATTCAATAGGATTGCAGCTGATCTGATAGTGACTTCAACTTTGCATCCATATCTACCCAGAATATCTCACTGCCTCACTTATCATCAATCTATTTCACCACCCTTTGAGGAAGAGAGTTCCAAAGACTCAAGTCACAGGAAAAAGTCTTGAACAAGTGGGTATACTTTTAAATTGCTTCCAAACATCCACCTTGTGATGGGTCCATTGCATATTTTCATACCTCATACACCTTTGATCTTTGACCACTCTCATAATTCATCTATTTCCCTTTGTAATCTATTCAAGGGAAATTTTCCTTTGTAATCTATTAACTTCCCTACCTACCTCTGTGTCGCCCGTAAATGAAGCAGCCATTCCTTCCATTCTTTCATCTAAGTCATTCTTATAAATTGTTTAAAGTTGAAACCCCAGCACTATTTCCTAATTGAATCATGCCAATGATATCTTTCAGGCCCACATACTGTCTCATGTTAGCCAGTTTTCTATCTGTGCCAATATGTTACTTCCTACATCATCAGCTTTTGTTTTCCTCAGTAACCCACCAAATTCTATAAATCTTAGTCCATCCAGATGTTCCTCTTTATCCACAACACATGTTGCTCCTTCTAGACGATTTTCAATAAATTGGCGAATGCGATTTATTTCACAAACTTTGCTGAGTTTGCATCACTTTCAAAGTTCCCTTGTAGAGAGTCTTTCAACACAGCTTTTAACACTTCAAAAGAGCATGGAGAAGATTTACAAAGATTTTGCCAAGACTTGAGGCCCTGGAGAGCAGGATGCTGAGGGTTGATCTTATAGAATATAAACTCGTGCGGGGAGGAGATAGGGTGAATGCACAGATATCTTTTTAAATGCAGGGTAGGGACATCAAGAACCAGAGGACATAGGCTTAAGGTAAGAGGGCCAACTTTGTTTAACAGGAACCTGAGAGGCAACTTTTTCATTCAGATTATGGTGAGTGTATGGAACAAGCTGCCATTTGTGGCAGGTGCGATCCTTTTTATAACTATAAAACTCTGACCTTGGATGTGGATATGGGTGTGTGTGTGTTTGTGTGTGTGTGTGCGTGCGTGCGTGCGTGTGTGTGTGTGTGTGTATTTATTTTGTTTGTGTGTAATCACATCTACTTGAAGAAACGACGCGCTAACGGGAATTTTTTTACATATTCCGGTAGAGATTTACCCCCAGGAATCCAAAATTTGCTTCCCTCAAAATGTTGTGCTTTATTTCTTGAGTTATTAATAAAAATCTTCACAAATCCGATCAAAATTTGAATTCAAAACGCCTGTATTTTTCGCTGATGGCGTGACAATACATCTGCCTGCCTGCCGTGCCATCTGCTCACGCTGCGACTGATGTCACCACCCACCCCTCCCTCCTCCCCCCGTTGTTCAAAACTCGCCCCGTCGACTGAACACCGAAGATCATCGCTGAAGACTGCGGCACGCGCTGCGAATGAAGAACTAACAAGTCGAGTCCTGTATTAGAGCTCTCGGGTCCGTCTCGGCTCCCATCGGTCGCTGCCGAAAAACATGTGAAGAAAACGCTGATCTTTGAAAAAAAGATCATAGAGCGCTGTCTTCTTGCTCGCGCTGCGAGTGATGTCACCCCCCCACCCGACCACTCCCCCCGTTCTCTGGCCCTGCCTGCCAAAGATCATAGAGCGGAGCCTGCAGCCTAGAGCCGGGACCGAGGTTCGGGAACCAGCCCTCCCCTCTGATGAAGCACACCCCCCCACCCCTCAATCTACCCCCTCTCTCTCTGCACCCCCGCTCCATCTCTGCCCCCCTCACTCTCCCTCTCGCCCCCCCCTCCGCCTCACTGTGTTCCTCTTTGTGCCTCTCTATGTGTCTCTGTGTGTCCCTCACTGTGTCCCTCTCTGTACCCCTGTGTCCCTCTCTGTGTCCCTCTCTCTCTACCCCCTCCCTCTCTAGCCGTGCCTGCGAGTTGGGGGCTATACGTGAGTGGATAGGGCAGGGGCTGGGGTAAAAGGAATGAATGAATAAAATTAATATAATATCAATGGGGGTGGTTAGTGTGTGTGTGTGGGGGGTGGTTAGTGTGTGTGTGTGAGGGGTTGGTTAGTGTGTGTGTGTGACGCTGCAGGCTGCCCACTCCCCCCGCAACTGCGTGTGGAGGGGATGGGACCCAATGGGTCCTACTTGGTCTTCTAATATTTAAAATACACTTGGACAGGTATATGGATTAACAGTCCAAAATTTAAAAGTCATCAATAGTTGGCTAATTCAATAATTTTGGAGAAGCTTAGTAAATACACTTCAAATATGGGAATGAAATTAAACCACATCTGAAGGAACAATTATGTTCGGAGAATTCAATAACGCATTGTAAGAAGTCACACTACAGCCATTTAAAAAAAATCAAGAATTGTCAATGTTGGTTTAACATCTAATATTCCTATCATTTTGTTTGATTTTAATAACGTTTAATGTCTTTTAAGAAACAGAGAAAGATGTTAAATTGAACTTTACCCAGGGAGCAGCGATCTCCTTTATCCTCTTCCCCTCAGAGTCACTGATAAAGTTGTGGTACAGTGCAACATATGGCTTCTGGCTTATAATCTCCCTCTTCACAGGCTGGAGAATCAAATGTGGACTGAGGTTTGATTCGTAGGAGCAGTACAGCTTTGAATCTTGATAGTGTTTTGGCTGTAACATAATAAATCAATAATGACCAAGAAATATGTTAGAGAAAATCGTTATGGAAGTATTAGCCTCAAGAATTACAAATAATTTTAACCTTGCAGGGAGCATATATAAAAATGATGTTTGATATTATCAGGAAGTATTTCACATAAAACTATACTTCAATGGCAGGATAGTCTAGAAGCAGCTGACTTTAAACCTGTGCGCGGTGGCACAGTGGTAGAGTTGCTGACTTACTACACCAGTGACCTGGGTTCGATCCTGACCACGGGTGCTTGTCTGTACGGAGTTTGTACGTCCTCCCCGTGACCTGCGTGGGCTTTCTCCGAGATCTTTGGTTTCTTCCCACACTCCAAAGTTAATTGGCTTGGTATAAATGTAAATTGTCCCTCGTGTGTGAGGGATAATGTTAGTGTGCGGGGATCGCTGGTCAGCGCGGACTTGGTGGGCTGAAGGGCCTATTTGCGGGCTGTAACTCTAAACTAAACTAAACATTAAGCACGATGGCATAATAACATGCTACAGGATGGTATATATAACCATAAATACTTTTAACAGACGAGTCAAAATTTCTTCACAGTTCTCCCCATTTCTTGTTCCAAAAGCTGTTCTCCAATGAACTAGAAGCTGTTCACACAATCCCCATCCATGTTTTAGGATATGATTTAAATGGTGGGTTATTGAGTAGGGTGAGAATGACGGCTTCAGTAATAATTTTCCCTTAACGTGAAATAATACAAAATTTGACCCCACTTGCCACGTCCATTGATAGAATATGATTTAAAGATAAGAAATTTGAAAGAAAATAGCTTGGAGTTTTGATGCCAGACCAAATTAGACTTGCCAGAGAATGTAGTTGAGGCAGATACTATTGCAACGTTTAAGAAACATTTAGACAGGTACTGTCTGGTTAGGACTGGTTTAGTGGGGTATGGGCCAAACACAGGCAGGTGGGAATACTGTAGATGGGACACTTTTGCTAGTGTGGGCAAGTTGGACCGAAGGGCCTGTTTCCCTGCTGTGACTATGACCATATTGGAATTTCAGCCACAGATTATACAATTAGACAAGAAATGAAGCTGGCCACTAAAGTTAAAAATAAAAGAAGATAAAATAAACTTGCAAAGCCCCTTCATGACTGAGAAAGTACTAAAAATTGATTTAAATTTGAGTCATAATTTCATTATTCTGTTTTGGGACATTTGACAATAAAATATTCTTGACTCTTGAGTAATTGTACACTAGAATTGAGAGGCTGTGATTTTACCTGTGAACCCAGTTTCTGACACAGTGATTCATAAGTGTTCCTTGTCAGCAGGTACGTTGTGTTTGGTCTTTGAAGCACAACATCCTTGGGATGAGCATCTGCAGAGGCTCCCAAGAGTTTTTGATACTTTGCTATGTTTCTGGAAATTCTTCTATTGTTAACATCTGTTGATGAGAAGTCAAACATCAAAGTAGAACCTGAAGACTCGGTATGTCAATAATCTAAATGTAGACAGTGGTGGCGCAGTGTTGCAGCGGTAGAGTTTCTGCCTTACAGCGCCCGAGACCCAGGTTCGATCCTGACTACGGGTGCTGTCCGTACAGAGTTTGTATGTTCTCCCTGTGACCGCGTGGGTTTTCTCTGGGTGTTCCAGTTTCCTCCAACGCTCCAAAGATGTACAAGTTTGCAGGTTAATTGGCTTCGGTAAAATTGTAAATTGTCTCTAGTGTGCATGATAGTGCCAGTGTACGGGTCGGAGCAGACTCGGTGGGCTGAATGGCCTGTTATACTGAATGGTACTGTATATTTAAAGTCTAAAGCAAAGCCTAAACGAAAAGATGTACAAGTTCTTATTGATAAGCAGAGAGTTAGTTTATTGCAAAGCAGAACATTTAGCATGTTAAGCAAATACACATTTTTTTTGTACTAATGTTTTGCGGACATTAATTAATTGACTAAGTACCATGAGTTATTATGTATAAAATCATACCTTATTTACAAGCCATGGTTTTGCTGAGAATTAACCAGACATGTGTTTAGTGGGATTTTATTCTTGTGAAGCTCGTCCAGAAACAGATGCAGAAGAATTCTGCTTTTTGCAAAAGGCAAACTCTTTTGTTGGGACCACTGAGGCTTCCGATCTTACAGGTCTTACAAGAATTTATTTCTTACAAAAGAAATTTGAATATATTTTAAGTTATATTGTGCTCTCTGGTATTTCTTTCACCATCTGTTACACTTGTCTATGGCTTGATTGTACTCATAAGTAGTATAGTAACAAGGAACTGCAGATGCTAATATTCCAAAGAAAGACACCAAATGCTGGAGGAACTCAGCGGGTCAGGCAGCATCTCTGTAAAACATGGATAGGTGACTTTTCAGATCGGGTCTGAAGAAAGGTCCTAAAACGCCATCTCTCCGTGTTGTCCAGAGATGCTGCCTGACCCGCTGAGTTACTCCAGCACTTTGTGTCTTTCTTCATGTGCAGTATAAGCTGATGGGATAGCACAGAAACAAAACCTTTCACTGCCTCCCTGTACACATGACCGAAAAAAAATATTTCTGAAAAAAAATCCTAGAAGGAAATGAAACTTACAGATAAGTCCAGATATTTAATTAAATTTGGGGTGATAAATACTGCATGTAGTTTCCAGTTGCTAAATCACAGCTGATAAAAACATAGAAACATAGAAAATAGGTGCAGGAGTAGGCCATTCGGCCCTTTGAGCCAGCACCGCCATTCAATATAATCATGGCTGTTCATCCAAAATCAGTACCCCATTCCGGCCTTTTCCCCAAATCCCTTGATTCCCTTAGTCCTAAGAGCTAAATCTAACTCTCTCTTGAAAGAGTCATGCATTGACTGACTGTACAAAACTGAGGAAAAGTTAGTTTAGTTTAGAGATATAGTGCAGTAACAGGCCCTTTGGCCCACAAAGTAGGCACTGACCAGCGATCACCTGTATCCATTCCATGTTACCCCAGTTCCACATCCTACACACTAGGAGCAATCCACAGAAACCAATTAATCTACCAATGTGTACGTCTTTGGAGTGTGGGAGGAAACTGGAACGCCCGGAGAAAACCCACATGGTAAGAGGGAGAACGTGCAAACTCCGTTCAGACAGTACCCGTAGTCAGACCCGGCCCTCCGACGCTTTCAGGCAGCAACACTAATGCTGTGCCACAGCGCCACCCGAGATAGTATAACAGCAGTGGAGTTCATAAAATCACTGTACTAATAGATCTGACAAAATGGAAAACGTAAGACTGACAGGAAAAGCAAAATAGTGACTGCAGCCAGACAAAAATCAAAATCAGATTAAAATTGAATTAAAATGGGAGAATAAATAAGATTAATGTAGGAATCATGTAAATTGCGTTTCTGACATTCAATGTGACTCGATAGACCAGAGAGCTCACTTGAGTGCTGTTTATGACTCACAGTGAAAAGCCACATAAACATCCACTTCACAACGGGGAGTTGTGATGATCGAGCCATTCCAAATATGAGCAGCACTGAGGTTTTGGATACAATTCTATCTTATCGAAAGCTGTTGAGGAAACCTAGAGGACAATATCCTTCTTTGAAGGTGGGAGTTAGTAATGGATGAAATATATAAATTTATTTTGAGACTTTGGAACGTTGTATGATCAAAAATAAGGACAGACCAAGAAGACGAAAAGTGTATGTCAAAAATGGTAGTGGGTTTGATTAAACTTGTTGATTACCACATGGAAACTGCAGCTTTGGAGAATTAGAGGATTAGAAGATTTTACATTACATACCAAGCTGCAGCAGTTCTTTGGACAGGATCACTGCTTGGCCGACATTTCCTATCTGAAAAACAATACAGGAGTGTCGTTGCAGTATTTTACTTTCCGCACACATATCCAGACAGATTATCCAGACAGTAATAACGAACGTATATGGAAGTTGTTCGGAATTGCTTCTCAAACTGAAAAAATAATGAAGAAATGCAGAATAGAAACATAGAAACATAGAAAATAGGTGCAGGAGGAGGCCATTCGGCCCTTCGAGCCAGCACCGCCATTCATTGTGATCATGGCTGATCATCCCCAATCAATAACCCGTGTCTGCCTTCTCCCCATATCCCTTGATTCCACTAGCCCCCAGAGCTCTATCTAACTCTCTCTTAAATCCATCCAGTGATTTGGTCTCCACTGCCCTCTGTGGCAGGGAATTCCACAAATTCACAACTCTCTGGGTGAAAAAGTTTTAAATGGCTCAGTCTTAAATGGCCTCCCCTTTATTCCAAGACTGTGGCCCCAGGTTCTGGACTCGCCCAACATTGGGAACATTTTTCCTGCTTAATAATTTTCATGCTTAAATAAGAAATGCCAAAACAACAAAGTACTCTGTTGAAAAAAAGCATAAAGTGCTGGAATAACTCAGCCGGTCAAGCAGTGTCTCTGAAGAACATGGATGGACTACGTTACGGGTCAGGACCCTTCTTCGGCAATCAGTCTGACCACCTATCATTGGCCAGGCTTTGTCCCGCACCCACCTCTCTTCCAGCTTTCTCTCCACCCCCCCCATTGCAATCACTGTGATGAGTCAGCAATAACAGTTTGTGTATGTGGTGCCCACAACATAGTGAAATGCCCCAAGTTACTTCCCACTTAAAACACATGTTTATATTCTGTGGTAAACAAGATTACTCTTCGGAAACCTCAAATATCTTTCCAATGTCTCAAAACATTGTCTTTGTTTCCAATGCAACATTAAAGCTGAGATTGAATTATAGTTAAGATCAGGAAACTCAGGGTAGGTTTGAGATTGCTCTCTGTGAGAACCTTTAGAAACACAGAAAATAGGTGCAGGAGTAGGCCATTCAGCCCTTCAGCCCCTCGAGCCAGCACTGCCATTCAATATGAATGGCTGATCATCCACAATCAGTTGCCCGTTCCTGCATTCTCCCCATATTTGAATTGAATTGAATTCCTTTATTGTCATTCAGACCTTTCGGTCTGAACGAAATTACGTGCCTGCAGTCATACATATATAAAAATAACAATACCGTACAATAAACACAAAA
Organism: Raja brachyura; assembly: GCA_963514005.1. The sequence continues at coordinate 17,772,280 of OY740786.1, read as the reverse complement.
TTAACATCCACCACAGTGAGTTCACCAAACCTCCTCACTGTGGTGGAAGGCAAAAGTCTTAGGGTCACTGTCTTTCTCCCCTCCTTATTCTCCCTCTGCGCTGAGGGGATCCAGGCCTCCGCCACCGCTGACGCCGGAACACCGCCACAGGGCCCGCCGCTGGAACACCGCCACAGGGCCCGCCGCCGGAACGTCGCTGGAGCACCGCAGCTCCCGAGACCCAGGTCGCCGCTGGAGCACCGCAGCTCAGAGGGAACCAGGCCGCCGCTGGAGCACCGCAGCTCCCGAAACCCAGGCCGCCGCTGGAGCACCGCAGCTCAGAGGGAACCAGGCCGCCGCTGGAGCACCGCAGCTCAGAGGGAACCAGGCCGCCGCTGGAGCACCGCAGCTCTCGAATCCCAGGCCGCCGCTGGAGCACCGCAGCTCAGAGGGAGCCAGGCCGCCGCTGGAGCACCGCAGCTCCGAAACCCAGGCCGCCGCCGGAGCACCGCAGCTCCAGAAGCCCAGGTCGCCGCCGGAAGCAGGTCGCCGCTGAAGCTCTGAAGGCCGTGCCGCCGCCGCTGGAAGCTGGAAGGCCGTCACCAGGGCCTCAGCACAGAAGGAGACGGTGTCGGGGGACACGACAGGTAAAGTCGCATCCCCCCGAAGGGAGAGACTAAAACCCCGTTTCTCCCACCCTCCCCCCCCCACACACACACACAACCCAACAAACCAAAAATAAACACCAAAAACAGGGACGAGGACAAAAATAAAATAAAAGACAGACGGACTGCAGGCGAGCCGCAGCTGACAAGCAGCGCCGCCACTTCCGGATCCCTTGATTCCGTTAGCCCTCAGAGCTATATCTAACTCTCTCTTGAAAACATCCAGTGAATTGGCCTCCACTGCCTTCTGTGGCAGAGAATTCCATGGATTCACAACTCTGGGTGAAAAAGTTTTCCCTCATCTCAGTCCTAAATGGCCTATCCCTTATTCTTAAACTGTGACCCCTGGTTCTGGACTCCCCCAACATGGGAACCATTTTTCCTGCATCTAGCCTATCCAATTCTTTAAGAAATGCATATGTTTCTATAAGACCCCCTCTCATCCTTCTAAACTCCAGTGAACATAAGCCTGGCAGACCCATTCTTTATCTTGAGATACGTTAAAAAAAAAGAAATAGAAGCAGGAGCAATGTACACGCTCTCATCACTCCCTGCCGTTCAATAATATTACTGCTGGTCTTTTAACTGTTGTACAGTTTACTAGCACAAGCCCCACACCCCTTGTTTCCCCTAATATCCAAAATAAATAATTCACTATCTTGATTATACTTTAATAGTATTCCAAAGATGATCAGCCATGATCACAATGAATGGCGGTGCTGGCCTGAAGGGCCAAATGGCCTCCTCCTCCTGCACCTATTTTCTATGTTTCTATGTTTCTACGTCTTTAGTCTATTACTCAAATCTGTTTGCAATGAAGACCTACATAGCTGTTTTCTTTAGTGCTTGCTGTATGTGTGTTGTATATCAGCTTTCAATGTACATTAATGCCATGTCACCATGGATACCATTACATTTCTCTACCATTAAAATAAAACTGCATTTAAAAAGTTTTCAACCTTGAATGGATAACCTAACACCTTTTCATATTATATTCCACATGGCACATCCTTACCCATTCACTTACTATAAAACTTACCTTCAGCGGCGCTGCAGTTCTGCCACTGGCCGTGTGCATGACTTTGGCGCCTTTGAGGGGGGGGGGGCGGGGTTAAAATGCGGTTTTCTACCGCATGTCCTGGATATATTTTCTCGGGGAGTTAGCAAATGCTGAAGAATTGTTCCGACGGCCGTTTTGTGAAAAAAAAAATTTTAATGGTTGGGCAATTTCAGCGCTGGAGTAAAATGAAAAGCCGCACTAATGCCGTCAGCGCCGAAAACCGGGACGGATTTCAGGTACGGGACAGCTAAAGGAAAGCCGTTTATTTTACATATAAATGTGCTTTTAGGATTACCTTAATCCACATTTACGTTGCGAAAAGGTGATTTAGGCCCCATACGAACCGACAACATTTTTCCTGCCGATATGGGGTTTAAATTCACCACAACGTTCCAAACAGTTGCGTTCCACAAAATCCCACTCGCAAGATGATTTAAATGGACATTAATTTACAGGAATTAAACACTAAATTCCTTCCATTTGGCCTATAAATTCATGACAATGAGATTTAAAAATCATGTTATATTGTGAATTCTTGTGTGAATGTTATTTGGACACTTAGGCTATTTAAAAATGTTAATCTTTTCTTAAGAAATGGATAGATGTTTAGATCTAGTAATTGAATTTTGTAATTAGCTACAATTGGGTAACTAACTAATTATATGCTTTAATTTCAGGTCATCCAAGTAAGATTGTTTCATATTTGTTTCAGAATGCTTCAATCTATAATAACTGAAAATTTATTTCAGGGCTTTTGACTGTCCTCGATCACAGCTTTTGTGTTAAGTCAATGCAAAAGCAATAGGGAACAAGATGCTAATTTCCGAGTATGAAAATGGCCATAACTTTTTTAATACTGAAGATATGAAAGTGAATTAGGTGCCAAATTAAACTTTTTATGCTTTATCTGATGGGATAAACTGCAGGTTAGATTTTTTAAATCTCAACATTTTGTAACATTGCTACTTGCTCTATCTACACATTCTGCCCACCTCTCCCTCTCTCACACCCACCAAACCCTTGAAGCTTTTCTCTATTCTCAGTCTGAAGAAGGGACCCGACCTGAAATGTCATCCATCCTTTTTCTCCAAAGATGCTGCCTAACCTAATGACTTACTCCAGCGCTTTGTGTCTATCTTTGTGTCCACCCACCTTGACATCCTTATAAAACTTATCAAAATAATACTAAGTCCTCTCAACCAAATCATTGATGTCAACAATAAGCATCTAGAGACCAGGAAGCAATCCCTGAACACCTCATCAGTCATAGAAGACATATAGAAACATAGAAACATAGAAATTAGGTGCAGGAGTAGGCCATTCGGCCCTTCGAGCCTGCACCGCCATTCAATATGATCATGGCTGATCATCCAACTCAGTATCCAGTACCTGCCTTCTCTCCATACCCTCTGATCCCCTTAGCCACAAGGGCCACATCTAACTCCCTCTTAAATATAGCCAATGAACTGGCCTCAACTACCCTCTGTGGCAGAGAGTTCCAGAGACCCACCACTCTCTGTGTGAAAAAAGTCCTTCTCATCTCGGTCCTAAAGGATTTCCCCCTTATCCTTAAGATGTGACCCCTTGTCCTGGACCTCCCCAACATCGGGAACAATCTTCCTGCATCTAGCCTGTCCAACCCCTTAAGAATTTTGTAAGTTTCTATAAGATCCCCTCTCAATCTCCTAAATTCTAGAGAGTATAAACCGAGTCTATGCAGTCTTTGTTCATAAGACAGTCCTGACATCCCAGGAATCAGTCTGGTGAACCTTCTCTGCACTCCCTCTATGGCAATAATGTCCTTCCTCAGATTTGGAGACCAGAACTGTATGCAATACTCCAGGTGTTGTCTCACCAAGACCCTATACAACTGAAGTAGAACCTCCCTGCTCCTATACTCAATATGGTATGCTTGCCTTCATTGGTCAGGGCTGAGTATAAGAGTTAGGAACCCATGATATGGCTTTATTGGGCTTTGGTTCGACTGTATTTGGAGTATTGCATACAATTCAAGTGGCCGCATTATAGGAAAGATATGACAGCTTTGACAGGGTGCAGAGTAGGGTCATCAGAATGATGCATGGACTAGGGGGTATTAGCTACAGGGAGAGGTTGGACAAACATAGATTGGAACTCCAGAAGTTATAGGGAGAGCTGATAGAAGTATATAAAATTAAGAGAGGTATTGATAGGGAAGACTGTCAGAACCTTTTTTGCAGGATGGAAAACAAAAGTACTGGAGGGCATAGCTTTCCCAGCATGTGAGGCTGGGAAAGCACATCTCAAACCCGCAAACGCATAGGAGCACCGCAAGGCTGTGTACTCTCTCCTCTCCTCTACTCTCTCTACACCAATGACTGCACCTCCACAGACACCTCTGTCAAGCTTCTCAAGTTTGCGGACGACACAACCCTGATTGGACTGATCCAGGAAAGGGAGGAATCTGCCTGCAGACAGGAAGTGTCACAGCTGGCGTCCTGGTGCCGTTGCAACAACCTAGAGCTCAATGTTCTTAAGACAGTGGAATTGATTGTAGATTTTAGGAGAGCTCCCCTCACCCCACTCACCATCAACAACACCACAGTCACATCTGTAGAGTCTTTTAAGTTTCAGGGAACCATCATCTCCAAGAACCTTAAGTGGTGGGCTACCATCGACTCCACAGTCAAAAAGGTACAACAGAGGATGTACTTCCTACGGCAGCCGAGGAAGCACAATCTGCCACAGGCAATGATGGTCCAATTCTACACGGCCATCGTAGAGTCTGTTCTCACCTTCTCCATCATGGTCTGGTTTGGCTCAGCCACCAAGCACGACACCTGGAGGCTGCAGCAAATCGTCCAATCAGCAGAGAAGGTTATTGGCTGCAACTATCCCTCCATTGATGAACTGTACACTGCAAGGGCCAGGAAGCGAGCGGGCCAGATCATCTCTGACCCCTCTCACCCTGGCCACAAACTCTTTGAATCACTTCCCTCTCGAAGGAGACTCCGGACTGTCAAAGCTGCCACAGCCAGACATAAAAACAGTTTTTATCCACGAGTAGTTGCTCTACTCAACAGCCAAAAATCTGTAGCCTCCCTTTGATCTGGTGTTTTGTTGGTTCACATGCTTGATCAATGGTGTTTTATTATTAATGTTTTATTATTATTAATGTTTAGTGTTTTCTGAGTCAATCGTAACTGTCACTGTATGTCATGTTGTTACTTGTGGGCGGAGCACCAAGGCAAATTCCTTGTATGTGAATACTTAGCCAATAAACTTACTTACTTACTTTTAAAGTGAGAAAGACAAAGCTTAAAGTAGATGTGTGGTCTACTGATGTCAGTAAAATAAATGTCACCTATCCTTATTCCCCAGGGATGCTGCCTGACCTGCTGAGTTACATCCAGCACTTTGTGGGTTTTTTTAAGGCTAATCCTTTCTGTATTGTGCCAAGCTTTGGTACAGGTGCTGCCGAAGAAAGACTGCTTACCATGTAGTGAGAGAAGGCCAGGTGATCCAGAGCTTCCTCAAGACTTCCTTGGTCTTCTGTATTCCAGATTCCTATACTTTGGCGGAAAAGAGTGACTGCTTCTTCTAGCCATGTAGCTGAGTGGTAATAGTCTGCCATGTCATAGGCAACCTGGGATGGAAGCACAAAATATAGATTTAAATTGATATTTAAAAAATAGGTCTAAATGCCTGTTGAATTTATAGGCAAGTTACACAAGAATGCTTCGATATAAAATCAGGAAAGATGATCAAATACTCTACATAATGGAAATATTTTCGTGATGTGACAGCAGAGTGTTTTTTAATAAAATTACATTAGAGTTGTGTGCATGGACACAGGGCCTATCCCAAAAGTTATTTAATCAGATCAGGAAAGTAAGTGTCTTCATTATAATATGGAGAGACCTCCCAGATAAAAACACACATTTATTGTACCACTCCAAAAAGAATCCTAATGAAATTCCTGCACATGGGTGAATGTCACTTTTAAAGGCGGTCTTCGATTTTTGAGAAATTAATTTTGATTTTCAACTGAACAAAAACTATAATACAGTATCTAACTTTCAAGTGACTGTTTTTACACATGTTTGTAGAGGTAAACTACCAGTCTAGTACTCCAGAAGCTTGCTATAATAAGTGCAACCTGCTGCTATTCTACATCATCTGTTGACCGAAACAGCATCTCGCGCACTTCAAATCGTTCAGTATGAAATTTAAAGCCATTGAACTTCATTATCATTTGATATTCATGATCGATTGTGAGCCGGAAGCTAATTTTCATATGAAAATTGGGCTGATTTCAAATAATGATTCATGTGCTGCTGCTCACGGCTAATTTATGGTCAGAGTCATTAAATGAAAAGCCAGGGGATAGATTACTATCTCGGCAACTGGGAGTGTGAGGATTTGCTGGAACACTCAGAGACGTTTCATAGGAACGCAGAGATTAGGAGGAGGAGTTGGTCCATTTGGTCTTTTGCTCTGCCTTTTCATTTAGTTTAGTTTAGTGCAGTTTAGAGATACAGCGTGGAAAGAGGCCCTTCGGCCCACCCAGTCCACACTGACCAGCGATCTCCGCACATTAACACTGTCCTACACACACTACGGACAATTTACACTTATACCAAGCCAATTAACCTACGAACCTGTACGTCTTTGGAGTGTGGGAGGAAACCGATCTCGGAGAAAACCCATGTGGTCATGGGGACAATGTACAAAAACCGTAGAGACAGAACCGGTAGTCGGGATCGAACCTGGGTCTCTGGCGCTGCAAGCGCTGTAAGCCAGCAACTCTACCGCTGTGCCACCGTGCCACCTGAAATTCTAATCAATGCCACAGTCTTGTTCTTTCCCCACACTCTTTGATATCTTTTGCATCTTGGAATGTATCTGTCTCCTTCACAGTTGTATTGATCAGCTTGGTCTCTTCAGTCCTCTGTGGTAGCAAATTCCACAGGTTTACCTCCCTCCCGGAGAAGAGACATCTCCTGCATTCAGTCTTTAACCTCCTTCCCTTTACCTAGCTGATCCCATCTCTCCTCGTCCAACAGTCCTGCCAAAATAGCATTCAATTTCGATTGATTTAAACAAAGTCCCCATCCCTCCAAACACAACTTAAAAATCAAATTCAAAAATGCTTTCAGTAACCATTTTTTCCAGCGTTGTGCTCAAACCTAACAGTTGACAAAATCTCACCACAGTGCCCCTGCATAGGAAGTAACATAGTCACCAAGAGGAATGATGATCAAAACCTATGAAATGTTGAATAGATTTGCCGAAAGTATGCAAACAATCTGCACAGATTTTGTCGAAACATGGAACTGCTGAAGCTGGTTTACACCAAAGGACACAAAGTACTGCAGTGCAAATGATGTCCAAGTGGGACAGGCCCTTGACTCAATAGGCCAGGCAGCAACTGTGGAGAACATGGACACGTGACGTCTCGGGTTGCAACCCTTCTTCGGACTTTAGTCACCTATCCATGTTCTCCAAAGACGCTGCCTGACCCACTGAGTTACACCAGCACTTTGTGTCCTTTTTTGCACAGATCTTGGTGTACTTAATTAATGCCTGCATGCAGAATAGTCATTTAAACACTTTGCCGGAAATACTCCTTAAACAGAATCTTGATGACAATAAATTAATATCACAGAATGATATTCCAAAAAATAGACTAATGCAATTTGAATACACGTAATGCAAGTCCAATTTTCTCAAACAAAACTATAAAACTATATTCCCACCATGGTTTACGTACCTTTCCAATCTGAAAACAGTCGTCGGCTGAAAGGGTGCTGGATATAGTTGGCCTGTAGATAGTGGAAACATCTTCTCCAATGCTCTGTAGGAACTCCCCTTTGATCAACCCCTTTATGCTCAAAGCATACACATCTTGCAGCCTCATCAAACCCTTGGCAGCTCCCACCAGGTCCTCTGCTTTTGGGAGTCGCTCCTCGATTTTTTCATAATCAGCCTTTAGTGCTAAAATGCAGTGTTGGAATCAATGTCAGTTGACCGTACCGGAGAACATTGTTATCGTCGTGGGTACACAAAAGGCTGGAGAAACTCAGCGGGTGCAGCAGCATCTAAGGAGCGAAGGAGATAGGCGACGTTTCGGGTGGAGACCCTATAGTCGTCATGTTCTGCAGCTGGTGAAAATATCCAGTGTTTATTTCTACGTCAAATGCAGAGGCAACTTTAGATTGTGAAACTAAAGGTTTGGGCAGGGTGGACAAAACCACAAGTACTGAAAGAAATGTCGAAGATTTTACCACAATCAGTGTAAAATCATCTAGGAGGCAATATTTTGCCTTGGTGAAATGTCCTGAGAAGCATGTTATATAATTCATTAAATGTTATGCATGCTTGTCACTTAATTTTAAACAAAGGGGTTTACCGTGACTTTTGCCCCTCAACTCATTGTGAATGTTAGATGCTCTTCCTCAATCTCTCCAACATATGATGTCTCAGAATACATTGCTGACTCATATCCGAGTATATTTCCTCCTTCCTGGAATGCACCTACAAATGTTGGAATAAAATTCTCAAGGTGGGACACTAGTCTAGTGCTTTGTCAAACTTGTAGTTCAGCCTTCTGATAGCCATATCAATCATCATAAAAATTAGAGATGCAAAATGCTGGAGTAACTCAGCCGGTCAGGCAGCATCTCTGGAGAACAGGAATAGGTGACGTTTCGGGTTGGAACCCTCTTTCAGACATCTGCTCCACTTCAGAGGAATTATAGTCCATTTCCCTCAGTTTCTGGCCCTTCGGCTAATCTCAATCATTGAGACAACGGGAACTACAGGTGTTCCCTTGATCCCTGAAGCAGGGAAGAAAACGTGTACTGTTTATTGTTGAATTATGTGTATTTACATCAGGAGCATAATCGTCTGGTCATTGAAGAAGAATGAGAGAATTGGTTAATGATTATTGACAAGCGGCACGGTGGCTCAGCGTTAGAGTTGCTACCTTTACAGTGCTAGAGACCCGGGTTCAATCCTGACTATGGGTGCTGTCTGTACGGAGTTTGTACGTTCTCCCCATGTCTTGCATGGGGTTTCTCCAGGATCTTCGGTTTCCCCCCACATTCCAAAGATGTACAGGTTTGTAGGTTCATTGGCTTGGTATGATTGTAAATTGTCCCTAGTACATGTAGCATAGTGTAAGTGTGCAGGGATTGCTGGTCGGCGCAGACTCAGTGGGTCAAAGGGCCTGTTTCCGTGCTGTATCTCCAATCTAAACTAAACTAAGATTATCTTTAAAATGAATAATTAATGGCCCACACATGCTGAATGACATTTGATAAAATGCCAGACTAGAGAATAATCCGTAGAATGCTATTCCAACATTTGTCAACATCCCTCCCGCAAGAAGAGACAGGTTTTGATGAAAATATGAATCAATAGTGTATTCTAAGATATCATGTCGTAGATTCATACAGTCATAGCGTCCTACAGTGTGGAAACAGGCCCTGTGGCCCAACTCGCCCACACTGACCAACATGTCCCATCGACACTAGTCCCACCTGCCAGCATTCGGCCCATATCCCTCTAAGCCTGTCCTATCCAAGTACCTTCTAAATGTATCTTAAATATTGCAATAGTCCCTGCCTCAACTGTCTCCTCCAGCAGCTTGTTCCATACACCTACCACCTTTTGTGTGAAAAAGTTACCCCTCAGGTTCCTATTGAATCTTTCCCCCACCCCCCCAAACCTTAAACCTATGTCCTCTGGTTCTTGATTCCCCACATTGTGAATGTGAAAATCAATTATCCCAATGCGTAGAAAGGAAAACATTTATGAGTGTAGTCTTATTTTCATTAAAAAGTAGTACACCAGATTTAAACTAATGTGCTTGCAAGGTAATGCAATGGACATATTGCTTTCTGGATCGAATCAAAGTGACACTCTGTCGCATTCAGCCACTTTATAAAAGTCACTTGTTAAAAAGATTTTTACCATAATAAGCCTGACTCTGTGTTACATGTCCAATGATTTACGGTTGTGCACTTTCCATTACCCCACCTCCTTGGTTTAATTTACGTAGCAGTATAATTAAGCGGAAATCTTTTACCTGAGGTCCTCAAAACTCCATTGTTTAATACGAGAATAGAGCAGTTAGGGATTTTGAGCTTTTGATGTTTAAACTGCAGTGTGTGCATTGTTTTTTAAAGAGGTACATGACATAGAACATAGAAAAGCCCAGCACAGGAACAGGCCCTTCAGCCCACAATGTCCGTGCCCGAACATAATGGCAAGATAAACTAATCTCATCTGCCTGCATGTGATCCATATCCTTCCATTCCCTGCATAGCTGTTCACCTATCGAGAAGCCTCTTAATATTCACTATAGTATCTGCCTCTACCACCACCCTTACAGGCTCCCAGCACTCTGTGTGTAAAAGGTTAAATGTTGTGGGAGTCCAGTGGGTTAGGTGCCAGTGGAGAAGCATTTTAAAGATAGCCACCATGACTCTATATTTCAAAATGGTTATGGAATAAGATAGGGATGGGCTAGCAGTAAAAGTGGTGGCCACTTTTATTAAAATAACACAGGACTTGGCAAAGCCTGGATGGCAACATTTATTCGATTGAATTGATTGAAAGATCCAGCCTGGAAACAGACTTTTTCGGCCCACCGTGTCCATACCGCCCATCGTTCACCCGTTCACACGAGCTCTATGTTAGCCCACTTTCGCATCCACAGGGAGAACGTGCAAACTGCACACAGATAGCACCCGAGCTCAGGATCGAACCCGGGACTCTGGTGCTGTGAGCCAGCAACTAGAAACATAGAAAATAAGTGCAGGAGCAGGCCATTTGGCCCTTCGAGTCATTCTGAGCATCCAAAATAAGTACCCCATTCCTGCTTTCTCCCCATATCCCTTGATTCCGTTAGCCCTAAGAGCTATATCTAACTCTCTCTTGAAAACATCACTCTACCCGTTACACTATGCCACGCCTGGTGTTTGATAGTTGCCTATGTACCTTCCTAGCTTATTATAATTGTTGTTGGAAATGCTACTAACTTAGCTCTTAGCTGATGTGAGTCCAGTGCACAAATTGGTTGATAATATATCTGGCTGATAATGGGAGACTGCAATATTGTCCAGCCTCCACAGCCTGTGTGATGGAGAATTCCAGATTCACCTCCTCCTCTCATGATAAGGAGTCACTACGCACCTCAGTTTTAACTCACTCACCTCTTAACTTGCCACATTGTCCCCCCAGTTGAGATCGTCCCACTGGTGGAAACATCAAAACATCTACCCCACTGGATCTTGCATGTTTCACGCAGATCACCCCTCATTCATCTAAACTCTTGAGGTCTAACTTTTTCATTTGTTCTTGATAAAGACAACTCTCACTTACTATCCTCCTACCAACTGAGCATTTATACTCATCCTTAACGTAATGGCTGTGGGTGGAGTGAGGGTCATTTGCTGGGCACATTCTTGTTCATTGTGTGCCATCACCATGTTTTGCAAGCACTTCAACTTTTAGATGTTTACTTTGGAATTAATTTTGTTTTAGTTTCATTGCTTTTACTGCTGGGGTTGGCGTTGAAAATTAGGTAATTATTGTTACAATGGTCACGATGTACGTCATGGACAGTGTACAGTTTTGGTTCCCTTGTTTAGGAAAGTATATACAAGTATTGGAGGAAGTTCATAAGGGATTCACCAGTCTAATTCCTGGGATAAAATGGATATTAAAGTAAACCACCTTGTGGTGATTATGCCCAGTTTAGTTTTTCAGTTTAGCTTCGAGATACAGTGCGGAAACAAGCCCTTAGGCCCAATGAGTCCACACCGACCAGCAATCTCCGCACACTAACACTATCCTACTATCCACACACATTATGAACAATTTACTTTTCTACCAAGCCAATTAACCTACAAACCTGTACATGTTTGGAATGCGGGAGGAAACTGGAGATCTCGGAGAAAACCCATAGTCAGGATCGAACCCGGGTCTCTGGCTCTGTAAGGCAGTGGCGCTACCACTATGCCACCGTGCCGCCCAGTGTGGGAAGGGCATGTGTGACAGGTTCCTACTCTAAATTGCATTAATTAGCTCGCTGGGTTCTAACAAACACCTAGCAATGTTCATGGACCTTACAACCTGCTGTGGTGGGATTTTTAATTCACGACCACCAAGTAACTTGCAGCTTTACAGAAACCATTGGCTAACATCCACAATCACCTTTACTTTGTGGTGAATTGTACTTGTGTCTGTTGGTCAGGAACATACAGTAATGTTCTACAGTATTACAGTTCATCTGTGCTCCTTATCTTGGATGGACACAGATAGTTGGAATAACTCAGCGGGTCAGGCAGCATCCCTGGAGAAAAGGAATAGGTGATGTTTTGGGTCGAGACCCTTCTTCAGACTGTAAGTCACCTACTTGTTTTCTCCAGAGATTCTGCCTGACCCGCTAAGTTACTCTAGTTTTTTGTGTCTATCTCCAATTTAAACCAGCATCTGCAGTTCCTTCCCACACATTTTGTCCCCTTTCTTGGATCTTGATTTACCAGGTCAATATTAAATGGTAAGAATCAAAGATCCTATAGCGAGCAAGATAGTCCACTCGACGAAAAAGACGTAGTACGGTCATGGGTAATTTAAGGCCCCAATTCCGTAACCAGCTTCCGTCTCCACACCAAAGATCCCATAGGATAATAGTGCGGAGACGGAAGCCGGTTACGGAAACATCCTCGTAAAAATAAAAGTTATTTGGTAAAAATCTTCTCCTCATTTTCAGAATTTGAATTTATTAACACAAACTTGATTAACGCAACGTTGATTACACTGCGAGTCGGGTCGGGTCCGGTTACGGAAAAGGCCCACGTTCTGTTGCGTTGCATACTACATGTCAGCCCATTGCATTTAGCATAAGTGGTCTAACTTGCTCCGCTATAGGATCTTTGGTAAAAATGTAGAACTTTTAAAGCACAACAGGACTCCAAATAGCCAATCAAATTTCTGTTAGCCATTTACTGAAGCAATTCAATCAACTCTCTGTCATAGTCAAACAACAGAGGAACAGCCACCCACCAAATTAGTGTGGGCCATCAGAGGCCTAACTATATGAATCCCACTTCACAGCAATTCCGGTAAATACAGGTGAGGCCATTTTGAGTAAAGAGCCTGTCACGCACGCCCTTCCCTCACTGCGTATTATCATCAATAGACGGTAGACAATAGGTGCAGGAGTAGGCCATTCGGCCCTTTCAGCCAGCACCGCCATTCAATGTGATCATGGCTGATCATCCCCAATCAGTACCCCGTTACTGCCATTCTCCCCATAATCCCTGACTCCGCTATCCTTAAGAGCCCTATCTACCTCTCTCTTGAAAGTATCCAGAGAACTTGCCTCCACCGCCCTCTGAGGCAGAGAATTCCACACTCACAACTCTCTGTGAGAAAAAGTGTTTCCTCGTCTCCGTTCTAAATGGCTTACCCCTTATTCTTAAACTGTGGCCCCTGGTTCTGGACTCCCCCAACATCGGGAACATGTTCCCTGCCTCTAGTGTGTCCAAACCCTTCACAATCTTATATGTTTCAATAAGATCCCCTCTGATCCTTCTAAACTCCAGTGTGTACAAGCCCATCCGCTCCATTCTCTCAGCATATGACAATCCCGCCATCCCGGGATCCTGTTACATCACAAGGTGGTTCACTTTAGCCAGGGTACTGGTGCCATTTACTGAGCATATTCTGGTTCATTATGTACCATCACCATTTTTAGAAGCACTTCGTGGAATAATAAGCAAGCAGGTTGCATAGGCAGCTATCAAATACCATGTGTGGCACAGTAGCGTAATGGGTAGTGATGTTTTCAAGAGAGAGTGAGATACAACTCTTAGGGCTAACGGAATCAAGGGATATGGGAAAAAAGCAGGAGCGGGGTACTGATTTTGGGTGATAAACCATGATCATAGTGAATGGCGGTGTTGGCTCGAAGGGCTGAATGGCCTACTCCTGCCTATGTTTCTTGGTTTTAACTTATAGACATTTACTCTGGAATGAGTTTTATTTTAGTTCCATTGCTTGGTCTGCGATAGCCAGATAGACAAACAATTTATTTCCCTAGCAGCAACCGCGGGAGCTATCACTTCATGGAGCATGGAAACCAATAATACTGAAACCAGAGAGTTTCAAGGTGCATGCCAGAGTTAGCTCTGTGCAAATACCTGGATTCAATCCAGTAACTGCCATTCAACTAGAACATGCAGAAACAGAAAATTACTTTTATCATCAGAAACAGTGATGCAGTGATATATTTGCTGTCTGACGGCATCAGAGACCTGGGTTCGATCCTGACTACGGGTGCTGTCTATACAAAGTTTGTGCATTCTCCTTGTGACGGTATGGGTTTTCTCTGGGTGCTCTGGTTTCCTCCTACATTCCAAAGATGTGGAGGTTCAAAGGTAAATTGGCTTCTGTAAATTGTCCCTAGTGTGTCAGATAGAACCAGTGTACGGGTGATCATTGGTTGCTGTGGACTTGGTGGGCCGATGGGCCTGTTATCTCTAAACTAATTTAAATTGAAGATGGCCAACATAGTAAATGAGGGGTGGGAGATTGCAACCTTTCACGTGGTCCGCCCTGTTTCGACGAATGCAATCAACCCGGTGTGCACAATCAAATAAGATCAAATAGAACATGTTGTCCTACAACTTTGGGCTGTGCACGCCATACGCAAGAAGAAGAAGATAGTAAATGATAGTTTGTGATGCCATGTTTAATTTAAAAAATCTACATCATCTTATTAACAAGACAGAAAGAATAGCATTTGGGCACCTACCTTGAATATTTTCAATGGCTTCATTGCTGTAGACAATATTTTGCCAGTCCACCTGCAACCTTTTTATAAGGGTGTAGGCAAAGAGGGGGTTTGATATTGCAGTCACCGATTCCTGGTAAACATTGTTATGCAGTGCTTTAACTTTTTCATAAAATCTGCAATTCAATTGAATTAACAAGATCTATAACTGGGGAAGCAACAAACAGATTTGGTGACACCCTTTTGATGAAAACCAAATAAATGGTATCACTTGACAATCAGAACAGCAATTAGGAAATGAGAAATGGACAAAGTTACTCTGGCGCATATAACAAAAAACAACAGCTTTGTACAATATTGTAATCCTTTGGTAAAGAGGACGGGAAAGGGGGTGCTGGAAGGAAGTTCTAAAATGCAAAATCCAAAATAAGGGTGGCACTGTGGTGCAGCTGGTAAAGCTGCTGCCTCACAGCACTAGACTTGACCTTGGTTGCAGTCTGCGTGGAGTTTGCACGCTCTCCCTGTGACCGCGTGGGTTCCTCCATGTGCTCCGGTTTCCTCCCACATCACAGCTTTATGTCAGTGTTGGTTGCCATTTAAGTGCTGACCTTATTTGTTTACTGATACCTGTTGCAATGGCTTCATTTTGTACCAGCCCATTGAACCAGCTGCATCTGAACACAATGGCTATTGACATTTATGAATCGTATGCAGCTTGAATCCTACAAAGTCCTTGCAACCACACAAATTGTGGATGAGTACATTTCTGGGATACTGATAGGATGTTTCCCATGGCTAGAATGATCACTAGGAGACACAAAGTGCTGGAGTAACTCAGTGAGTCAGGCAACATCTTTGGGGAACATGGATAGGTGACCGATTCATTCTGAAGAAGGGTTCTGACCCGAAACGTCAACTAGCCATGTTCTCCAGGGTGCTTTCTTTTAATTAAGACACTGCCAGAAGCTTTATACCTGTCTCAGCTAATGTAGAGGATGGATTTGCAGATGCTAGTTTATACTGACAATAGACACAAAATGCTTTTTAAATGAGTCTAAAGGGTTCACCTATTCTTTCTCTCCAGAGATACTGCCTGACCTGCCGAATAACTCCAGTAATTTGTGTCTATCTTTAGCTAATGTAAATGTGCTGTTCCTATTTCTTTCAATAATTTGATCTTTTCCCCTTTATTTTGGATAAGTTTTGGATAATTTTTTGCATATACATGCAATATATTGTGTATGTGTGTGTGCACATGCTTTAATTTAATTGCAAGATAGGGATATCTTTATCCATTGAATTAGTCTTAGACACTGAAGAATGTGACACCACTGTAAAATAATCTTAATTTTTTCGGTAGAAACACAAAAGGCTCTCGAAGAAAATGGAATATTTTCTCACGAGGGCCTTAAAATTGCTTTGAACAATTAATTAAAAAGAATAAACCAAAAAATCCCACATATGGCACATTGGCCTTCATCAGTCAGAGTATTGAGTATGGGAGTTGGGAGATCATGTTACAGTTGTATAAGACGATGCTAAGACCGCATTTAGAGTATTGTGTTCAGTTCTGGGCACCATGTTATAGGAAAGATGTTGTCAAGCTGGAAAGGATACAGAGAAGATTTGCGAGGATGTTGCCAGAGCTATCAGAAGAGTTTGAGTAGGCTGGGACTCTATTCCTTGGAGCGCAGGAGGATGAGTGGTGATCTTACAAAGGCGCATATAATCATGAGAGGAATAGATCCGCCAAATGCAAAGAGTCTCTTGCCCCGTGTAGGTGAATCCAGGACCAGAGGACATAGGTTTAAGGTGAAGGGGCAAATATTTAATAGGATTCTGAGGGATATCTTTTTCACACAAAGGGTGGTGAGTGGATGGAACAAGCTGCCAGGGGAGGTAGTTGAATCAGGGACTATCCGAACATTTAAGAAACAGTTAGACAGATACATGGAAAGGACAGGTTTGGAGGGATATGGACCAATCGCGGGGCAGCTGGAACTAGTGTAGCTGGGACAAGTTGGCCAGTGTGGGCAAGTTGGGCCGAAGGGCCTGTTTCCACACTATAACCATATAACAATTACAGCACGGAAACAGGCCTTCTTGGCCCTTCTATTCCGTGCCGACCATTCATTTTCCCCTAGTCCCATCTACCTGCACTCAGACCATACCCCTCCGTTCCCTTCCCGTCCATACACCTATCCACTTTACTTTTAAATGTTAAAATCGATCCTGCCTCCACCACGTCTGCAGGAAGATCATTCCACACTGTATCTTTTTATAACTCTGACTATTTAAGTTAGCTGTTCTTAATTTTGTTTTTTCATCATGGGAAAATATCAAGTTGAAGTCATCTAAGTGGCCAGGAATGCACAAAAATCGCTGGCTGGAACAGGAATAAATCAGAACCAGCACTTGAGTCACAGATATGAACAGTCTGAGGAACTCGCCAAAACCGTCTTTATTCTGTCTGATCAGCGAGCAGTTCGCTGTGAAATGTGCAAAGCTTTGGGGGCGACGTTTCCTTCTCTTTAAAGAATCTCGCACGGTACACCGAATGGACCTTATTCCTGCAGGTTGAATCCCCAAGTGAAATTCTGCACCAGTTCTTCTGAGATTTTCACTTTCAACCTCCCAACATTTACTATAAAAGAACCGTATCGATTTTTGTTTGTTTAGTGATGCCTCCTGCTTGACTTCAGCAAAGAATCATTCTAAAAGTGACCCTGATAGAAAGCAGATGCATTTTAAGCTGATATAAATTCAAATCAACACACTAGAAGTTGTGAGGCCAGGGGGAATATTAATTAATAAAACCACGTGAAAGAATAACGATGACAATGTTCGTGCATTCCTCAGCCAGTGCTGGGTGCCAACACTTTGCTCACACTCTATATTCGGGTTTTGCAAAGGCAATAGCGATGAGTTTAATATTCGGAGATAGATACAATATGCTGGAGTATGTTGTGTCTATCTTCGATTTAAACCACCATCTGCAGTTCTTTCCGACACGGTTTAATATTCGGAGCGGGTTGCAATCTTACCTCTTCAGGTCGTCCATTCTGTAGATCTCGTTTTCAATGTAAGACTGCAGATGCTGCAAAAGCTTCTTTTCCACGACAATCTCTCCCTGGATGTTGACGATGGAGGTGTAAAGGTCTCCTCGGGATGGGGGCGGCAAGGAGCCGCTCACCAGGCACAGCAATAGCGAGGGCAGCCGCAGTAACATTGTATCAACTTGCCCGCTGCGAGTCAGGCAGCCAGCACTTTGTGAACAGCTCCAGGCAACTGTTCCCGCGGGGCGCTGGCTTTAGTGCTCCCGCCGGTTGTCAGAGAGGGGTCGTGTTTCCACATCAGTTCGTTGAGACGAACGAAGTCAACGTTTTGCCTTTGTTGGGACTCCTGTCCCCGCATTCCGGTGAAATGGATCATGTGGGCTGAGTTGGAGCCGGAGAGCGAAGCGGCTGCACCCAACGCCTCCCCCCCCCCCCACACACACACACACACACATACACACACACACAGAGGCAGTGCTTTCTCATTGGGTCTGGCCGTCTGGGATTTGCAATGGGAAGCAGTCTCATTGACGTCAAGCCACCCTGTGAATGATGAACAGTATTCATCAGGGACAATTGATGAATGGGAAGGTCAAGGTCGAGGTCGAGTGGAAAGCAAAGGTTAGGATGAGCTGTGGTGTGGTATGCCATTGTCTCCTCATCCCTCATCCCTCTACGGTGGGGAGGGTTTGCAACGCGGCACGGCAGGATAGATAGCATTTGAATATTGAACATAGATCTCCTGGATGCCAAACGCTTTAACTCCCCGTCCCATTCCCATACTCTTGGATGTCACTAAAACTAAGGAGCTGATTGTGGACTTTAGAAGGGCACAACGACTGAGGACGTACACGCTACTGGAGATAAATGGGACTACTGTGGATAGGGTGAGCAGCTTTAAATACCTGGGAGTCCACATCACAGAGGATCTGACATGGACAACACACACTGCCGCACAGGTGAGACAGGCAAGGCAGCGCCTTTGCCATCTAAGGCAGCTGAGGAAATTCAGAGGCTCTCTGAGGATCCTTCAATCCTTCTACTCTGGTGCAGTAGAAAGCATTCTGACCGGAAACATCTCGATCTGGTTTGGCAACAGCTCTTCCCAGGACAGGAAGGCTCTGCAGAGAGTAGTGCGTTGGGCCGAACGCACCATGGGAACTACACTCACCCCCTTGCAGGACCTATACACCAGGAGTTGCAGATCCAGAGCCAACAAGATCATGAAGGACCCCCACTACCCCAGCAACGGACTGTTCCAGCTGCTGTGGTCAGGCAAGCGCCTCCGCTGTCACGCTAAAAAAACAGAGAGGATGAAACGGAGTTTCTACCCACAGGCCATCAAGACATTGCCACTTTCATTTCACTGCACATCTTGTATGTGTATGTAACAAATAAAGTTGACTTGACATTTCTGTCCTGGGCCCCCTCCATTGTCGGAATGAGGCCAAACGCAAATTGGAGGAACCGCACCTCATACTTCGCTTGGGCAGCTTACAACCCAGCGGTATGATTATTGATTTCTCTAACTTCAAATAACAATCTCTCCTTCCCTCCCCCACCCTATTCGTCATACTAGTTTCACTGTTGTCCTGTTGAAGTTCGCTGTCTGTATAACTCGCTATTCTCTACCCCACAGCCAACAATGGACCATTGTGGGCTCCACCTTTCCTTGATCATCGTTGCTTTTTGCATATCTTTTATTCATTTGTTCTATTTACCTTCCACATATATCATTTCCCTTTCCCCTGACTCTCAGTCTGAAGAAGGGTTCCGACCCGAAACGTCACCTATTCCTTTTCTCCAGAGATGCTGCCTGACCGCCTGAGTTACTCCAGCATTTTGTGTCTATCTTCAGTACAGCACAGGACAGGCTGTGTCGACTGATGCGCAGATAAACTAATCTGCCTGCACATGATCCATGTACCTCTATATCCATGTGCCCATCTAAAAGCCTCTTAAATGCCACTATCATATCTGCCTTCACCACCAACACCATTTAGTGCCGCAGCGGTAGTTGCTGCCTTACAGTGCCATTGACCAGTGTTCGATCCTGACTATGGCTGCTATCTGTATGCAATTTGTACGTTCTCGCTGTGACCATATGGGTTTTCTCTGATTACTCCGGTTTCCACCATCACTCCAAAGATTTAAAAGTTTGTGGCTTGTGTGTAGGAAGGAACTGCAGATGCTGGTTTATACCGAAGATAGGCACAAAATGATGGGGTAATAGCGGGACAGGCAACATCTCTGTAGAAAGGGAATGGGTGACGCTTCGGGTCAAGACCCTTCTTCATTAGCTTTATTGGCTTTGGTAAAAACTGTAAATTGTCCCTGGTAGGTAAGATAGTGTTAGTGTATGTGGTGATGGCTGATCGGCACAGTCTTGGTGGCCCGAAGGGCCTGCTTCCGTGCTGTATCTCTAAAGTTTAAAAGTTTCCTTTTCACCTCTTGCCTTTGTCACTTACTCCACTCCTTAGTTCATAAGTTCTTAAGTTGTAGGAGCAGAATTAGGTCATTCGACCCATCACATCTATACTGACATTCAACCATGGCTGATCTATCTTTCTCTGTTGGCCGGTGTGGGCAAGCTGGGCCGGAGGGCCTGTTTCCACACTGTACCACTCGCTGACTCTATGCCTCTATGTAGTAGTTACTGCTGCAATGTTGGAAGCAGAGTAGCCAATTTGTATGCAGACCGTTCCCACAAAGAGGATGGAGTCAATGAGTAGATATTTCACCAGCTGGAGGTTAAATATTGCCCAAGATACTAAGAGGATAATATTTTATCAAGAAACCTGTACGTCATGGGAGTGTGGGAGGAAACTGGAGCAGCCGGAGAAATCCCACGCAGTCAGAGGAGAACGAACAAACTCCGTGCAAACAATCACCGTAGTCAG
Source organism: Raja brachyura (assembly GCA_963514005.1). The sequence goes on along the minus strand of OY740786.1, from coordinate 17,751,833 downwards.
GATCGAACTCGGGGATCTGGCACTGTAAGGCAGCAACTCTACCGCTGCCACCCTGACACATAATTGTGTATTTCTAATGTCATCCTTGTAAATCTTCTCTGCACCACTCCCATTGCCTCTTTTCTATAAGATGGCAACCCGATCTGTGCTGAAAAGTGCAAGTGTGATCTCACCAAGGTACAATTTGGCAAACCATCTCTGCTTATCATACCATCCCTCTAAAAATAAACACCATTGCTTAGTTTGTTATCTCTGTGGCCTTGCGGCCTTGTGATGCAAATGTTAGTGACTGGTGTATTTCTACTGTGAGATTCCTTTTTTTCTCTACTTCAGCCACACGGTCACCTTCCGAATTATATAATGTGTTACCAAAATGCACCACTCCACATTTATCTCTAATGAATCTCATCTGCCAATAATTTGTGTCCCTGCAAATTTATCAATGTCTCCCTGTAATTTGTTGCTGTTTTCCTCAACGGTGATTCATTCTCCCCAATTTGATATCATAGCAAACTTAGAAATAGTCTTTTTTGATTCCAAAGTCTTTTGATTTTGATTGTAAACCGACAACGACTGTGGTCTGGAGATAGACACAAAATGCTGCGGTAACTCAGCGGGACAGGCAGCATCTCTGGAGAGAAGGAATGGGGGACATTTCCGGTCGAAAACCTTCTTCAGACTCACCCAAAAACATCACCCATTCCTTCTCTCCAGAGATGCTGCCTGTCCCGCTGAGTTACTCCAGCATTTTGTGTCTATCTCCAGTGTAAACCAGCATCTGCTGTTCCTTCCTTCACTGTGGTTCCATTTTTTCCACTATGAATAGGTACCCTTTACTCTGACCCTCTGCATTCTGTCTTGAAGCCAGAATGTTCACTCTCTTCACTCGAATCTGATTCAATATTCTATGTGCTACTTTATCAATGGTTTTATGAAAATCTAGATAACTTACATGTACTGCACCACCGCCATCTATTTTCTCATCTCCTCAAAAAATGTAATAGAGCTGACTTTATTTTAGTTTTTGTTTAGAGATACAGCGCGGAAACAGGCCTTTCGGCCCACCAAGTCTGCGCTGACCAGCGATCCCCACACACTAATGCTATCCTACACACTAGGGACAATTAGGGTGTGAAATTTGATGTATTAAAATCATGTTTTAGTGCATTGTAGAAGTATGATTTCAATGTTTTTTGTATGAAGTATTTTTAAGGGGTAACTTTACCCACACAAAGGGTGGTGGGTGTTTGGAACAAGCTGCCAGAGGACGTAGTTGACGTAGGGACCATCCCAACATTTAAGAAACAGTTAAACTGATACATGGATAGGACAGGTTTGGAGGTATGGACCAAAAGCAGGTATCGTAGCTGGGACATGTTGGCGGGTGTGGGCAAGTTGCGCTGAAGGGCCTGTTTTCACACTGTATCACTCTATGACCACATTATACCACCACCATGCATGAATGCTTCAAAATCAAGTGATCGAGTTTTATTGCCATATACTCAAGCATAGAAACGTAGAAAATAGGTGCAGGAATAGGCCATCGGCCCTTCGAGCCAGCACTGCTATCCAATATGATCATGGCCATTCATCTAGAATCAGTACCTCTTCCCTGTTTTTTCCCCATATCCCTTGATTTTGTGAGCTAAATGTAACTCTCTCTTGAAAACATCCAGTGAATTGGCCTGCACTGCCTTCTGTGGCAGATAATTCCACAGATTCACAACTCTCTGTGTGAAGAAAGTTTGTCCTCATCTCAGTCCTAACTGCCCCCCCCTTTATTCTTAAACTGTGACCCCTGGTTCTGAACTCCCCCAATATCGGGAACATTTTTCCTGCAGTTACAGTAAGTGAAAATCTAGCAGGCAAGCAGGATGCTTTCTCCAACCACCCCCATTTGAAGTCCACTATCTTCCACCGTTTCTACCCAGTGCCTGGTACTTACTTCCAGCAGCCACTGGTTGTCCTCCAGGATGCACCGAGCCACAGCCTGATCCATGCCGGTCACCTGGGCAAATTTGGCACAGAGACTCTCACGGCAGCGGCGCAAAGCTTCCGACGCCTTGCACTGAGGCTGCTCCATGGCCGGAGCTGCAGTGAGCGACTCGCCAGCCCGGCAAACACTCGCTAGACCCGCTCCCCGTCTGCATCTGTCCCCGTCGCTGCTTCTGCTTTGAACTCCCATGGTCCATGCAGTTGATATGACAGAGCGTGAAAAATTTGTGATCAGCATGAGAATTTGGTGAAATGTGTGATTTTCACACTCAGTGCATGGGAGTTGGCAGCCCTGCCTCTCTATCCCCTCTCTCCACCTCTCTTTCGCTCCCCTCTCTCTCCCTCTAACCTCACTCTCATCCCTCTCTCTCTCTCTCCCCCTCTCTTCCGCTCTCTCTCCTCTCACCCTCTCTCTCTCTCCCACTCCCCCCTCTATCTCTCCCCTCCCCCTCTCTCTCCCTCTCTGTCGCTCCCTCTCTCACCCCCTCTCTCTTCCCCTCTCACTCTCTCCCCTTCCCTCTCCTCTCTCCCCATCTCTCGCTCTCTCCTCTCCTCGCCTCTCTCTCCCCATCTCTCCCCATCTCTCTCCCCATCTCTCTCCCTCCCCCTCTCCCCCTCTCCCCCCTCTCCCCATCTCTCACCTCTCTCCCCCTCTCTCTTGTCCCCACTCCCCTCTCTCCCCTTCCCCTCCCCCCCCTCTCTCCCACTCTCTCTCCATTCTCTTTCCCCCAACTCTCTCTCCCTCTCTCCCCCTCACCCCCTCCCTCTCGCTCCCCCCTCTCTCCCTCTCTCTCTCTCCCTCTCTTTCTTCTCTCTCTCCCCCTCTTTCCTCTTTCTCCCCCTCTCTCCCTCTCTTCCCCCCCTCTCTATCTCTCCCTCTCTCTCCCTCCCTCTCCACACACTCTCTCCCCTCTCTCTAACCTCTCTCCTCCTCTCTCTCTCCCTCTCTCCCCCATTTCTCCCTCCCACCTCACTCTCCCCTTGCTCTCTCTCCCCTCTCTCTTTCTCCTGTCTCTATCTCCTATTTCTCTTTGCCCCCCCATCTTTCCCTCGTTTTTCTCTTTCCCCCTTTCTCTCTTCCCCCTCTCTCTCTTTTCCCCCTCTCTCCCATTCTCTCCTACCCTCTCCTCCCTCTTCCCTCTCACCCCTCTTTCTCTCCCCCCTCTCCCCCTCTCCCCCTCTCTCTCCCCTCTCTCCCCCCCTCCCTCTATCCCCATTCACTCCCCCTCTGTCTCTCCCCCCTCTCTCTCCTCCTGTCTCCTCCCCCTCTCTCTCTCCACCTCCCTTTGAGAGTCTCTGTCCCTTCGGCGCAGAGACCCGCGGCAGCGGCGCAACGCTTCCAACGCCTCAGATCGGCCCGGGACTCTTGCACTGGGACTGCTCCATGGGCGGCGCTGCAGCGAGCGACTCGCAGACCCCGGCAAACACTCGCCAGCCCCGTTCCCGGCATCTCTCCCCCGCAAACACTCGCCAGCCCCGGCTTTCCGTCCGCATCTGTTCCCGCTGCTGGTTCTGCTTCCATCCCTCCCTCAGCCCCGGCTCTCCAACACCCGCGGACCATGCAGGTTATCTGAGTTTTTTAATTTTTGTTGATCACAGAATATCTCACCGCAGAGCGTGAGAAATTTCTGATCAGCGTGAGGGCGTGAGAGTTTCTTCAAATGCGTGAGTCTCACGCTCAAAGCGTGAGAGTTGGCAGCCCTGCAGAAGGTACAGAAGCATGAAAGCACGCACCACCAGGCCGAGGAACACTTTTCCCCCTCAGGCTTCTGAATAGCCCTTCCACAAGCTCGGGAACAGTCCGATTCACCTCTACCCCACTCAGGATATTGGACTTTATCTAAGGAACTGATGCAGTTACAACACTTGAGTTTGAACTGATTGTATTTATGTATGGTATATCTGATCTGTTTGGATAGTATATGTAACAATAATAAATCTAAACCTAATCTTAAACCAAATGCATTCTTACCAGGTAGATCCACACGGCCTAATGTTACAGTCTGTGAGTAGGTTATAAGACCGTAAGACGTAGGAGCAGCATTACTGTAGGTCAATCAGCACATCGAGTCTACCCAGCCATTCAATCGGGCTGATCAATTTTTCCCTCTCAACCCCATTCTCCTGCCTTCTTCCCGTAACCATTGACGCCCTTCCTAATCAATCCCTACCTTTAAAATCCCCAATGTCTTGTCCTCCACAGCCGGCCGTGGCAATGAATTCCACAGATTCGCTGCCCTCTGGCTAAATAAATTCCTCCTCATCTCCATTCTGAAGGCGCACCATTTTATTATTACACATTGTACGATAGCAATGTTTAGGAGACGTTTAGACAGGCAGATGTACAGGCAGGTGGGATTTGTTAAAGTTGGCATCATGGTTGGCACAGAAATCATGGGGCATCTCCTTTTGAAATCTATTCCACTAAATCCTCCGAAACTGCAGTTACTGTAGCTTCAGGGTGATTTTATGGAAAGATTTCTGGCTGTTTTCTGCAACGACTGTTTGGCGCATGTGTCACAGACCAAATGGAATCATTAGCAAATTAGAATAAGAAACATATATCGTGCATGGAGTGATCTTTAATTCTTACTTTGACAGGCAAAGTACAAGAGATACAGTAGTCAGTCAGAGCCTACTTTATGTGCTGCAGGGAGTGTACTGGGGAAAGGATTCCAATCTGAATTTGTAGCTGGAAGCAATCCTGAAGTGAATTTGAAAGGTGCTCTGTGTTCACCAGAGCATTTACTGATATTTACTGAAGCATTCAAAATTATGTCAACTGAAACAATGGGAGATTATGTGCAGTGGCTTATTCACAGGGTTGCGAACAAGGCGAGGAGAGCAAAAATGCAATTCAAACACCAAAGAAACATAGAAAATAGGTGCAGGAGGAGGCCATTTTGCCCTTCGAGCCAGCACCGCCATTCATTGTGATCATGGCTGATCGTTCCCAATCAATAACTCATAGAAACATAGAAAATAGGTGTCTATTGAAGCTGAACTGATTGAAACAGAGTATCTATTGAAGCTGAACTGATAGTGCACACGGCACGTTAGAAAGAAAAACGAAGGCTGTGGGAAAAGAGAAGAGATGATTTTATTAGTAGGAATAATGAGGAGGGCAGTATGAACTGAATCAAACAATTTTAAAAGCAAAGTGGAAAAAGTGAGTCCAGGTCCAGTGAGGGCAGCAGAGTGGTTGCAGCGGTACAGTTACAGTGCCAGAGACCCAGGTTTGATCCTGACTATGGGTGCTGTCTGTGTGGAGTTTGCACATTATCCCTGTGCTCACGTGCGTTTTCTCTGGGTGCTCCGGTTTCCTCCCACACTCCAAAGATGTACAGGTTTGGAGGTTAATAGTCTTCTGTAAATTGTAAATTGTCCCTAATGTGTCGGATTGTGCTAAGGTACGGACGGGGCGATTGCTGGTTTACATGGACTCAGTGGACTGAAGAGCTCGTTTCTGCACTTTATCTCTAAACGCTAAAGTCCACAAGTTTTGTGTGGGAGAACTTTACAAAATAGCGCATAGAAACGGTAGCAAAGAGTGCAAAAGCAAGCACTGTGTACTAAACCTTCATGCTACAATGATTTGACTCCAGCTGGGTTGTTCAGTTCAAATCATTTTTTGATACCACATTTGAAAGAACGACAAGGATGCAATTGTGAAAAAGAAAGAGACTAGTCCTGTGGAGAGATTGGAGAAACTTGTTTTCCTTAGTGCTGACATAGTCATAGGTCATATAGCACACATACATGCCCTCAGCCCATCGATCCGTGCTGTCCATTCAACATCTGTTTATTCCTAAATGAATCCCATTTTGTTATCTCCACATTCTCATTAACTCCACACGGTTTTCTACCACTCACACCAGCGGCTATTTACAGTGGCCAATTAACTTATGCATCCACATTTCTTTGGGATGTGTGAAGAAACCGAGCACCCAGAGGAAACACATGTAGCCATAGAGAGATTACAACCTCCATACATCACTGGAGGTCGAGATTAAACCCGGGTCACTGGAGCTACAAGGCATCAACTTTACCCGTTGCACCCTGAGTTGTCCCTACCTTAGAATGGTATGATAGAGGTGTCTGAAATCGTGAAAGAAATTCGTAGAAGAAAGAAAGCTATGTTTTCTGAGCCAGCAGGTTTGGTAAAGAAGCCACAGTTAATGATGACTTGGAAAAACAAATACTGTAGCAAAGAAAGAGAATGATCTGGCATCTCCCACCTTAGTAGGAGGTAGGATCAATATAAACCATCAATTTGAAGCTGGATAAATGGAATCAGGGAAATATTTTCCAGTAAAAGAACAAGGAAATAGAATCAAAAATAGACACAAAAAGCTGGAGCAACTCAGTGGGACAGGCAGCATCTCCGGAGAGAAGGAATGGGTGACGTTTCGGGTCGAGACCCTATCCTCAGCTGAAACCATCTGCAGTTCCTTCTTACACAAGGAAATGGAATCAATTGGATGCACCTACCAAAGAGTTGGCACAGATACAATGGATCGAATGGCCATCTCCTCAATCGTATTATTCTACAGTTACCTGATTAGAGTGGCCAGACCTATAATGGAGCTAGTACTATCCCAATGGTTTCTGCTGGGGCAGACATTTTGAAGATTCTATGAATTCATCTGAAGTTCTATCAATAAGTGCTAAAGAGCAACAACAATTCTATTTCGCCATAATTTTAGTTATATAATAATGCATTTTTGCAAACAAATAATTTAAAAGTGAAAACCATCCATTGAACCCATTAGCTAAATTTAAGAGACATTTTTATCAGTATAACTATTAGCTATTACATATAAAGTTGAGAAATCTTCCCCCTAAATTAAGGCATTTTATGTACCAGACTGATTCCTGGGACGTCAGGACTTTCATATGAGGAAAGATTGGATAGATTCGGCTTGTACTCGCTGGAATTTAGAAGATTGAGGGGGGATCTTATAGAAACTTACAAAATTCTTAAGGGGTTGGACAAGCTAGATGCTGGAAGATTGTTCCCGATGTTGGGGGAGTCCAGAACAAGGGGTCACAGTCTAAGGATAAGGGGGAATTCCTTTAGGACCGAGATGAGGAAAACATTCTTTACACAGAGAGTGGTGAGTCTCTGGAATTCTCTGCCACAGAAGGTAGTTGAGGCCAGTTCATTGGCTATATTTAAGAGGGCGTTAGATGTGGCACTTGTGGCTAAAGGGATCAGGGGGTATGGAGAGAAGGCAGGTACGGGATACTGAGTTGGATGATCAGCCATGATCATATTGAATGGCGGTGCAGGCTCGAAGGGCCGAATGGCCTACTCCTGCACCTATTTTTCTATGTTTCTATGTTTCTATGTATCTGTTTATTCAAAAGATATTTGTTCCATATAGTGAGATGAACATACTTACACATTAGCAGTTCCAGTCACCTTCTGCAAAATAAACATCATAGACAAGTAAGTTTATTTAGCATTCATTCATTAGTTTGCTGTATATTGAACACACTGGACAACTGCCAGACTATATGAGCTTCGCTCAATATAAATCCATTTAAAATTCTCTTCATTATAATTAAAGAGTCAAAATGTTTTGCACAACGGCTTTTCGTCATTACAGCTCTTCATCACCTTCATTGTACTTAATTTTGCACTTAGTCTTTTCAATTTGTCTTCAGTCATTGAACAGAATGAATATAATCACTGTCTGTCATTTTGAGCAGTCAAATTGACGTTGCAGTTCTCATTTTTGTAAGGTTGGCAATAATTTCTCCTTTGGCTGCCAACTCTCTAGTCGGGGGGGGGGGGGGGGGGATCTGTGGAATTCTTTGCCACAGAAAGCTGTGCAGGCCATGTCAGTGGATATTATTAAGGCAGAGAGTCTGAGGAAGGGTCTCGACCCGAAACGTCGCCTATCTCCTTCGCTCCTTAGATGCTGCTGCACCCGCTGAGTTTCTCCAGCTTTTTGTGTAACTATAGATAGATTCTTGATTAGTACAGGTGTCAAAGATTTTGGGAAGAAGGCAGGAGAATGGGGTTAGCAGGGAGAGATAGATCAGCCATGATTGAATGGCGGAGTAGACTTGATGGGCAAAATGGTCTAATTCTACTCCTATCACATGACTTTATGACCTTACGACCAACCACCGTGAGTAACTCATTAACCCCAGCAATTGCTTCCAGCCCTAGGCCTGACTTGTCGAACTAGAGAGTTGAAAGAGAGGCATGCAGTGAAGAATGCTAGTTGAGAGAAAGCACACAGAGTACACTTGGAAAGAGCTTGGTGTGATGGACAATGGGCAGGGTTTGTGATAAGAGGCATCTGAAAGACATCACTCTTCGTGCTCACACCATCACACATACCAACCTCCCTTCCTTTGACTCCATTTACACTTCACGCTGCCTCGGCATGACCACCGGCATAATCATGGATGAGTCACATCCCTCTTCTCCTCTCTCCCATCAGGCAAGAGGACAGAAGTGTGAAAACGCACACTTCCAGATTCAGGGACATTCTTCACAGCTGTTAACAGGTAACTGAACCATCCTATCAACAACTAGAGAGTAATCCTGAGCTACTATCTACCCCATTGGAGATCTTTAGACTACCTTGAATCGGACTTTACTGGACTTTATCTTGCACTAAACATTATTCCCTTTATCCTGTATCTGTACACTGTGGATGGATCAATTGGAATCATATATAGCCTTTTCGCTGACTGGTTAGCATGCAACAAAACCTTTTCACTGTACCTCGGTACACGAACAAAACTGAACTGAACTAAACTAAAGAAGTTGATAAATTCTGACAACTTGTTGGATGCAAAATTAAGAGGAGCATGGAGATAAATGCAGTGTCCTATATAGAACCAATGCAGAATTTGACAGGGTCCAATACAGAACCATATTTCCCCATAACATTTATACTGCTTCATACTAAACGTTTATATTGATCAAACTTCCTATTGTCTCTCCGGCAAGAGATTCCAAATCAATATCTTTCTTCCTTACAGTATTTTTTATCCACGTCATCACAAATTGTGCCTTTACAGTAAGCGTGAAGCACGGTATCATGGAAAATCAGGAAATGATGGCTTCTTAATTGAGTATTTTGCATCCATTTTGATTGCGGAGAATAAGTAGCAATGTTACAAAATTTTGAGATTTAAAAAATGAAGTCTACAATTTATCCCATCAGATAAAGCATAAAATGACGTTTAATTTGACACCTAATTCACTTTCATATCTTCAGGATTAAAAATGTTATGGCCATTTTCATACCCAGAAATTAGCAACTTGTTTCCTATTGCTTTTCTATTGACTTAAGTTGTGATCGAGGACAGTCAAAAGCCCATAACTTTCTTAAAAATTAAGAGAACTGAAAGAAATTTTCAGTTATCATAGATTGAAGATTCTTAAACATATATGAAACAATCTTACTTGGATGACCTGAAATTAAAGCATATAATTAGTTAGTTACCCAATTGTAGCTAATTACAAAATTCAATTACTAGATCTAAACATCTATCAATTTCTTAAGAAAAGATTTTAAAAAAATTTAAAGCCTAAGTGTCTAATTAACATTCATACAATAATTCACAATTTAACATGATTTTAAAATCTAATTGTCATTAATTTATAGGCCAAATTGAAGGAATTTAGTGTTTAATGCCCATAAATTAATGGGCATTTTAAACAGCTTGCGAGTGGGATTTTCTGGAACGCGATGGATTAGAACGTTGCGGTTGCGGTGAATTAAAACCCAATATCGGCAGGAAAAAATCTGCCGGTTCGTATGGGGAATAAATCACCGTTTCGCAACATGAAATATTGATTGAAGTCCCCTAAACAAGCAGGTTTATATGAAAAAATAAACAGCTTTCACTAACCTGTCCCCTACGTAAAATACGTGAAAAAGCCCAGCCAGTCCGCATGCGCGTCAATCTTCAAAGCAGCGGTATGAAATCACAAATAACAATTACCGAAGTGACATAGTAAAATGCGTGACTCGAGAACTACCAGATGACCTTTATGAGAGAGGGTTGGGAGCGGAGGGCACGTAATCACCATCGTAACTCCTCATAAAATCAAGATCAAACTTCAAACTGGTAAGTTCTCATTTAATCTTACTATTTTACTTCGGAGTCACGTGAGTGATTCCGTGGTGGGTTCGAAGCTTGTGATTTCATGCCGCAGATCCAAATCTTGGAGTCTCACTGCATTGATTGACTCGGGATGAGTGAATAATCAAAAAATGCATTAAGCATGATATTGATTCAAATGTATTCATGGTTTACGTTAATGAAGAAATCAATAGCAACCCCTGTATCTCAGGGGAGGCTAAAGTGGACGCAAAACAGAATGGGCAAAACCCCGGGTCAGTAACCGGCCTACGGTAAAACATTTTTTTAAAATCAATTCAGTTGACCATCCTGCGGTCGCGAGGATATGGTAGATGGGAATGTCCATTGCCCTGGCTGCTGACATTGATGCTGACCTGGTGGAATGAGATATACAATCGTCAGTGTTAATACGTGCATAAACCAGAACCTGCTGCAGCCACCTTGAAATAGTCTGAACCATCCTTCCCTTATGTGGTTGTTTGCCGATTAATAAACAATGGTGATTTCACACTTCTTAGGATTCTGGTGGCCTTGATATAATATAGCAAGCCTGCCCTCCCACATAGACGTGAGACCGTGGGGTATCCGAAAAATGATCTAAATCCTGCCACCCCTAGTCTGCTCTGCTTGTGTAGATCAGAATGTAAAATGTAATGGCACCTGCAGCCAATTCCATCCTATCTAGCCACAGCGTTTGCAAAGTTTGCCGTCGTTGTGCTGATATTAGTGTCATGACTAAGGATGTAGCTGGAACACCCTGGTGAAGTAATGTTGACACATTTTCAATAACCAAACTGCATATTCTTGTAGTGGGAGAACCTGTGTCAAGAACTCTTTACCAACTCGATATCCGGGTTGAACCCGACAGAGTGGTTCCCGTTTGTTGCAGCTATGGTGTCTCTATAACTGAATTATTGTCAAATACCATTTAAGAATGAAATGGAAGACGTCAGTAATCTGTACTGTATTAAATGTAACATTAACATTTAAACAAAACCACTTCCAATCCCCTCAATAGGAATGTACTGCTTTTTTGGGTGCTATCCCTGCACTCTGTAGTGAGCACATCCATTGATGTGACAACCTGAGCCGTAAGTCAATCCATTCTGAATGTGTAAGTCAATAATTGTTTTATTATGCAGAAGCCAGTTCCTTGAACCACAGTTTGAACCAGCAAAGTTTTCGGTTTTTTGAATAAGCGTATACCGTTGTATTATTATGCCTGATGAAAGCAGGCAACATGGCTGCTTAGCCAGTCCGACAGTATGAACCCAAAGCGAGGTCTTGCTGACTGTTTTAAGACCCGGCTAATGAGGCAAAATGGAGGAAGACATAAAAGAACATTCCTCCTTTGTAGCAAGAATGTATTTCTCCGCACTGTTGTGCCACATAGTTTTGCAATCAGTGGATAAACATGAACCACCATGTCGATATTCGATGTAGCATTGAACCATACTTTCATAATACTTTGAGATCCAATACCTATTCTGTGTTGTCATCGATCTGAACTGGATGATACACCAGTGGCAAAGGAGATTAGGTAAATTATTACAGGATACTTTTACTTGATTGCCATGTGACTAACATATGTCACCACCGTAGTGCAGCAACTTGAAGTTGAGCATGTAGAATTTGTATATTCGCTCAATAGCCCCTTATCCATGGGGTGCATCCAGTGTATATATTTAGTTGATACCAACAAATGAAGAATTGGTAACTCATGCAAATCTCCACTACCTCCAACTGATGGTATTGTAACTAAGTTCTGATGGTATTCAGAACTTCTCACCTTAGAGTCCTTAGCATCAGTTTGTAATAACTGAATTAAACCGACCAAACTACTGGAGCAATGCTGAATACTGTTTGTTCATCATTGTGACTGAGGTGGCTTCAGCTGATAATAGCATAAGGTTGTTAACAATGGTCTAAATGTCCTTTGAGAGGTCGCTACTTTGCACGATATCAGTTCCTTGATTTGCACAGATGAATACACAGCTACTATATTGCCAATTACTCTTCATGCAATAAAAGTTAGTTTTATAACAGGTTGCTATTAACTCCAATCTCTTGCCACAGGGCGGAGTTATAGGCTAGTTAATAGTGAAAGGTAAATCCCAATGACCAACAAACAGTTTATCCCATTCCGCAATGTTTTACTCTTATTAGTACAGTTATATCGTCTTTAATAACCGCTGCAGTGGGAACTGCATAGAATGGATCTTTGAGACCCTTATGAATCTGTTGTTAGTCAGGAAAATAATAAACATGCCACTCCTGCATTATTCCATGGGTGTTTTGCATGAGAACTTTGGCCCGATTTCCGAACCTTATCTTCAAAGACAACCCTGGTCATAATCCAAACTTGCTTGGAATGCTAGTACTGTGCCTCAACCAGATGTTTTTATCCTTTGTGTGTTGTACAAACAAATGTAAATATTACAACTTGTGAACAGTGCACTTACCCATGTTTTGGAAGTGCCAGACCCACTTTGTTGAGTAGGGTTGGTAAGGTGCATGGAATTTCTGAGCTATCATGCTGCCCCCAGCTCCAGTGAACTGCCTACTGCCAATGAGCACCTGGGGTGCATTCTGAAACAATGTCCTTTACCCGCCGTTGGCCTTAATTGATTCGTCTGCCAGGTTTTCCTCCCCTGTTGAATAGGCCTACCTGAATAACAGATTCGGCGGCTGGCTCTCACATCCCCCTGTTGGCGCTGTTCACTGCCAGCACATATGTGCTTCAGTATGTTCCATCGACTTCTTTAGAGCCTGGAGTCAGTTATATCTTGACCTTGCACACTTCCCTCCTCAGAGAGGGTGATTCGTAGGCAGCCCTAATCAGGCGCTGCCGCAGGCCGCAGGATACCTATGCCGATATGACCCCATTGGACCTGTACCCGAATAGAACATTCTGCTGGGATGGCAACTTCGTTGTCAGGAAAAGGTACCTCTGACACATGCCCTTCATCCCTTGGGGTATGCCCCACGGCCATACCCTGAGACTCAGCGTCAGCAGGATACTGACCCATCTTGGTCTCTGCCTCCAAGAGGGAGACCTGTAGCAGCTCTGTCAACTGGCACTGCTGGTGCGGCCTGCAGAGGTGGAACATCTGGCTCAACTTGTCCATCAGAGTTGGGGTCAGAACTAAGATGACCCATGGCTTGCGCCTCCTCATCCCTGAGGGTGCTATGAAACAGCTCTCTACTAGATGCTGCTGGCGCCTTTTTGTTCAGGGTGGCACTGACACTCCTCCAGCTGGCATGTGCCCTGCTGTAGCACTGTATGCAATAGTTGCTGCATTTGGGATAGTCGTTTCAAACACACTATCCAGCCCCGGTGAGGAATCATCCCCCGACTCTGTGGGCCTATTATTTTGTTATCCAGCACCAGCGGGGAATCTTCCCCCAATTCCGTGGGCCTAGCAGACTTATGTGTTACTTTGAGCAACCCTGTCCCAGGCATTGCCAACGCCGCCTCTCGTCGAGGCCAGTGCTTTTTGACATGAAACAGCCCTGTACCAGGCGCTGCTGGCGCAGCTCTCCCGTAGGCCAGTGCTTTCATACATGAAGCAGCCCTGTCAGGCGCTGCTGGCGCGGCCTGTCCCATAGGCCCGCATTATTACACTGTAGGCTCACTAAATCAAATTTTTAGTGTACAGCTTTACCTGTGAAGGGTTAAAGCAATTTTAACCCTTCACAGCAACTTGTGCTAAACAAGAAAGAATTTCATTGTCAGGGACACATGACAATAACTTTTTTGACTTTTAACTTTGCCTTCAACTTTTAACTTTAAGAAAAACACTATAACATACACGTAAACTTTATAATTAGAGAACAACCCTTGTAGCCCGACTCACCCGAGTCCAATAGGGCAGAACAAGTCCTTTCTCCACCAATTTTATTCCCTGCCTGGGGACCGACGTCTGTGAGCCGCTGACCGCACTGTCAGCGACTCTGGCGTTACTTCCTTGCCATTCCATGGCATCCCCTTGCCATTCCACGGCAGGCTGGAAGCCACTGACTGCCTTATCAGCGGCTGCTTATCTCACAACCCGATCTTTTGCCGGTTATCCGCTTCCGTGGTCGGTCCGGGGTTTCCCCATAGTCCATAACCGGCTCACTCGTCGGGCTGTGAAACTGGCAGGAAAACCTCTGTGAAGAGATGCTCCTGCTTGAAAATACCCTGGTAAGTAAAAACGAACTTACCTTCTAGGTTTAACTTACCGCTGGCAGGAGCGCTGGTCTGTGCCAGTCTGGTGCTTGCGCCAATGCGGCTGATGTACTGACGTGCATGCGGACTGGCTTGGCTTCTTCACGGAATCACTCACGGAATCATTCCCAATCTGTGTTGATGGGAGTAGGAAATTAGTTTAGTTTAATTTATTATTGTCATGTGAACCGAGGTTGAGTGAAAAGCTTTTATTTGTGTGCTTTCCTGTCAAAGCAAAGACTATACATGATTACAATCAAACCATCCACAGTGCAGAGATTAAGGGTAAAGGGTACAACATTTAGTGCAAGATAAAGTCCAATAATGTCCGATTAGAAATAGTTGAAAGGTCTCCGATGAGGTAGATGGGAGGTCATGACTGCACTCTAGTTGGTGAGAGGACGGTTCGGTTGCCTGATGACAGCAGGGGAGAAACATTCTCTGAAAATAAGAAAGGTCTCGACCCGAAATGTCACCTATTCCTTCGCTCCATAGATGCTGCCTCCCCCTCTGAGGTTCTCCAGCATTTTTGTGTACCTGAAAATGGAAGTATGTGTTTTCAAGCCTCTGTTCCTCTTGCCTGATGAGAGAAGAGAGAAGAGGGAGTGACTGGGGTGAGAGTGGTCTTTGATCGATTCAGCAGGTGTTTAGATTGCAAGGCAAAGCTAGCTGGAGTAAGAGTTAAAAGAACAACTGACCACTGTTCTGGTGATAGTGTTCTAAGGCAGATTCTCAGGTTAAAGGACAATTTAAAAAAAGTCTGCAATGCATTGGCCGGGAATCGAACCCGGGCCTCCCGCGTGGCAGGCGAGAATTCTACCACTGAACCACCAATGCAGCTGCTGAAAATGTGGCTTTATGCTGAACTGATGAGTTTCGTACTTTCCACATCTGTTCTTTCTTTTCTGTAGAATACTGCGGGGTGTTGCCAATTTCCTCGTCATCAGAGCCACAGCTCTGCTGCTCATTTATAGCCTTCCATTTGAACGTGATAAATCACTCAGCGCAATGTTAACTTTTAGCGTAGTACTCTGCCAGGTCCTCCTAAATGCTGGTGCAACCTTATTGAGTTTGCCCGTTGTCATTACAGGGGACACTCCAGGTTTCTCACCACGATAGAAAAAAGGGATCAGTGCACCACACACACTGCATTTTAAACGTAGATTAGGCCTGGGCAAGGGAGGAAATGCTCACTCTTTAGTCCGCCTGAACCTACCTGATCTCCAGGACACTTTAATTCTCCTTCCCATTCCCACACAGACCTTTCTGTCCTCGGTCTCCTCCATTGTCAGAATGAGGCTAAACGCAAATTGGAGGAACAGCATCTCATATTTTGCTTAGGCAGCTTACAGCCCAGTGGTTAGGTGTTGATTTCTCTCACTTCAGGTATCTCCGGCATTCCCTCTCTCTCTATCCCTCCCCCACCCAAGTCGCACTAGCTTCTCATTTTCACCCAACAAACAGCTAACAATGGCCTGTTTCCTTTATCATCATTAGTTTTTTGCATATCTTTCATTCATTGTTCTTTATCTCTCCCCCTCGCCGTCTATATCACTTGCTTCCCTTATCCCTAACCAGTCTGAAGAAGGGTCTCGACCTGAAACGTCACACATTCCATCTCACCAGTGATACTGCCTGTTCCACTGAGTTACTCCAGCTTTTTCTGTCTAAGCTCAGCCTTTGGACACAGACAAGGATGGGGCATACATAGTCCTTATGCATAATGCACATCAATGGTGAATATTAATATGGTTATTGACCTCAAAGAGTTAAGAAGACAACAGCATTTTATGTACGTAAGCTTCTAGGACTGTGCAAAATGACAATGAGATAGCAACAAAGCTTCATAGAAATTTATGCCACAGGTGAAGGCCATTCGTCCCATTGAGTGTCTATGGGGTAAAAATGGACTCCGAGTTAATCCCACTTTTGGCCCATGTCCTCGCAAATTATGGATCTTCAACTATTTAAGACAGAACTGCAGATGCTGGAACAATTGAAGGTAGGCAAAAAATACTGGAGAATCTCAGCGGTGATGCAGCATCTATTGAGAGAAGGAATAGGCGACGTTCCGGGTCGAGACCCTTCTTATTTAGATGCTAATGGTGGTGAGGGCTCCATTATCTTTTCAGGCAGTGAGTTTTAGTTTCATTCCATTCACTGATTGATATAATCCTTGCTCAGCACCTCTCTTAATCTTTCTACTAATTCACTTTAATCCATGCCCTCCATCTACTGACCTTTCTGCAAAGATAACTATGTTGGGAGCCGCCGGCCAGTTGGGTATGGCTGCCCTGCCTGCAGCTGTCCGTCCTTTCACTTCTTTTTTTTAATTTTTAGTACGTTAAAAAGTGTTGTTTGGAGGTCTATTATTTTTATATGTGGGGCTGGGAGTGTGGGGGGGAAGGGGGAAACTGTATTTCTCAGTCCCTACCTGGTCGGAGAGGTGGCTTTCCTCCGAGCAGCATCTCGACCGTCCTCGCGGCCTACCAGCGGGTTCTGGAGCGGCGTTTCCTGACGAGACCGGCCAGAACCTTGGCTTCGGCGGCGGCACAGCGCTGGAGCGCCATCGCAGAGCGAGCGCCTTGCCCGGGTCGCCGCGCTGGAGCCCCGGAATGCTGAGTCCGCCGATTGAACATCGTGGAGCTGCGGGTCTGTGGAGCGGCCAGCCGTGGGAGCTGACTTTAACATCGGGAGCCTGGGGTCTTTCGCTGGGATCGCCAGTGTCGGAGCTCCGTCCAGCTCGGCCTGTCGGCTTCTGAAGCTGCGGTCTCCGGTAAGGAAGCGGCCGTTCCAGGCATCCCAAGCCACTGAGAGGGTTCTCCCGACGCCGGAGCTACATCACCTGGCGAGAACGGCCTGGAACATCGAGCCCCCTAGCGGCGACTATGGAGGCCTCATCCCCTCATCCCCATCCCCTTGTCCACTGTGGGTGGACAAGGGAATGGGGACTGGACTTTTTGCCTTCCATCACAGTGGGAACCATTGTGGGGGGATGTTTTTATGTTTTATGGTAAATTCTTCTTTAATGTGATGTTGTATTCTTATTAGTGTGCTGCAATGGCAACTTGAATTTAAATGAACATTTGAACCTTTGAACCTTTGTAATAGTTAACTAGGTTGTAATCGTTAAAATAGTTATTGTTTACTCCAGCTAGCTATGCCTTGCAATCTAAACACCTATATCAATTAAGGACCAATCTCACCCCAATCACTCCCTCTTAAGAGTTAATAGGCCTCCCATAATTTTAAACATAAGTGATAGGAGTAGAATTAGGCCATTCGACCCATCAAGTCTACTCCGCCATTCAATCATGGCTGACCTATCTCTCCCTCCTAACCCCATTCTCCTGCCTTCTCCCCATAACCTCTGACACCCGTACTAATCAAGAATCTATCTATCTCTGCCTTAAATATATCCACTGATGGCCTCCATAGCCTTCTGTGGCAATGAATTCCACAGATTCACCACCCTCTGACTAAAGAAATTCCTCCTCATCTCCTTCCTAAAAGAACGTCCTTGAATTCCACGGCTATAACTAGTCCTAGACTCTCCCGTTAGTGGAAACATCCTCTCCACATCCACTCTATCCAAGCCTTTCACCATTCTGTACGTTTCAATGAGGTACCTCCTCATTCTTCTAAATTCCAGTGAATATAGGCCCAGTGCCTTCAAACGCTCATCATATGTAAACCTACTCATTCCTGGGATCATTCTTGTAAAATCATCTCAATTAAATCTCCTCTCTCTCTCTCTGTAGGAAAAAAACTGCAGACGCTGGTTTAAATCGAAGGTAGACAAAAAAAGCTGGGGTAACTCAGCGGGACATTCAACATCTGTGGAGAGAAGGAATGGGTGACGTTTCAGGTCGAGACCCTTCCTCAGACTTCTTCACCCTCTCTCTCTCGCTCTCTGTTCTTTTCCAAAGAAAGTAACCTCAGCTTTGTCAGTCTTTCTTCATGGCTCTATTCCCCAACCACTGCCATATCTCTGTCAATCTTTGTCAATGTGCCCCCTCACATTCTTCCTGCAGAGTAGAGTCCAAAATGTGGCAAATTATTCGTGTCGGGACTTTTCAACACCTGGGAGAGTTGAAGTCTGATCTCCCTGCCCTTGCATTCTGTGCTTCAGCCAATAAAGACAAGTTTACCATACATCTTCTTGTCTGATGTATCTACATCTCCTGGTAACTTCAGGGAGCATGTAGTCATAGACATTCCTGATGCTCTGTACTTTCCAGTTCTTGACCATTCGCTGTGCATCACTTTGTTTTAATTGCCAAACTCTACATGATTGCCTCATATTTGTCCACATTAAATTCCATTAGCTGCTGGTCAACTTGTATTCACTTATTAGAATAGATGGGTACGTGTTTAATATAGGTGGCTACTTGCTGGTCAACGTGGACATTTAGTTTTAAAGATGCATCGCAGAAACAGGCCCTTCGGCCCATCGAGTCCGCTCTGACCAGCGATCCCCGCACATTAACACTAACCCACACACTAGGGACAACCTACATTTATTCCAAGCCAATTAACCTACAAGCCTGTCCATCTTTGGAGTGTGGGAGGAAACCGGCTATCTCAGAGAAAACCCACGTGATCACGGGGAGAATGTACAAACTCCGTACAGACAGCACTAGTGGTTGGGATCGAACCTGGATCTCCGGCGCTGCAATGCTGTAAGGCAGCAACTCTACCGCTGTGCCATGACATGTGGGCAGAAGGGCTTGATTTTATGCTGAATTACTTTAAGAAGTCCATTGCTATTTCCTTCCAATCCAAAACTTTCTTCCTCACTTTTAAACTGCTGCCAGTTTTGATATCATGCGAAACTTCTTAACAGTAACCTTCACATTGAGGTCCAAGTCCTGTATATGCTGACTATCATGATACGCAACTAGCCCTCCAGTCACTTCACTTCCCATCAACTGTTACCCTGCACTTTCTGTCACGGTGCCAACATCTCATCCATTCTGCCAATTTGGCTTGGATCCCGTGTTTAACTGGCAGTAACAATTTAAGCTAGTAAGATGAACTAACGTTTGAAAAAAATTTACTCCGAGGATGGTTCAACTGCCCCGATCGCGGGAGAATAAAGAGGGAAGAAGATTAGACTTTATTGCCTTCTATCACAGTGTGGAATGTGGGGAATCCGCTGTGGTGGATGTTTATGTTAACTTTTGTGTAGTTGTGTGTCTTGTTGCTTTTTTGGTATGGCTGTAAGGTAATTTGAATATCACAGTAGCCTAATTGGTACACGTGACAATAAATGATCTTTGAAACCTTTGAAATGTGACAAATTATTTTTAGCAGCAGAGCAAATTCTATAGAGTGGGAGAAATTAAATAGATGCTGAAAAATAATTGAAAAGTACAGGAAGTACAGTAAGCAAGGCAGTGGGATTGAGGGAAAGACAATTATAAATCAGATTCAGTAGTCTGAAGAAGTCTCAAACCAAAACGTCACCCATTCCTTCTCTCCAGAAATGCTGCCTGTCCCACTGAGTTACTCCAGCATTCTGTGTCTGTCTGCAATACCTTGTTCTGCTGTATTTTAAGCGTTTTGAGCATTGTATTTGCCGTACTTTAAGCATTGATTGTATCTTAAGTATAGTGCACGCACGCTTACACACGGACACACACACACACACACACATGTACGCAAACCAGCATCTGCAGATCCTTGTCTCCAGAAGTTTTATGGTTATGTGAAACATAAAGACTTTAGCGGGACAGGCAGCATCTCTGGAGAGAAGGAATGGATGACGTTTCGGGTCTGATGAAAGGTCTCGACCAGAAACGTCACCCATTCCTTTTCTCCAGAGATGCTGTCTGTCCCGCTGAGTTACTCCAATTTTTTTGTCTGTCTTTGATTTAAACCAGCAACTGCAGTTCTTTCCTATATATATATCTATGTGTATATATATATATATATATATATATATATGTGTGTGTATTTGTGAGTTTTTTTCTCCTTACGTTTATTATATTGTTTACAGTGTACTATGTTTACATATTCTGTTGTGCTGCAGTAAATGAGAATTTCATTGTTTTATCTGGGACATATGATAATAAAACACTCTTGACCCTTGACACAGCAGAGAGAACAAAGTCAAATAGCAGAAGGAGAAAAGGTAACCGAGAATAAAAGAGAGAAATAGATCAACAGGAGAAACCAAGAATAAGTGATAAACGTAAAAAACAGACTGGTGAACAATTTAGCATTGTTACAATACCTACCATCAGCGGCGCTCCAGATCTGCCACTGCCTGTGCGTGCAATTCCGGAGGCTGGGATGTGGAGGGGGGGAGGGGGGGAGGGGGGGGCCTGGATTCAAATTCAGGTTTGTATTGGTTGTCGGAAAGGTATTTGCTCGGACTGCAAGTTGATTGAAAAAATTTGTTCTGCGCTTCCATTCCCGTTTAAGAAAAAAGTTGCTGGTCGATTGCATCGCTGGGTTGAAGTTAAGCGTGACTTCTAAAGCCTTCAACATCACGGACCAAAATCAACATCAAGGACTGCCGCATCAGGACAAAACAAAAGTTAAATCGTTTATTTAACATCTTACCTTTCTTTTTGGTGTGGTTTCATTTTAATCTGATGAATCAAAATATGTTATTTAGGCCCCGATATCGGCTGTGTCGTTCCTGCCCATATCGCGGGGCTTATCAAGTGAGCGGCCACATTCCGATCTATCACAATCCACTCTCAAGATAACCAAATTTATTATTATTTTGCACAAGCATCTCATAAGGACATCTAACTCATCTATATTTTGTGTTATTGTCTATTTTAAAAAATTGGCTATTTAAAAAAATATTTTTAGCCTCTTAAGAATGGGATAGATGTTTAGATCTAGTAATTGAATTTAAATGAATTTAATTGATATGATGACACTGATGAATATGGATTTTTTGTTGGGTATTTACTATTTGTTTTAACAGTATAATAATATTAAAGTTCTGATCTTGAGAATATCACATTTTTTAATTGTCAAGGCAGTCTGGGTGTTTATTATTATTTCCGTCACAACGCCCAATTTTGTAATTAACTACAATTAAGTAACTAACTAATTATATGCTTTCATTTCAGGTCATCCAAGTAAGATGTATCATATTGTTTCAGAATGCTTCAACCTGAGAAAATGTCATTCAGTTCTCTTATTTTTCAAGAAAGTTATGTATGGGCATTTATGTCCTCGGTCACAGCTTGTGTGTTAAGTTAATGGGAAAGCAATAGGGAACAAGATGCTAATTTCCGAGTATGAAAATGACCATAAATTTTTTAATACTGAAGATATGAAAGGGAATTAGCTATCAAATTAAAGTTTTTTTTATGCTTTATCTGATGGGATAAATTACAGGCTTGATTTTTTTAAATCTCAAAATTTGGTAACATTCCTAAGCAATGCTCAGACAAAAGGTGAAAATGTAAGAAAAAAAGAGAAGACAGATGTGAGCTAAAAGGTAATTAACTTGAAAGACAAACAGGGGAACACGTTGCTACAAATTTAGCAGGGAGCTGTAATACGTGGCCTTTACCATCTGCGTGTCCAGAATGCAAAGTTAGGAATGAGGAAAATAGCTGAGTCGTTACTCTGAATGCTCTGAAAATTGCCACAAATTGCAGGCTGATACCTGCTTAGATATTGAACTCGGCACAGCAAGTTGTCTGGCAATTATTTGCTAGAATATCCATTTAATCAATGTAACAATTTGTAGCAAGTACTCGTTAACCCTTCTTGACCAGGAAGTTTACAGTTTTAACTGTACAGTTTTATTTCTTATTTTGGAAGTTTAAAAAAACGACAGATTTAGACTTTTGAGACACAGCGCGGAAACAGGCCCTCTGGCCCACCAAGTCTGCGCCGACCAGCGATCACCCTGTAAACTAGCACTTTACTTCGGAGTCACGTGAGTGACTACGTGAAGACCCCGCCGGCACGCATGCGCGACATATCGTCTACCGCATTGCGCATCGACAGGCTGTGGAAGCGCTGCTCCACCAGCGGTAAGTTTGAAACCTGAAGGTAAGTTTTTCAACTTAATTCCAGGTCTGTTTTTTCTCCTTGCAGGAAGCTCTGATAGAGTTCCTGCTGGAGATATCGCGGATTCCCCCTACACCGCTGGAAATCCCGGCTGCGAGAATCGCGGGGATGCCCGGTTGGGGGGGGAAACCCCACCACAGATTTCGCGGGGAATCCCGTCGCCAGGGAATCCCGGCTGTGGTAAACCACGGATTGGAATCCGCGGGGAACCCGGGACAACAAGAGGAATCAAGCCGCTCGGGGAAAACTGGCCACGGGGGCCGCAGGAAGGTTCTGGCCGCGGGGTGAGCCCGGCTCGGGGGGACCGCGGAGAAGCCAAACCGCGGGGTGAGCCCGGCTCGGGGGGACCGCGGAGAAGCCAAACCGCGGGGTGAACCTGGCTCGGGGGGGGAAACCCCGGCCGCGGGGAACGCGGGGAAGGCAAACCGCGGGGTGAACCCGGCTCGGGGAAACCCGGTTGCGGGGACCGCGTGAAAGCACAAGCTGCGGGATGAATCAGGCTCGGGGAATCGGCCGCGGAGACCGTGTGGAAGACACGGCTGTGGACCACAGAAGTGCGGATAGCCGGCGGCATTTTTCAGACTCCAGCGGCCCAGAGAGGTTCAACGGAGTCTGAAAGGCCTGGGCAGGCCTGAAGGGTCCCCTCTGACATGGGTACGTCCTCGGATGTTTACCCATGTGGAGCATGGATAGCGTCAGAGAGCACTCATCCCACTAATGCTCCATCCTGATATGGTCCATGGAATGGCATATCAGTAGAGATATACCACCGATGGTAAGCCCAGAGACCCGGCAGGGTCCGGACTACGTATATACCGCCGGCGGATAAGCCCATAGACTCGGCAGGGTCCGGGCTCGAAGATTCACTGCCTGTGTCTAATACAGGAGACTCAGCAGGGTCCGGGCTGGAAGGTCCACCGCCTACGGATAACGACAGCGGCTGTTTATCCCGCATGGAGCAGAAGACTCGGAAGTATGTCCAGGGAACATACTGGAGTACAAGCATGAGGCTCCAGAAAATTCTGGCGTGGCATCAAGACCTTTGCTAACGAAGAAACCTGGAGGCCAGAGTTCCCTCGTGAAGGAGCAGCCACCTCACGTCACATCATTACTAGAACAGGTGCCGGCTGTGGGATACCATGCACCTGCAAAATTGTTCCTGAAAGGACCAGCAGTGAACAGCGCTATGTGGGGGTACAATGCACACTTCAAAATGAACTGCTTCCAGAAGAATGCCATTGGACCTGTCTTTAATTCCAAATCTGCAGGTTCAAGTGAGGCCAGCAATGTCCAGTCGCCGAATCCTCTCTTCAGGAAACCTGCCCAAACAGGTAAGACCCGGATGAAGAATTAAAACTGTCCGGCTTATCAAGGTACCATGGCAACAACACACCCCACGCCTCTATCGACAGCAAGCGTTTCACTGAAGCTGGTGGCAGCTTCAAAACTGGGCGCAGGCCTTTCAGGCCAAGGCCCAAAGGGAATTGGGTCCACGCACCCCAGCAAGCCTACTCTCCAAATCTGGGACGGAATTAGAACCCGCACCAGGGGCCTTTGGGCTTACCACAAGACCACCAATAACCATGAAGGTAGGTGGGTCTGGTTCATTCGGAAATATGAGGCATGTGGACCATTTACAAGTTGGTAAATTTACACTTGTTTTATGCAAGACAGAGTTGCCTTTCAAGACAGGCCGTAGTTGCGGGCCGCTCATTGTCACAATGAAAGATACCGGTTCAACTTGCATGTGCAGTATAGACTTTCCTGAATAGAAAACTTAATTACTGTCTAACAACAGAGGAACAGTTCCACAGGGCTCACCGAAGATATTTGAAATTTAGCTGGATCGAACGATGTTACAGTCAAAAGCATTGCAAAATGGGCAAACTTCAGCCCCAGGCTATTCACCAAAACACTAAAACCAGTGCACGGCTGCTCAGAGCTAAAAGCTATTGTTATGGCCTATCTGAATGATGTTCTAAAAACGTTGTATTTTGCCAAATCAGCGGTATCAGCCACAAACTATACTGCAGAAATTGGGTTCTCATCCCTCCAGCTAAATTTAAGTTGATACCAACTGAAATTATTGAGTATTAGGATTACCTTTAACTCTATTAAATTGTCTTGGATTGGCAATATACTGGCTATTTGCGCCTTTGCATCATCAGAGCTATGCAGCGTGCAAAGGAGCAAGCTCACAGGTACCATGCAGGTCAGTACTACCAGACCTATGCTATCCCAGCTGAAACTATCAAAGTCACCATGGTGGACAAACAGTATTCAGCATTGCCCCACTAACCTTCATCAGTACTCGTCAGTTAATTACTAACTGCTGCTATTGCTCAAAGATGGATAATTACTAAATACCATATTTAGTTACGGAGGCGGATGGGGTTTGCATGAGTTACCAATTGTTCAGTTATATGGTATCAACTACCTATTCGCACTAGGTGCATTCTGTGGATTAAAGGTTTGTGCAAATATGCATAATCTGCATGCTCAAGTCAATTTGATACACTCTGGTGCTGTTATATGTCAATTATATGGGTGCAATCAAGTCAAAGTATCCGGTAATAGTTTACCTAACTTCATTTGGCATTGGTGTATTATCATGTAAACACAGTGACAACACAGAATGGATGTTGGATCGCAAGTATTTAAAGACATTGTGGGCTCGGTGGAACACCTAAAGATCGAAATGTTGCATCCAGGCTCAATCACCAGTTGCAAAATACGTGGCATATCAGTGCCGATGGATGCATTCTCGCTACACTGGGGAAGAATGTTCTTTGTCTCCCTCCATTTTACCTTATCAGACGGGTCTTGCAAATTCAGCAATATCCCGCTTCAGGCATTTTCGTAGTGCCTGACTGGCCTATACGGCCATGATTTCCGCTGATGTTGGGAACGATGATAGAACCTTATATGGTTATTTCCAGGCACAAAATTGCTGGTTAGCCGTGACTCGGGAAACCATCCTCTGCATACATAAATCAATTCATTGACTTGCAGACTGGGAAGACCGTTCCTGCGGCTAGGATTGTTAAACCAAACTATGGACGTGCTCACTGCAATTGCAGGGATAGCACCAAATAAGCAGTACTTCCCTCATAAGAGATGGGAAGTATTTTGTTATTACATATAAGTTGACACGGATGACTGACGTCATGAAGTTCAGTTTCTTATGGGGTTTGGCAATCATTAATAGAGTGCCATTTACTGTGCCGCACATGCCTTCTCAGCATATTGGCTGTGAGAAGCAGAATCCACTCTGTCGGGTCTCACCTTCTGATGTCTAGATTATGAAAGGTATCTTCAACTCGACACCCCCCAGACCAGGTACGCAGAGATATGGGATGTTAACATTGGAACATTCCTGTCCTTGGCTCACTAACCAAGTGGTTATGCTCATGGGGCTGAGTCAGCACAACAGGTCCAGTTTTTGCATAGCTGTGACTGGGCAAGATGATTATTCTGCAGGGAAATTACATTTATGTTATGACTTAATCAGCAGATTACACTAGGGACATTGGGTCTCAAACTAGAATTGTTGGCATATCCTGTGGACCTTCGGTTGTGTGTGGCCACACATCTACACCAGTATGTTAAGGCCACTAGAGCCGTAGAGACTCTGAACTAGCTATGATTGTTAGTCCCATGAAGCCTCGTAAGAAATTATCACTACAGACCAAGTCCAGGTGGTTAATATGGGTTCTGGGATACAGGAGTGAATACTGACATACAAGTCTCACTCCACCCAGGCTGCAACTATATCAGCAGCAGGGGGTGGACGTTTCGCGGAACCACATCCTGGCGGCTGCAGGATAGTCTAACGAACGATTTTCCAAACATTTAGAAATACCCTTTGCCAGACCGGGTGTATTTGCCAACTCTATTTTAGGTCTATGTTATGGTTCCTCCCGGGTGAAGGAGGTTACTATTATCATTATTTGTCCATTAATAGCATCAACATGTCTATACCTATGTCATGTCTGAATGCATTATTAAAATTCACTCTTCACTGATGCAGTGTGTGATTCATGGACTCGTCTCCACGGCATGAAATCACAGAGCTTTGAAATCTTCACATAGTCACTCACGTGACTCCGAAGTAAAATAGTAAGATTAAATGAGAATTTACCAGTTTGAAGTTTGATCTTTATTTTATGAGGAGTTACGTTGAGGGATTACGTGCCCTCCGCTCTTAACCCTCTATATAAAGGTCAACTGGTATTTAGTTCTCTTATCTTACTATATATTTAGTCAACCTGTTATCTGTGATTTCACACCGCTGCTTTGAAGAATGTCGCGCATGCGTGCTGTCGGGGTCTTCACGTAATCCCTCAATGTAACTCCTCATAAAATAAAGATCAAACTTCAAACTGGTAAGTTCTCATTTAATCTTATTATTAACCTACACACTAGGGATAATTGACAACTTTACCGAAGACAATTAACCCACAAATCTGTACATCTGTGGTGTGTGGGGAAGCCAGAGCATCCGGAGAAAACCCACGTGGTCACAGAGAGAACGTGCAAACTCCGTATAGACACCACACGTTGTCAGGATCTAACCCAAGTCTCAGACGCTATAGGGCAGCACCTCTACTGCTGCACCACCATGCCTCCCGATGCTGAAATAAAATAAGAAAAAAGTGGAAATATACATCAGTTCCAATTGTTCACTATGCCCCCAGATCGCATGTTACCCTCACGGTTCTGTTATTAACTTAAATACCCAGTTAACTGGTGAGTAAACAAAATTCTATCTAAATAGAGAATATTGTAACAAATACAGAGAAAACCTGAGTTCAACTGAACATAGACTAGTACAGCACAGGTACAGGCCCTTCTGCCCACAATGCCTGTGCTGAACATGATGCCAAGTGAAACTAATCTTCTCTGTCTGCACATGATCCATTCCCTGCATATCCATGTGAATAATTAAAAGGCTTTTAAATGCCACTATTATATCTGCCTTCACCACCAACCCTGGCACCATGTTCCAAGCACCCACCACTCTCCACCCACCAAATGTAAATAACATTTGCCCCACGCATCTCTTTGAAATTATGCCCCTCTAACCTTAAATAGATAGGCTGCATTCCAGAGTACTTAAGGAAGTAGCTCCGGAAATAGTGGATGCATTAGTGATAATCTTTCAAAACACTTTAGATTCTGGAGTAGTTCCTGAGGATTGGCGGGTAGCAAACGTAACCCCACTTCTTAAGAAGGGAGGGAGAGAGAAAATGGGGAATTACAGACCAGTTAGTCTAACATCGGTAGTGGGGAAACTGCTAGAGTCAGTTATTAAAGATGGGATAGCAGCACATTTGGAAAGTGGTGAAATCATTGGACAAAGTCAGCATGGATTTACGAAAGGTAAATCATGTCTGACGAATCTTGTGGAATTTTTCGAGGATGTAACTAGTAGCGTGGATAGGGGAGAACCAGTGGATGTGGTGTATTTGGACT
The DNA here is from genome assembly GCA_963514005.1 of Raja brachyura. The sequence continues at coordinate 17,723,989 of OY740786.1, read as the reverse complement.
TCCAGAAGGCTTTCGACAAGGTCCCACATAAGAGATTAGTATACAAACTTAAAGCATACGGCATTGGGGGTTCAGTATTGATGTGGATAGAGAACTGGCTGGCAAACAGGAAGCAAAGACTAGGAGTAAACGGGTCCTTTTCACAATGGCAGGCAGTGACTGGTGGGGTACAGCAAAGGCTCAGTGCTGGGACCCCAGCTATTTACAATATACATTAATGATCTGGATGAGGGAATTGAAAGCAATATCTCCAAGTTTGCGGATGACACTAAGCTGGGGGGCAGTGTTAGCTGTGAGGAGGATGCTAGGAGACTGCAAGGTGATTTGGATAGGCTGGGTGAGTGGGCAAATGTTTAGCAGATGCAGTATAATGTGGATAAATGTGAGGTTATCCACTTTGGTGGCAAAAATAGGAAAGCAGACTATTATCTAAATGGTGGCCGATTAGGAAAAGGGGAGATGCAGCGCGACCTGGGTGTCATGGTACACCAGTCATTGAAAGTAGGCATGCAGGTACAGCAGGCAGTGAAGAAAGCAAATGGTATGTTAGCTTTCATAGCAAAAGGATTTGAGTATAGGAGCAGGGAGGTTCTACTTCAGTTGTATAGGGTCTTGGTGAGACTACACCTGGAGTATTGCGTACAGTTCTGGTCTCCAAATCTAAGGAAGGACATTATTGCCATAGAGGGAGTGCAGAAAAGGTTCACCAGACTGATTCCTCAGATGTCAGGACTGTCTTATGAAGAAAGACTGGATAGACTTGGTTTATACTCTCTAGAATTTAGGAGATTGAGAGGGGATCTTATAGAAACTTACAAAATTCTTAAGGGGTTGGACAGGCTAGATGCAGGAAGATTGTTCCCGATGTTGGGGAGGTCCAGGACAAGGGGTCACAGCTTAAGGATAAGGGGGAAATCCTTTAGGATGGAGATGAGAAGGACTTTTTTCACACAGAGAGTGGTGGGTCTCTGGAACTCTCTGCCACAGAGGGTAGTTGAGGCCAGTTCATTGGCTATATTTAAGAGGGAGTTAGATGTGGCCCTTGTGGCTAAGGGAATCAGAGGGTATGGAGAGAAGGCAGGTACGGGATACTGAGTTGGATGATCAGCCATGATCATATTGAATGGCGGTGCAGGCTCGAAGGGCCGAGTGGCCTACTCCTGCACCTAATTTCTATGTTTCTATGTTTCTAAATTATGCCCCTCTAACCTTAACCTTAAAATGTCTTTGACATTTTCACCCTGGGAAAAAGGTTCAGAATGTCTCCCATATCTATGCCTCTTATAATTGTATATTCATCTATCAGGTGTACCCTCAGCCTTTGGCGCCCCAGAGAAAACATCCCAGGTTTGTCTAACCTCCACTTCTAGCTAATACTCTCTAATCCGGGCAGCATGCGGGTAAACCTCTCCTTTGCGCTGTGTTAACCTGCGTGAACCCATTCTTCCTTCTCCTTCCAAATTCTTCTGTTGGTAAAGTTTGGTAAAGCCAGCAGCAGAGCAAACCAAAAAGCAAACACATTTATTGCCAAGGAGCACATTTGTTGCCTGAGTTTCTAGAAGGATCCCCACCTGAAACGTCACCCATCCACGTCATCCCGAGATGCTGCCTGTCACGCTAGGTTACTCCAACACTTTGCCAAGTAATACACTGCATTTATGGAGTTCATTGCAGATTCCCTTTCTTCAGACTGCAAATTGTAAATATTTTGTAGCCAAATTCTGGTTGACCCTTTGGAATAATGAGAAGGGACGGCGGATGGCACTCCTACCCTGGGCATCATCTGACTGGAGACCCCCAGTCATATTTAGGAGCTACAGATGCTGGTTAACACTGAAGATAGACACGAAATGCTGGAATAAGTCAGCCGGTCAGGCAGCATCTCTGGAGAACATGGATAGGTGACGTTTTGTGTCGGGAGCCTTTTCTATTGATATAGCAGGAGTATATCAAATGGTTCTTAAGCCTGCAATAAAATCATAACTGATCATTGCCTGATTACTTTAGTCAACTCTGAAATTAGTTTAGATAGACACAAAAAGCTGGAGAAACTCAGCGGGACAAGCAGCATCTCTGGAGAGAAGGAATGGGTGACATTTTGGGTCAAGACCATTCTGCAATTCTGAAATTGGTATATTTAGTTTCATGATAATCTGTCCATTAATTGGTTTAAGGAGACCTATATCCCCAAGGCTTTTACTAATGAAGAAAATAATTTGTTTCAGGACAGGAACCTTATCTAGGGACAGGAGATTTAACTGTTAGTTATTATTCAGCCATTCCTTCCACAAGTTTATTTCCAAAGTAAACAAAATGACTGCAATCTAGCTGTTTAACACAGAACCCTCTGCCCCAGGCATTTCAAGCCCATCTGTCAGGCAAGGTACAATTGGAGTGTTAAAGAAGGAACTGCAGATGCTGGAGAATCGAGGGTTACACAAAGTCTGAAGAAGGGTCTCGACCCGAAACGTCGCCTATCTCCTTCACTCCTTAGATGCTGCTGCACCCGCTGAGTTTCTCCAGCTTTTTGTGTAACCCAAGGTACAATTGGATTTGTATCCAGCAGAGGGAGCAGCGTTCTGCTGGTTGGGCTATCATTCATTTGATGGTAAGTTGCTGAAAGAAGAGGACTCTGCAATGCATTAACAGATACTTTTATAAAACCTGAGGTCCAGATTAAATTGCAGGCAACATATTAAAAACAGCTTCACTGCAAGACTAAGGACAAATGATTAGTTGCTGCTCATTTTATGCAAAATTGCCTGACATAAAAAGACAAATTTTATGATTGGACATTAGAAGGGTTCCGACCCAAAACATCACCTATTCCTTTTCTCCAGTGATGCTGCCTGACCCCCTGAGTTACTCCAGCATTTTGTGTCTATCTTTGGTATAAACCAGCATCTGCAGTTCCTTATTACAAATTTCACGGTTACATGGTTTAGATTTATTGGGTTTGCCACAAGAGGCAATGACATGCCAGTTATTTGCTCGAAGCATTCTTGCTAAAACACATATGGCAACATAATCTAGAATTTCACAGAATTCTTTGTAATGATTGAGTTAAGTTATATATAAATTGCTACAATTGTCTAACTTCCCATTGCTCAAAAAAGCATGCCAATGTAACAGATTTGAAGAACTAACTAGTCGCTATTAGTTGTATGTTATCGATTAACAAACAATTAAATATTTCAAAGCAATTAAAATACAGTATTGAGCATATTTATCATAGAATCAGAGAAAATAGGTGCAGGAGTAGGCCATTCGGCCCTTCGAGCCTGCACCGCCATTCAATATGATCATGGCTGATCATCCAACTCAGTATCCTATACCTGCCTTCTCTCCATACCCCCTGATCCCTTTAGCCACATGGGCCACCTGTAACTCCCTCTTAAATATATTTAAGGGAACCTTCATACTAAAACACATTGTATTTCAAGCACAGTTATTACTTATTTTTATTTGTTGGAATTAAGCAGTTTCGGTTAAACCTGAATACTCAAATCAATTAATACTTTGTATAGAATCAAGTTCCCTTTTCATTCTTGTCCCCATGCAAAGACTAGAAAGCAAATGTAGGTTTGAAGCAAAAACATGTATTGAATGGAAATCCAGATTGTGCAAAGATATATTGGCATTGCAATTTAGAGTTGATGCAGAATCACTTCAGCTTTGTAATGATAGGTATTTGCTTTGTTTGTTAATGAACACACGTGAAGCCAGGACACAATCTGTCTTCAGTTCAGAACTGAGTGAAAGATTGAATGCTACACTGAAAGTGTTCTGCAAATATTTAAACTTCTAACTTGTGAAATATCCTATAGGAATAAAGACAGTTCCGGACAGCCATGATCTGGCTGGAGCCAGTTGTTGGTGACTGAGTGCAAATTCAACTGGAAGGCACGTCAAATTTCATCTTAAATCAAACAATGTTAAATGAGAAACAAGTGAAAATTCATGATGTTGCACACATCAGTCAACTTGACAGCGACTGAACATCAGCGTTGTCAGAACTTAATCCTAATGCCTTAAATGAAGTTAATCTTTATCTCTTGATATGACTAGTAGAAGGTTTAGAAGGGAAATGAGGAGAAATATTTTCATCCAAAGAGAATGGGAGAGTGTTGGAAAGGGTGGTGAAAGTGGATAGACACAAAATGCTGGAGTAACGCAGCAGGACAGGCAACATCTCTGGAGAGAAGGAATGGGTGACATTGCGGGTCAAGAGCCTCCTTCAGACTGGAGTCTTGACCTGAATCATCACCCATTCCTTCACTCCAGAGATGCTGCCTGTCAGGCTGTGTTACTACAGCATTTTGTGTCTATCTTCGGTTTAAACCAGCATCTGCAGTTCCTTCCCACACATGGTGAAAGTGGACAAGTCTATCACATTATGAAGGTGAAGTGCTGAATCACTGTGACTTGGGCAGCACGGTGGCGCAGCAGTAGAGTTGCTGCCTTACAGCGCCAGAGACCCGGGTTCGATCCAGACTACGAGTCTGTGTACAAACTGTACGGCGTTTGTACGTTCTCCCCAAGACTGCGTCGGCTTTCTCCGGGTGCTCCCACATTCCAAAGACGTACACTTTTGAAGGTTAATTGGCCTAGTTTAATTGTAAATTGTCCTGTGTGTGTGTGTGTGTAAGATAGTGTTCGGGTGCGGGTATGGCTGATCGGTGCGGACTCGGTGGGCCGAAAGATCTGTTTCCGCATTGTATCTCTAAACTCAATTAAACTAAACAGGAACTAGGACCTAGAACTAGGAAAAGACTAGAAAGTCTTTTTGAAGGTCCCAGAATGTGAGAGATTGAAACACTACTTGGGATATCCTCCTTAATTCATCATTCACTGCAGTAGTGGAGAAACCTAGAGCCACATGGATGATGAAGTTAAAAGACATCTAGCCAAAGTTGCCAATGACACAAAATTACATTGTTACTTCACCGTGTGAGCCGGGGCATTAAACAGCACAGAAGTTTGAATAGGTCATGTGAATGGACAAAACAAGATTGAATTTCAATAGAGATAGCGTAATCATCGTCAATGAACCAACACAACAGCACACATTCAAAATGGTGGAAAAAAATAAACAATGGGCATCCAAAATGACGAAAGTAACATGGGTGTCATGACATTATACAGTTACTGAAAATAAGTTATAAAAGCTAGTTGTCTGGAAACTGAATGGCATCTATTGAAGTTTGTTGAATCGTTGGCACATAGCAAGCCTATGAACCCTTTGTATGAATGAATTTTTTCGTCTGCCATAAATGGAATTATCTGGCTTGTACTTGCCAGTTCCCCAAAACATTCCACAATTCCACAGACTCACCACTCTCTGTGAGAAAAGTGTTTCCTCATCTCCGTTCTATATGGCTTACTCCTTATTCTTAAACTGTGGTCCCTGGTTCTGGACTCCCCCAACATCGGGAACATGTTTCCTGCCTCAAGCGTGTCCAAACCATTAACAATCTTATATGTTTCAATGAGAACCCCTCTCATCCTTCTAAACTCCAGAGTGTACAAGCCCAGCTGCTCCATTCTCTCAGCATATGACAGTCCCGCCATGCCGGGAATTAACCTTGTAAACCTACGCTGCACTCCCTCAATAGCAAGAATGTCCTTCCTCAGATGAGGGGACCAAAACTGCACACAATACTCCAGGTGTGGTCTCACTAGGGCTCTGTACAACTGCAGAAGGACCTCTTTGCTCCTATATTCGATTCCTCTTGTTATTAAAGTGACTAGAGATGAAAAGAAGATGTAAAAAAAGGGTCCGATGGGGAGAGACGAGGAGTTTATGTTTATCGGCGACCCAAATGAAAAACACACGCATGGTGAAATCCAACTTTATTCCATTAATTCACAGGAACATTCAAACAGCCAGCTGCTCGCGTCTGGCTTTACTGACTAGAGTGCCGCAGCGAGAGAGAGAGAGAGAGAGAGAGAGAGAGAGAGAGAGAGAGAGAGAGAGAGAGAGTCTTTGTGTAGTACCGTAATACCATGTAAAGGGTGGCATGCACATATGTGTGGTGAAGGTTATAAATGGCATGAATTTATATCCTTCCTCTTAAAGAAGTAAAGCATAAATAGTGGTTAGTGGAGCAAAAATAAAACACCAGTATAAGGTGCAGCATTTATTATTTTACTGCATATGAGAGCACAAAAAACGAAACAGGTCATGCACAGTTCATGTATAGCCAGTAAATTTTCGTGCAGACACGACCTGCAGGTGTACAATAATAACCTCCAGCTGACACCTCGTGCCTTCGCTGGGGAAGCAAGTCCCTTATCGGGTGAACATGGAGCGGAAGAGCGGAGATTAGGTCACCGGGGAAGGCAGGGATGGCGCTGGCACCGGCAGCGGAATCGCTGGAGCGGCATTCGCAGAGCATGCGGGCTTTGGGTAGGGATGTGGAGGTGCCGGTTCATTAAACGGAAGGATGTGTTGGTGGGATCACCGATAAATGCCATTGTCAATATTGACCAAGTATGAGAGTGGTTCCGCGGTGGATCCCAGAATGACTCCGAGGAGGTCGTAACCTCGGAGTGACTGCAAGCAGACAACCTGTCCCTTGTTGAGCAGTTGAAGCGGAGAGCTATTTTTTTTGTATGTTGCGGTGGCGTTGGAGCTGGGATTGGATAACTGACGGTACACGAACTTGTGGTTCTAGTAGTTGCTTGGCCATAGGCAGAGTGGAGCGGGTTCGCCGCGACATGAGCCGTTCAGCTGCAGATCCCAGGAGAGGGTCGCGGACGATGTTCCCCAGGTTGTGTAAGTCAAGATAAACATCAGAGCCGGCCCTATGTGAGCGTTCCATTAGTTCCTTTGCACTTTTTACCGCGCGCTCAGCCAGGCCATTGGACTGCAGGTACTCAGGGCTATTGGTAATGTGGTGAAAGTCCCAGTTTTTCGCAAAGGTCCTGAAGAGCTGACTGCAGAACTGAGGTCCATTGTCTATGAGTAGCTTTAGGGGGGCTCCGTAGACAGTGAAGTGATGAGTTCATTTCTGAATGTCCATGGTTGAGGTCGGGCTACTGAGCAGGTCGATTTCAAACCATCCCGAGTAGGAATCAACTAAAACCAGGTATTGTTGGCCGTGCCACTCGAAGATGTCGGCTGCTACTGTGGACCAAGGTAAGTCCTGCATGGGGTGGAAGAGGAGTGGTTGTTTCTGTTGGTGCGGGGTCAAGCTATTGCAGATTGGGCAGGCAGCAACCTTTTCTAGAATGTAGTTAGCCATGTCTGGCCAGAACACCATTCCTTTACCATGTTGAAGGGTTATTTCTGCAGCGGGATGGCCCCCATGGACAATGTCGAAGTACTTGCTGTGAAGAGACTTCGGGATGACCGGCTTGTATCCTTTCATTATCACGCCGTCCTGAATGACCAGTTCGTCACGGACTGGGAAAAATGGTTGGACAGCTTGTGGCAGGTGGTGCTGTTTGTCTGGCCAGCTGCGGTAGATGACAGTGGCCAGCAACTGTAACGTTTTGTCTGCAGCTGTTTGTGACACTAGGATGTCTAAACCTGCAGATGGGAGGCAGGAGACCATCATAACCGTGTACCCCTCATGCTCATCATCAGACAGGTGTTAATAGGTTGGGCGAAGTTCCCGTGAGAGGGTGTCAGCTAAGTGCATGTCCTTATCACGTTTGTAGGTTAGTCTGATGTCATATCTCTGTAGTTCCATCATCATGCGTTGTAAGCACGCTGGTGCCGTGTGGATCGGCTTACTGAGGATACTGACCAGGATACAGATCGGTTTCAAACGTGATCAGGTTGCCAAAGATAAAGTCCTTGAATTTTGTGCAGGCAAAGGTTACTGCAAGTAGCTCCTTTTAGATTTGAGCGTAGCGCTGTTCAGTGTCTGTCATGGTACGGGAGGCATAGGCAACTGGTCTGGAGCCCTTTCCGTCGTCTTATAGGCAAGCAGCGCCCAGTCTATACTGAGAGGCATCGCAGATGAGGGTGACGGGTAATGTGGCATCAAAGTACGCGAGGGTTGGAGCGCAAGACATTCGTTGTTTGAGGGTTTCAAATGCCCTCTGCTGGTGTTGGTGCCAGGACCAATGCGTATCCTTGTGGGTCAGTTGTCGCACCGGGGCTGATAGCTCGCTGACGTTTGGGATGAATTATCCTGGTAGTTTACCATGCCTAAAAACCGTTGTAGAGCAGTCACGTCCATAGGTGCTGGCATTTTGTTGATGGCAGTGGTTTTAGACGGGTCTGTCTTGTCCATTTTTGGTAAACACGTGGCCCATCTAAGTCACTTCGTTGACCCGAAACCTGCACTTGAGAGGGGCTGAGTTTGAGATTTACTTCCCTGGCACGATCCAGGACCTGTTTCAGGTTTGAGTCATGTTCTTGTGCATTGCGCCCGGTGACCAGGATGTCGTCCATAATTATGTAACATGGGTAGCTGTCAAAGAGTTGTTCCATAGTACGCTGGTAAACCTCACTGGCTGAATTGATGCCAAATGGCATTCGTAAAAATCGGTAGCATCCAAAGGGCGTCGAGAATGTGGTTAACATGGAGGATGCATGGTCTTGTGGCATTTGCAAAATGAGTTATTTGCATCTAGGACAGAAAGAACTGTGGCTTTACCCAGGTTGGCAGCGACTTCTTCCACCGTCCGTCCGCAGTGGGTGGTGTGGCCGTTTGATGGCAGTATTTAAATCCTTAGGGTTGATGCAGATCCTTATTTTATTTTTGTTCTTCTTGACTGCTGCAGCCATGGTGGGGACCCAGGAGGAGGGGTCGTTGACACGAGCTATTACACCCAGTCATTCCATTCTGTCTAATTCAGCTTTGACGCGGTCCTTCATTGCATGCGGGTTTTGTGAGGAGAAGGAACGACAGGTATAACTTAATTGTCGGTTACAATGCTGTATTCTGTGGGAAGCTTGCCCAGCTGATTGTCAAAAAGGTCTTTGTATTGTTTGAGTAGTTGTTGGGTAGGACTTTGAGAGGTCGACAGCTGATACACAGTTTTGCCGAAGAAAACGAGGTTCATATTACGGCATGCATCATTGCCCAGAAGGAGGGGCATTTCCCCTTTTACGATGAAAAATTCCAAGTTGTAAACTTGATGTGCTAGATGGCATTGTAATGTAACCATACCAACTGGTTGCAATTTCCCCCCACCAAATGGATGTTGAGTTTGTTTTCAGAACAGTTTTGTTGTTGTGAATTCTTTGGAATTCTGCCAGAGAGATCACATTACATCTCACCCCTGTATCTATCTAAGTAGCAACCTTGATGTTGGTGATACTGAGCGTTGTCCTGGGATCACTGGCTATAGTCACAGAATCGGGAATACAAGAATGTATGTTTTTGCTGACTTCTTGCAGGTGCTGTGGTTGTGGTTCTGCTGTTTCAGTCAGTGCCTCGTGGGAGAGTGTGGGTTCAAGTGCATAGAGAGATTGTTGTGACTGGGTCCTGTTGGCACCGGTGCGGCAGCACCGGATGAAGTGGTTTTTCTTTTTACAATAGTGACAAGATTTGCCACAAGCGAGGCATTGCTCACGAAATTTCAGGTGTGAGCTATCGCAATTACCGTAGTTATTGACTATATGATCAGTAACCCTCCCTGGGGGTTTAGGCGATTGTTGAGGGGTTAATGTTTGTCGTGGGGACCTATAGAAGGCATGGACATCATAGGCAGAGTGATGCCAAATGGCATCAATGCTTTGGTATGGGTGTCAGTGTATTCTGCAACCTGGCAGGCACGTTCAACCTTTTCTAGTGTAAACTCCTCATCCCGGAGTAATTGATTTCTCACCTTATCATTCAGGATTCCATATGTGAGTCTGCCGCAGATGAGCACGTCGCGGTCTTTGAAGTGGCAATTGGATGCAATGCTCTTGAGGGCACCAATGTAGGATTCAACCGTTTCGCCCTCTTGTTGGCTGCGGGAAAAAAACTTGTGGTGCTCCATGATAACATTGGTGCGAAGTTGGCACAGGTTTCTGACCTTTCGATGGAGGCAGACCGGGTCGCTGATGGATTCACAACATGTGTTACCGGATCAGTATGTTCTGGGGCATAGTGGAAATCCTGTGCCCGCAGGGCAGCCTCTGTGCCTGCCACATTGAGGAGAATTGTGATAGAATTGGAGGGGCAAGAGGTGGAGGTGTTGCATTGCTAGTCAGGGAAGATATTACAGCAGTGCTTTGGCAGGATAGATTGGAGGGCTCATCTAGGTAGGCTATTTGGGTGGAACTTAGAAGTGGGAAAGGTGTAGCAACACTTATAGGGGTATATTATAGACCGCCAAATGGGGAACGAGAATTGGAAGAGCAAATATGTAAAGAGATAGCAGATATTAGTAGTAAGCACAAGGTAGTGATTGTGGGAGATTTCAACTTTCCACACATAGACTGGGAAACACATTCTGTAAATGGGCTGGATGGTTTGGAGTTTGTAAAATGTGTGCAGGATAGTTTTTTGCAGCAATACATAGAGGTGCCTACTAGAGGAGGGGCAGTGCTGGACCTCCTGTTAGGAAATGAGACGGGACAGGTGGCGGAGGTATGCGTAGGGGAGCACTTCGGGTCCAGTGATCACAATACCATTAGTTTCAATATAATTATGGAGAAGGACAGAACTGGGCCTAGGGTTGAGATTTTTGATTGGAGAAAGGCTAACTTTAACGAGATGCGAGATGATTTAAAAGGAGTGAACTGGGACATTTTGTTTTATGGGAAAGATGTAGAGGAGAAATGGAGGACATTTAAAGGGGAAATTTTAAGAGTACAAAATCTTTATGTTCCTGTTCGGTTGAAAGGAACCAGTAAAAATTGGAAAGAGCCCTGGTTTTCAAGGGAAATTGGACATCTTGTTCGGAAAAAGAGGGAGATCTACAATAATTATAGGCAGCATGAAGTAAATGAGGTGCTCGAGGAGTATAAGGAATGTAAAAAGAATCTTAAGAAAGAAATTAGAAAAGCTAAAAGAAGATATGAGGTTGCTTTGGCAAGTAAGGTAAAAGTAAATCCAAAGGGTTTCTACAGCTATATTAATAGCAAAAGGATAACAAGGGATAAAATTGGTCCATTGGAGAGACCGAGTGGACAGCTATCTGCAGAGCCAAAAGAGATGGGGGAGATATTGAACAATTTCTTTTCTTCGGTATTCACCAAGGAGAAGGATATTGAATTATGTGAGGTAAGGGAAACTAGTAGAGTAGCTATGGATACTATGAGTTTCAAAGTAAAAGAAGTACTGGCACTTTTGAAAAATATAAAAGTGGATAAGTCTCCAGGTCCTGACAGGATATTCCCTAGGACATTGAGGGAAGTTAGTGTCGAAATAGCCGTGGCTATGACAGAAATATTTCAAATGTCATTAGAAACGGGAATAGTCCCCGAGGATTGGCGTACTGCGCATGTTGTTCCATTGTTTAAAAAGGGTTCTAAAAGTAAACCTAGCAATTATAGACCGGTTAGTTTGACTTCAGTGGTGGGCAAATTAATGGAAAAGATACTTAGAGATAATATATATAAGTATCTGGATAAAGAGGGTCTAATTAGGAACAGTCAACATGGATTTATGCCTGGAAGGTCATGTTTGACTAATCTTCTTGAATTTTTTGAAGAGGTTACTAGGGAAATTGACGAGGGTAAAGCAGTGGATGTTGTCTATATGGACTTCAGTAAGGCCTTTGACAAAGTTCCTCATGGAAGGTTGGTTAAGAAGGTTCAACTGTTGGGTATAAATGCAGGAATAGCAAGATGGATTCAACAGTGGCTGAATGGGAGAAGCCAGAGGGTAATGGTGGATGGCTGTTTGTTGGGTTGGAGGCAGGTGACTAGTGGGGTGCCTGAGGGATCTGTGTTGGGTCCTTTGTTGTTTGTCATGTACATCAATGATCTGGATGAAGGGGTGGTAAATTGGATTAGTAAGTATGCAGATGATACCAAGATAGGGGGTGTTGTGGATAATGAAGAGGATTTCCAAAGTCTACAGAGTGATTTAGGCCAGTTGGAAAAATGGGCTGAAAGATGGCAGATGGAGTTTAATGCTGATAAATGTGAGGTGCTACACTTTGGCAGGACAAATCAAAATAGGACGTACATGGTAAACGGTAGGGAATTGAAGAATACAATTGAACAGAGGGATCTGGGAATAACCATGCATAGTTCCTTGAAGGTGGAATCTCATATAGATAGGGTGGTAAAGAAAGCTTTTGGTATGCTAGCCTTTATAAATCTGAGCATTGAGTATAGAAGCTGGGATGTAATGTTAAAATTGTACAAGGCATTGGTGAGACCAAATCTGGAGTATGGTGTACAATTTTGGTCGCCCAATTATAGGAAGGATGTCAACAAAATAGAGAGGGTACAGAGGAGATTTACTAGAATATTGCCTGGGTTTCAACAGCTAAGTTACAGAGATAGGTTGAATAAGTTAGGTCTTTATTCTCTGGAGCGCAGAAGGTTAAGGGGGGACTTGATAGAGATCTTTAAAATGATGAGAGGGATAGACAGAGTTGATGTGGACAAGCTTTTCCCTTTGAGAATAGGGAAGATTCAAACAAGAGGACATGACTTTAGAATTAAGGGACAGAGGTTTAGGGGTAACATGAGGGGGAACTTCTTTACTCAGAGAGTGGTAGCGGTGTGGAATGAGCTTCCAGTGGAAGTGGTGGCGGCAGGTTCGTTGGTATCATTTAAAAATAAATTGGATAGGCATATGGATGAGAAGGGTATGGAGGGTTATGGTATGAGTGCAGGCAGGTGGGACGAAGGGAAAAAAGTTGTTCGGCACGGACTTGAAGGGCCGAGATGGCCTGTTTCCGTGCTGTAATTGTTATATGGTTATATGGTTAATTGATGCAACGGTGTGGGGTGCAGCACCAGGGTGGGCAGCATCAATGAAAATCTCGAATTCCACCTCGAAGATGGGCCAATGTTCAGCAAGTTCACTGTCGAACGTCAAATGATCTGGTCTGCGTAAGGAGCTATCCATCATTCGATGTAAAAAAATAAAATAAAATAAATTCAGGCAAAATAGTTGGGGACGTGATTCAAGACTCTGACACCATGTTTATCGGCGACCCATATGAAAAACACACGCATGGTGAAATGCAACTTTATTCCATTAAGTACACATGGACATTCAAACAGCCTGCTGCTTGCATCTGGCTTTACTGACTAGAGTGCCCCAGCGAGCGAGAGAGAGAGAAAGAGAGAGAGAGAGAGAGAGAGAGAGAGAGTCTTTGTGTAGTACCGTAATACCATGTGAAGGGTGACATGCACATATGTGTGGTGAAGGTTATAAATGGTATGAATTAATAAGGGTTAATCTACAGTTTACCTCTAACTTATTTTAATCTGCATGATTCAAGAGTGGTGCAAATTGGTTGGTGCTGGCTTAGTGAAGTTGGCATGTTCTCACATTTCACACAACACATATTTTCTGAGAACACCAACATTAGTGCTGTGATTTCCCTTTTTGTCCCTGAGTACTCTACTTTTTTTGCCCCAACTTGCAATTTGAACCTGAGGCTATAACCTCTAGTCCTAGACTCTCCTACTAGTGAAAACATCCTCTCCATATCCACTCTATCCAAGCATTTCATTATTCTGTACGTTTCAATGAGCCCTCCCTTATTCTTCTAAAGGGGTGGGAGATTGCAACCTTCACGTGGTCCACCCTGTTTTAACTAATGCAATCAACCCGACGTGCCCAAACAAATAGATCAAATAGAACAAGTTGTCCTACAACTTTAGGCTGTGCACGCCATACGCCAGAAGAAGAAGATTCTTCTAAACTCCAGCAAGTACAGACCCAGAGCCGACAAACGCTCATCATAGGTTAACCTACTCATTCCTGGGATCATTCTGGTGAACCTCCTCTGCAATCCTCTCCAAAGCCAGCACATCCTTCCTCAGTGTCTACCTTTGGTGTAAACCAGCATCTGCAGTTCCTTTCTACACAATCTAGTTTAAGTATCCATTACTACTGATGATTATTTTACAAGCATCACCTATCAGTTGCTTCCTATACAATTAAATCACATTTCTAAGGAAACAATGTGACAATGGTGACATGGGATATGTTTCTGAAGTATGGGAAAATTGCAAGGATTAACAAGACAAAAAGAGGAAAATTACATATTGAAGATTTGTTCTTCAAAATGTTTTAATGGATTTCTGCACCTTTTTGTCTTAGCAGGGAGAGGAAACTCAGCACTACAATTATTAACCTACCCTGATTTGGATCTAAAGTACCTCCTGAGTAAATGCTGTTTGCAATATTTACTTTTCAAACATTGCAATGAACTTGAATAACAGTAATCAATTCTCCAGTTACCACACTCATGCCAATCAGATTATTAAGGGATTTCAAGCTGAGCACAAAATGTCATTCCATTCTTTATCAGTTTTTAAAACATTAATTTACAGCCACGTGTTAGCTAATTTAACTTTAGAAAATGGATATAATTTGGTTTGGAGGGTATGGATATGGATATTGATAGGATAGGTTTAAAATGGATAGGATAGGTTGAGATGGATATGGGCCAAATGCACGCAGAGTAATGTACATGTTGGCTGGTGTGGGCAAGTTGGGCCAAAGGGCTTGTTTCTACGCAGTGTGACTCTATGAAAAGCACTTTTACAAATTTAAAAATCTTGTATATTTCCTGGATTTGAAAGAAAGAAGGTTTAAATTGCTGTTTACATCGAAAAAATCAAACAAATTTGTAATCCATTCTGGAGATGTACTCTATGTGAATCGGAAACCAATGGTAACTGAGGACAGCAATATTCATGCAGATTACCCGTTTACAAGCTCTCTATTATGGACGGACAGTACAGTACTGTGGCAGAAATAGAATAGATGGAGGAATCAGCAAAAGAAACATCTTTAATTGCTGGGATATGAGCCTTAACGCATCTTGGATTCATTTTTTTTTGGATCTGGGCTCATCTTGAATTGTCTTTGAGAAGGAGGTGGTGATTCCCCCTCTAGAGCCATTGTAATGGAAACATAGATGATATAACGGAGTGGCTTCTCAGTCCATTTAACAGTCAACCAATCGGTAGGTCTGAAATCACGTAAAGGTTGTATCAGGAGAAATTGTTGAATTCCTCCCATGAAGTCCATGAGTGACCCAGCTGGGCTTTTACAACTTGTAGTGATTTTATAGTTAAAAAAACTTAATTACTTAATGACTAGTTTGTTTTTAAATTTTAGATTAATAATTGAATTTAAGTTCCATAGATGTCATTGATGAATTGGAAGGGAAAATTTGGATCAAAATTTAAATAGAATTTATCGAGAGTTGCAGACTCAGGCAGAACAATTGCAGAGGTCATTTCTGGACACTGCTCAGCCAACATTACAAGGGAGCAGCTGGACACTACTTTAGTACTGTATGACTCTTATAATAGGAACGATGAAAGCTTATGCAAAAATTGCGTTGATTGCAGTGTGATAGATTAGCACTTACAGCCAAAGCAAAACATGTACCAATACAACAGGTAACGTGCTGTGGGAGAGCTTCAAATAAATCTTCAAATAATTGGTTTTAATCCAAAAAATATCTGTAGCACAGTAAATGCACACAACTCAGAAAAAAAACCTTTCAATACACACCAGGCAGGAAAGAGAGTGACATACAATTCATCTCCGCATATAGCACTGTGCAGACACAAAATGCTGGAGTAACTCAGCGGGTAAGGCAGCATCTAAGGAGAGAAGGAATGGGTGACATTTTGGGTCGAGACCCTTGTTCACTGTGTATTGTGCAGTTGTCCAGAACTCCTCTGCTGTGTCCTGTGGGTGCAAGATGGCACCAGAAATGGCAACATTTTCTATGAAGCTCCTCTTAAAACAGTTAAAGCAGCCTTTTACGATTGTTTTCCCTTTATATATCTGTCTGGAGCTGAGAGTTGTTAGCTAAAAGTCTCCTGTCAATCGTTGCTGAATCAAAGAAACTCTCCAAACTATGTATATTTATGGGTGTTATGCCTCCGGCACAATGCGAGTAGAAACAAAACAAGAAAGTGTTTCACCTGGAGTAAGGAGGCTCCAGGTAAAACATCTGGAATCGTGAACCCCTATTCCACCTCACCCCCTCCCTCCCCTCCATACTTCTAGATAATGTTAAATCATTTGAGAACAAGCGGAAAGAGCTTAGAGCAAAGGGAGATGCGAGACTGCTATGTTATTTGCATCACTGAAACATGGCTTACCTCTGACTCACCTGACCCTGCTGTACACCTGAGAGTTTCTCCATGTATCAGATAGACTCTATGGAATCCTCAGGCAAGGTGAAAGGTGACAGTGTTTGCTTTTTGGCCAGTGCTTCATGGTACATGGAAATGATGGTTCTAGCTCAATTCTGGTCCCCTGACATGGAATACTTGTACCAAAAATGCCATCCCCTTTATCTACCGAGGGAATTCACTTCGACCAACTTGCCGGTTGTCTACGTAACACCCCAAGCCAATACCAACGTAATATCAAGGTAGCATTGGACGAATTATACTGGGTTGTCAACCTTCTTCATACAGCAGCTGGCTCAGATGAAATTGCGAACCAATCAACTGGCCAGTATTTGTCGACATCTTCAACCTCTCACTTCAATGGTCTATTGTCCTCATCCACTTCAACAAAACCACCATCATTTCAATCCCCAAAGACATTAATGACATTTCTCAATGACTACTGCCCAGTGGCTTTAACGTTGACTATAATGAACTACATTGAAAGATTGGAAATAGACCACATCTGCACCAGGCTTTCAGACACAGTGGTAGAGCTGTATCTTTACAGCACCAGAGACCTGGGTTCGATCCTGACTACAGGTGCTCTCTGTGTGGAGTTTGTACATTCTCCTTGTGACCTGCATGGGTTTTCCTCCCACACTCTATAGATGTAAGGTCATAAGTATGGCCCATCTAGTCTACTCCGCCATTCAATCATGGCTGGTCTATCTCTCCCTCCTAACCCCATTCTCGTGCCTTCTCCCCATGACCCCTGACAGCCGTACTTATCAAGACAGACAATGTTGGCTAATTGGGGGTTACACAAAAAGCTGGAGAAACTCAGTGGGTGCAGCAGCATCTAAGGAGCGAAGGAGATAGGCGACGTTTCGGGTCGAGATCCTTCTTCAGACTAATTGGCTTGGTAAAATTGTAAATTGTCCCTAGTGTGTATAGGATAGCGTTAGTGTACGGGGTTCGCTGGTCGGTGAGGACTAAACTCTAAATTGTCTCTAAACGAAACTAAACAAAACAGCGTAGAAGCCTTACAATTTGTATCCAGGTGTTCTGAGCAATAAAACGGGTGGAGATCACCATTTTTCTTGGGGTTTGAAATGATGATGGTTTCCTTGAAGCAGATGAGGATTCAAAGCTCTACATGTCTTCAAACATCCGATTTTTGTAATTAATCAAATTTGTACAAGATATCCCTGACCTCCAGGATGCAGTTAAATATTCAACTTTGTGTTGATTTAAACATTTGGCGAGATATAGTCCCACAGTAACAATCGCACCACTTTTATGATATTGTGCAATTTCTGAAGATCGATACACTGATGTTACAGTTAGGCAGGGCGCATAATCTGTCAGTCAGTCGCCAGGATATTAACGGTGATTGCTGGCTTAAACCAGTCAAACTCAAACACTGATCTTCAAA
Source organism: Raja brachyura (assembly GCA_963514005.1). The sequence continues at coordinate 17,706,329 of OY740786.1, read as the reverse complement.
ATGTCAATATACAATGTGCACATGACCTTTAAAATGACCAGAAACATGAATTGAACTGAAGTAACATCGCACCATATCCTAAGGGTATATAAGTGCACGCCTGCTCTTTTACATTCAGCTGGCTCCGCACTGAACAGCAAACATCATGCAGTTCCTGGTTTCTCAACAGCAAAATAATTTCCTAGTTACTGCTTTGACCAAGTATTCTTCTGCAGTGAATAATATGGAGCAAACAATCATGCTTCCCAGCCTCCTTCAAGACATCCCTATGGAGGAGCACAACGAAACTAAAGATGCTGAAGGTGGTTCCCATAACATGTACGAATGCTACAACCTGCTGAAATCCATCAAAAACACTGTGGAAAGCAGCAGGCTACCATCTGAAGACTGGAAACGGAAAATCAACAATGCCTGGGACTTGGAAAATGAAGACGAGGCAAATTTGGAGCAACTTCTCTATACCCACGTGAAGGGCCTCTGCATGGTGTTGAATACATTGACGAACAAAGCCAACACATTGACAAGCAGATACAAGGACAGGATTGGTCTTTGAATCATGTCGAGATAATCATTCAGCTGACAATGAACAACCCGAAGTGAAGAGCTCTTGAGGGAGAAGATAACTTGTACTGCTTGACTTAAAGACACATGTTTGAAAGTAAAGACAGAATTCGTAATTCTGCAGAACACGTTTGGGTGATGATCGTTCGATGCCTTCAGTGAACCATTTGCTTTTTACAAAAGAATGTCAACGTTGTGCTGCATGTATTGTGAATTCTTAACTCATGAGGACTCCACACGCCTTCAAACGCGAATCATGAATTATTTAATCTGCAAGAAGCAACTTAGAATTGCGACCTAAGATCAGTATGTACTTTCCAACTGTTACATACAGGAATAACTTTCCTAACAGTGCATGATCATAAATGTGAACTACTTTCATCATTCTTCATTTATGACAAAAATAAAAGAATACAAATTATTTCAAATTTGTGCTTAATCTTTTTCGCATTTTCCTTGGGGCAAGGAAGGTTATGAGATTTAATAAAGGCAGACAACTACGGGTAGGGAGGACTGCAGATGCTGGTTTAAACCAAAAACAGACACAAAAGGCTGGAGTAACTCAGCAGGTCAGGCAGCATCTCCAGAGAAAAGGAATAGCTGACATTTAGAAAAAAACATTCTGAAGAAGGGTCTCGACATGAAACATCACCTATTCCTTTTCATCAAAGACGCTCTCTAACCTGCTGAGTTATTCTTCAAGGCAACTATAGATTTAGATATGGGAGATAGCGAGAAGCTGTTTCTCTGAGTAGGTGATTCAAGAAATAGGGACACAGATTCAAAGTGATAGGAAAACGTTTCTGGCGTGTGGGGTTTGTAAGGGGGTCAACATTCACTTAAGTGCAGTGTAATGATCTGGAAATCTCTGCCACTGCAGGCAAAAGAAACAGCTTCAATCAGGGCTTTCAAAACTGAAATTGAATTGATATTTGAAGGAAAGTCATTTGCTGGGCAATGGGGGAAAAAAGAAGAGAGAACAGAACTGATGAGATTGCTCCACAAAGTGTAACAGACTTCTTTGCCTGGCATTATGATTCTACTGGGTATATTTACAATCTTACAGCCAACATTTAGCTTTTTGTATTTTTAACTATTTTAGCAGGGATAGAAGTGGGAAGACTTTAACTTTGGAGGTTTAAGAGCAAAGAGTCTTCTCGTGGCATTAGTCATGGTTCAGTGGGCAGCACCCTAATTTCCGACTCACGCATTGCAGACTTAAGCACCTCTCCAGAGGTTTGAGCATAAAAGGTTAGACTAACTCTGTAATGCCACACTGTAAGAAGCACTGGTTTTTCAATTGAATATTAAATTGAATCCTTGCTTACCCTTTCTGGTAAATGTTAAATATTCAATACACATTGCAGAGAGCTAAGGTACTTTAGCCAATATCTGGGTCAACATTTAGCTGATATCCTAATTATTTGTTGCAGTACAGTTAGGATATACAAGACAATTGGTGAAACCGTGTGATTGCTACACCATCTTTATCACAGCAAATTAGTTATCTACAAAAAAAAAACTTTTGATCATAAAATCTACTAGTCACTAGTTGGCAAAAAGTTATAAATCAATGGATATCAAATACAATTTATACACAATATCCAAAAGATCCCAGTCGTATGACTTTAAGGTAAATCCAAGTGTTTATCATACAGGCACTGCTAGGAGAGGTTCCAAACATTTTATCTACATCTGATAATACAGAAAAGGAGTATTTCTGGTTATGGATTTAAATAACAGACCAGATGCTTTTCACAGGGCAAAATAAAAGTATCACTACATCCCTAATAATGTATCTACCAGGGCAGGCAGTGCATTTGCATATCAGGCCTCCAAAATATTGGATTTGAAATACTTTACATCTCAATTCCTTGTCTTGGTCCTGCCTTGAAATAGTTGGCCGCAGAATAGAGACACTGGTCTGAATCCAGGAGAGAGATTATCTTTTTCCCCAAACCAGACTAGATTTTCCCCAAACCTATGTAAAACGTTGACAAAAGTGCTTAGAAGATTTATAGTTAAAGTCAAAGTCAATTTTATTTGTCACATGCACATTACATGCAGTGAAATGAATTTGTCAGCAGTGATACACTTAAAAAGAACACACAATACACAATAAAATTGAACACGAACATCCACCACAGCATTCTTCACTGTGGTGGAAGGCAACAATATTCAACCAGTTCTCCTCCCTTGTTCACCCGTGGACGGGGCCATAGACTCCGTGGCTTGGAGGTCCCGAATCGGCACTTTCCTACAGGAGGCCGCGGCTTCAGGATGTTAGAGGCCGCAAGCCAGTCGGAGCTCTTCTCTGGCAATCCCTGGTGAGGTATCCCTGGTTCCCGATGGCAAGTCCACACCCCGCCCGCGGCTAGAAGATCTGCAGACCGCGGCTTCAGGATGTGATCGGCCGCGAGCCGGCGGTCGGAGCTCTTCTTCTGCGATCCCCGGCGAGGTATCCCAGGCCACGCCCGCGGCTAGAAGCTCTGCAGACCACAGCCCCATGATGTCAACAAAACCAGGTCAGCATTCTGAGCACTCCTCCCTGGCGACTCCCGGAAAGGGTTCGCCCGCTCCACGATGGAAAGTCCACGCTGCGCCAGCTGCTGATGCTCTGGGAAGATCCGCTCCAATCCATGATGTTAGGCCGCGAGGGAGGCGACATGGAAAAAACCGCCTCTCCGTGGAGGAGGCGGCTGAAAGCGGTTTACCCCTTTCCCCTCCCCCCCCCCCAAAAGTAGAAATAACGAACACGTGGCAGCCATCTTGCAGCACCCACACCGACTATAGAATCATAAAGCACAGAAATAGGCACTTTTGCCCTACTTTGTCCATGCCAACCATGATGCCTTTCTAAACTAATCCCATGTTCTCGATGTTGGGGGAGTCCAGAACCAGCGGCCACAGTTTAAGAATAAGGAGTAAGCCATTTAGAACGGAGACGAGGAAACACTTTTTCTCACAGAGAGTGGTGAGTCTGTGGAATTCTCTGCCTCAGAGGGCGGTGGAGGTGGGTGGTGGTGGGTTCTCTGGATACTTTCAAGAGAGAGCTAGATAGGGCTCTTAAAAATAGCGGAATCAGGGGATATGGGGAGAAGGCAGGAACGGGATACTGATTGGGGATGACCAGCCATGATCACATTTAATGGCGGTGCTGGCTCGAAGGGCCGAATGGCACCTATTCCTGCACATATTGTCTATTGTCTATTTGCCCACCCTTGTCTCTCTATGCCTTTCTTATCCAAATACCTCTCCTTATGCCTTTTCAACATTGTACCTGTATCTGCCTCCACTGGCAGCCTGTTCCAGATAACCACCACCCTCTCACTCAGATATCCATTAAACATCTCCCTTCACCTTAAATCTGGACTCTCCTGTCTGGGGGGAAAAATAGATTCTGTCCATCCTGCTAATATAAACTTCAAAAGGGTCACCTCTCAATCTCACAGGTTACGTTGAGATTAAACCCAGTCTATCCAATCTCTCCATATAACTACAACCCTCCATTCCATACAACCTCCAGTAAATCTATTCTGCATATACTGTTGCTACCACATTATTCCTTTAGTGTACCGACCAAACCTGTGCACAATACTGTAAGTGCGATCTAACAACTACATGGTGTGCCAACTCTTACTCTCAATTCCTTGCCCCATGAAGCCAAGCCTGCTAAATTCCTGCTTCACTATTCTTACCACAAGGTTTCTTTGTACATCAATGCTCCTAATGTCCCTGCCATTTACTCAATATGTCTTACGAGGATATGACAGGTGGAAACAGGGCATAAACTGGTGATCATGAATTTTAATCCTTAGCCATCTCCATGATGGATGAAAGAACAATATCATTCACAACATGGCTTTTACAACAATACGATGGAAAATCAAATTAAATTAATTAAAACTGATCATTTTACTTCGGAGTCACGTGAGTGACTACGTGAAGAACCCCGTCCAGCCGCACGTGCGTCATTACGTCAGACGCATTGGTGCAGGCGACCGGTTGGAGCAGCGCAGCTCCTCCAGCGGTAAGTTTAAACTTCAGGTAGGTATGTTGCAAAACTTACCTTTAGCGGCGCTGCAGTTCTGCCGCTCCCCGTTTGCGCGACTTTGGCGCCTTTCAGAGGGGGGCGGGCTTAAAGTGCTGTTTTTTGACAGACTGGGATAATCGATGAATGTCGGGCGATTTTGTTGCGGAAGAAAAATCGCTCCGACATTTCATCAATGAAGGTATTTTTAAATTACTCTAAATTATTTGTTAACTAGAGTAATTTAAAAATCACCTTCAAAAGCCGTGAGCACCGACAACCGGAAGGATTTTCCGTAGGGGAGAAAAAAAGGTAAATAGTTTATTTTTATATTAAAAGTTGGTTTTTCGGGAGGCTTTAATAATATTTTTATGTTGCGAAATGGGGTCCCAAAAAATGTATGAACAAACAGTATTTTTCCTCCCAACTTCACCGCTAACCGCAACGTTCCAATCCACCGCATTCCACTAAAACCCACTCGCTAGTTGATTTAAATGGCCATTAATTTACAGGAATCAAACACTAAATTCCTTCCATTTGGCCCAGAAATTCATGAAAATGAGGTTTAAAAATTATGTTATATTGTGGATTATTGTGTGAATGTTATTTGGACACTTAGGCAATTTAAAAATTTATCTTTTCTTAAGAAATGGATAGATGTTTAGATCTACTCATTGAATTTTGTAATTAGCTACAGTTAGATAACAACAAATTATATGCTTTAATTTCAGGTAATCCAAGTAAGATTGTTTAATATTTGTTTCAGAATCTATAATAACAGAATCAATCTATAATAACTGAAAATTTCATTGAGTTCTCTTAATTTTTAAGAAAGTTATGGGCTTTTAACTTTTCCAGATCACAGCTTTTGAGTTAAGTCAATTGAAAGGCAATGGGGAACAAGATGCTAATTTCCGAGTATGATAATGGCCATAACTTTCTCAATACTGAAGATATGAAAGTAAATTAGGTGTCAAATTAAACTTTTTTTTATGCTTTATCTGATGGGATAAATTGCAGACTTGATTTTTTAAATCTCAAAATTTTGTAAAATTGCTACTTCAGGTAAGTTGTATTTCTTACCTGTTTTAGGTCTCCTGCAGGAACCTCGGTTTTCAGAGGTTTTTGCCGGATGCTTCGCGACGGCCGACGAGGGAACCAGCTAAGGGCTGTGGTCCGACCCCGGAAGCGGGGAGCTGGCGAATGTCGGGTTTCACGATCGGAGTCACTGATAAGGTGGTCAGTGACTCTAGATGTTGGGTTCCCGGGGAGGGGAAATCCAATAATATGCGGTTACCAGACCGCAGTAGTCCCCAGGATATGGGGTTAAACTGACCTGAAACGGTCAGCCCGGGTGCCGGGAGGGTTACCACGGGTATATATATGGATTCTCGGGGAGGGGAAATCCAGCAGCAATGCGGTTCCCAAAAACCGCAGTCATCCCCAGGATACGGGGACAGCTGACAAAAATAGTCAGCCCGGATGCTGGGAGGTTTCCCCTCCGGGAATGTGAATCGAGACACACTCCTACAGCAGGAGTTGGGCCAGCGCGGGTCAATGTGAGAGCCCGCGCCAGCAGCACCTTTGCACAGGGCTGCTTCATGGGGATGCCGAGGCTTTGGCAATGCCGGCCTATGAGAGAGGCCGCGCCAGAAGCACCTTTTCACAGGGCTGCTTCATGGGGATGCCAAGTCTATGGCAGTACCAGCCTATGGGAGAGGCCGCACCAGCAGCACATAGAAACATAGATACATAGAAAATAGGTGCTGGAGTAGGCCTTCGAGCCTGCACCTATATGATCAATATGATCATGGCTGATCATCCAACTCAGTATCCCCAACCTGCCTTCTCTCCATACCCCCTGATCCCTTTAGCCACAAGGCCCACATCTAACTCCCTCTTGAATATAGCCAATGAACTGGCCTCAACTACATTCTGTGGCAGAGAATTCCAGAGACTCACCACTCTCTGTGTGAAAAATGTTTTTCTCATCTCGGTCCTAAAAGATTTCCCCCTTATCCTTAAGCACCTTTGTTCAGGGCTGCTTCATGGGCGCCAGCAGCACCTTTGCTCAGGGCTGCTTCATGGGGATGCCAGGTCTATGGCATTACTGGCCTATGGGAGAGGCCGCGCCAGCAGCACCTTTGCTCAGGGTTGCTTCATTGGCGCCAGCAGCACCTTTGCTCAGGGCTGCTTCATGGGGATGCCGAGGCTATGGCAGTACCGGCCTATGAGAGAGGCCGCACCAGCTGCACCTTAGACGGGGCTGCTTAGTGGGGATGCTAAGTCTATGGCAGTGTGGCCTACGGCAGAGGCCGCACCAGCAGCGCCTTGTAGCAGGCCTGCTTACTGTCTCCCTCATGTAAGAAAAGAGCATGCCGGGTCAGTATTAGGCTAACGCCGAGTCCATGGTAAAGTCGGTGTATTGCTGAAGCCACGTCAGCAGCACCTTGTAGCAGGGCTGCTTTATGTCTCCCTCATGTAAGAGGAGAGCATGCGGGGTCAGTGTAATCTAACACTGAGTCTGAGGGTGTAGCCATGGAGCATGCTCAAGGGATGAAGGGCGTGCGCCAGAGGTACTATTCCCTGGCAGCAAGGTTGCCATCCCAACACATATGCAGTGAACACCGCTATATTAATGATTTGGACGAGGGAATTCAATGCAACATCTCCAAATTTGCAGATGATACCAAGCTGGGGGGTATAGTTAGGTGTGAGGAGGATGCTTGGAGGCTGCAGGGTGATTTGGATAGGGTGAGTGAATGGGCAGATGCATGGCAGATGCAGTACAATGTGGATAAATGTGAGGTTATCCACTTTGGTGGCAAAAACATGAGGGTAGACTATTATCTGAATGGTGGCAGATTAGGTAAGGGGGAGATGCAACGAGACCTGGGTGTCATGGTACACCAGTCATTGAAAGTAGGCATGCAGGTGCAGCAGGCAGTGAAGAAAGCAAATGGTATGTTAGCATTCATAGCGAAAGGATTTGAGTATAGGAGCAGGGAGGTTCTACTGCAGTTGTACAGGGTTTTGGTGAGGCCACACCTGGAGTACTGCGTACAGTTTTGGTCTCCAAATCTGAGGAAAGACATCCTTGCCATAGAGGGGGTACAGAGAAGATTCACCAGACTGATTCCTGGGATGTCAGGACTTTCATATGAGGAAAGATTGGATAGACTCGGTTTGTACTCGATGGAATTTAGAAGATTGAGGGGGGATCTTATAGAAACCTACAAAATTCTTAAGGGGTTGGACAAGCTAGATGCTGGAAGATTGTTCCAGATGTTGGGGGAGTCCAGAACAAGGGGTCACAGTCTAAGGATAAGGGGGAATTCCTTTAGGACCGAAATGAGGAAAACATTCTTTACACAGAGAGTGGTGAGTCTCTGGAATTCTCTGCCACAGAAGGTAGTTGAGGCCAGTTCATTGGCTATATTTAAGAGGGCGTTAGATGTGGCACTTGTGGCTAAAGGGATCAGGGGGTATGGAGAGAAGGCAGGTACGGGATACTGAGTTGGATGATCAGCCATGATCACATTGAATGGCGGTGCAGGCTCGAAGGGCCGAATGGCCTACTCCTGCACCTATTTTCTATGTTTCTATGTTTCTATCAGGGAGACATTAGAGCCGGCCGCCGAATCTTCTATTCAGGTAAGACCTTTCCAGAGGCGAAACCTGGAGGACGAAGCACAAGCTATTGGAACGAGTAAGGCTTCATAGTTTCGGCAACAACGCATACCACGTCTTCATCGGCAGTAAGCGGTTCACTGAAGCTGGTGGCAACATGAAAGCTGGCCAGAGGTTCCATGCACTCTACCTGTGCTACTCTACAACTAAGGGACCACTTAAAAATTAGTAAGATGTACACTTGGTTGTACAATACAAATGATTGAGACATTATCATCTACTTCGAGGGGTCTAAGCATGTAAAACTGGACAATACTAGCATTCCAAGCAGGTTGGAATTCGGGAGGCTTAGTATAATGGCCAGGATTGTCTTGCAAGAGTGGTTCGGAAATTGGGCCAGAGTTTCCGTTCACGGCAGACACAAAATGAAGGCAGGCGTGGACTGTTCATTATGAAAGATGGCTGATTAACAACTGATTTTATATTGTATTCCCATTTACAGTGATCATGGGGGATATTTGAGGAGGCATTGCTATGATAAGGCAATGTAACAGAATGATGACAAGGAAGCATTCAAAGAGGACTACTCAGAGTTCAAAAACACTGGTTATGTATTGTCTCGATCGATAAACATCCACTGTTTAAATCTCAAACCATATTTGAGAAATTGGGCTCCTCTATCCAGTTAAGATTAAGTTGTTATCAAATAGACTTGTTGGACATTGGGATTTACCTTTAGCTATTCAATTGGCTGTTGACGCTGGCCTGGGCAACAGATTGCAGTCAATAGACTCCTATAACAGTCTTGTGGCTATAAAGCAGCCTTCTATTTCATTAAGACTAATTAGCAATATAATATATGTGATTCAGCTGTGCAAGTGGGAGAACTGTCATCCTGCTAAATGGTAAACTGTAAAGTGCCATATAGGTCATGGTTAACACAACTTTGTTATTACCAGCTGAAGCTACCCAAGTCACAATGGTGGACAAACAGTATTCATTATTGCCCCAGTAGTTTGTTCGGTAAATATTTAATTATATTGCAAAATGATGCGAATGGCCCTAAAATGGGAAATTGCAAATATCATCTCAAGTTTGGAGGTGGAGCAGATTTGCATGACTTGCCAATTCTTCACTTATTGGTATCAACTATTTATAGCCCCTACAGGCATTGTATGGGGTAAAGAGTGATTGAGCAAATATGCTTATCTGCATGCTCATACATTATGATGGTGGCATATGTTAGTCACGTGGGTGCAATCAATTAAAGACTCCTGTAATGGTTACATAATCTTGTTTGCCACAGGAGAATCATCAAGTATAGGTCAATGACAACACAGAATTGGTGTTGATTCACACCATATTATGAAACTCTGGTTCAATGGAACACCAAATATAGATATGTTTGTTTTCATGCTTATTCACAGGTTGCAAAATATGTGGCATAACAATGGCGAAAGATACATTCTTGCTACAAGGAAAAGGAAGGTCTTTTATTTCGTCCTCCATTTTTGCTTCATCAATCGAGGCTTCAAATAAAGTCATTAAGAGCCTGCTTTAGGTTCCTATTGTGTGATTGGATAATGCACCTTTTTCCCGATTTGTCGGGAATAATAATACAACCTTATATGGTTATTTTAAACGTAGCTTTGCTGGTTCAGCCTCAGGCTTGGGAAATCAGCCGTTGCATGATAAAATCAAATTATTTTCTGCAGATTCAATAAACTGCCCCACGGCTTGGGTTGTTACATCTATCCTTATATGTGTTCAGAGTGCTCGGATAGCACCAAAAAGCAGGTCTTTTCTTTTCCAGGAGATGAAAAGAGTTTGTTTAATGCTCATGTTACATTGAAACCTGACTGATTCCTGGGATGTCAGGACTTTCATATGAGGAAAGATTGGATAGACTCGGCTTGTACTCGCTGGAATTTAGAAGATTGAGGGGGGATCTTATAGAAACTTACAAAATTCTTAAGGGGTTGGACAAGCTAGATGCTGGAACATTGTTCCCGATGTTGGGGGAGTCCAGAACAAGGGGTCACAGTCTAAGGATAAGGGGGAATTCCTTTAGGACCGAGATGAGGAAAACATTCTTTACACATAGAGTGGTGAGTCTCTGGAATTCTCTGCCACAGAAGGTAGTTGAGGCCAGTTCATTGGCTATATTTAAGAGGGCGTTAGATGTGGCACTTGTGGCTAAAGGGATCAGGGGGGTATGGAGAGAAGGCAGGTACGGGATACTGAGTTGGATGATCAGCCATGATCATATTGAATGGCGGTGCAGGCTCGAAGGGCCGAATGGCCTACTCCTGCACCTATTTTTCTATGTTTCTATGAAAACGGTATAGATCACTGACGTTTGGAGTTCATGTTAAATTATCTTTTGTACAGCCATTAACTGTGCCAACGTGCCTTCTCATTGAATTGGCTGTAGCAAACGAGTCCACTTGTCCGCTCTGTCTGGTTCACCTCGGATATCAAGTTTGTAAGGATATCTTTAACACAAGGTCTCCCAGGACCAGTACAATGCCGTATGGGATGTTGACATTTGTGAACACTATTTCACCAGGGGGCTCCAGCTACATCCTTAACTTTGGCCAGAGCTCATAAGGTAGTTATTCTTCTGGCGCTGGTTTAGCGCAGCAGTTCAGTCGCTACATAATTGCGACGGTACAGGATGGTTACATCTGTAAATAATAATATATAATATTTTATGTTTATAAATACTTGACCAGAGCAGAAGGGGTGTCAAGTCTCAAAATAGTTACAGGCATGCCAGGGGACCTTTGGTAACGTAAGCACACATATATGCAACAATATGTCAAGGTCACCAAGAGCCTTCGAGGCTCTGAACTAGCAATGTTTGTTAGTCGCAAAAAACTTAGAAGAACGTATCTGTTCAACCACTCCAATTGATAAAACGGAGTTTGGTTTATGTAGGAGTAGATACTGATTCCAGATCTCATTCCACCAGGACTGTTACAACATCAGCAGCAAGGGTATTTATGTTCCGCTGGACCACATCCTTACGGCTGCAGCATGGTCCAACGAACGAATCTCCAAACATTTACAATAACCCATTGCTAGACCAGGGGTATTTGTCAACTCTATTTTACGTTCTAGTTAAACTTTCCATCCGGGTGAGAGATGTGAATATTATTACTTCATTTAAACAGCATCAGCATGTTTTAAATCTGTATGACTGTACGCAATATGAATGTTTTTCCCTCATTCGCCAATGAAGCAGTCGTGGTTGTGTAGACTCGTTTCTCACGGCATGAAATCACAGAGCTGTGAAGTCTTCACGTAGTCACTCACGTGACTCTAATGAAGTAAAATAGTAAGATTAAACGAGAACATACCAGTTTGAAGTTTGATCTTTATTTTATGAGGAGTTACGATGAGGGACTACGTGCCGTCCGCTCCCAACCCTCATAAATGTAATCTGGTAGTTCTAGTCTTCTGTTATCTTACCGTTTTACTTCAGTCACTATTACCTGTGATTTCACACCGCTGCTTTGAAGATTGGCGCACGTGCGGCTGGACGGGGTTCTTCACGTAGTCCCTCATCGTAACTCCTCATAAAATAAAGATCAAACTTCAAACTGGTAAGTTCTCATTTAATATCACTATTTCATACATCTCTGTGAAAATCAAAATGTTAGAATTTCACTGAGTAGCAGGCTACAAAGGAATATTAAATCTGACCAAGAAAACCTCAATGCAAATAGGCTCACTGCTCACTGGACTACCGTAAATTGGAGAAGCAGCACCTCATATTTCGCTTGGGCAATTTACACCCCAGCAGTATGAACATTGACTTCTCTAATTTCAGGTAGTCCCTACTTTCTCCTCCCCTTCTCAGCTCTCCCTCAGCCCACTGGCTCCACCTCTTCTTTTCTTCTTGCCTCCCCACCCCCCACCCAACCTCACATCAGTCTGAAAATGTTTCAACCCAAAACATTGCCTATTTCCTTTACTCCATAGATGCTGCCTCACCCGCTGAGTTTCTCCAACATTTTTGTCTACCTTCGATTTTCCAGCATCTGCAGTTCCTTCTTAAACATTTTATTCAGTACGATTCCCTTTCTTCATCACTTGTCTTGGCATTATACATTCAAGAAAAGCTTTGGTGAGATCCCTCGAGTTATTTCTGGAAGGGGTGGAATAACTCATTTTACAGGACAAAAGACTAACCTAATTCAAACCCGCTGGATTAACTCAGTGGGTCAGGCAGCATCTCTAGAACATGGATAGATTATGTTTCGGATCACAATCAGAACTATCACTATCCATGTTCTCCAGAGATGCTACTGACCTGCTGAGTTACCTCAGCACTTTATATATTTTTTTATATAAACCCGCATCTGCAGTTCCTCGTCTCTTTATTTTACTACTATTAATTGAGGTGACTTTAACAACTAACAAGTGACTGATTGCATCTATGAGCAAACAGGTGATCCGGTGTATCCATTACCACTGATGATTATTTTACAAGCATGGAAAAATGGTGTATGAAGGAACCTTATGTGTAAATCCCATTATGTTGGTAATTAGATTAGTTTTTAATAAGTATTGCAATGTGACACAATAAAAGCTGCTTGCTTTTATAAGAACATGAACAACTTGCATCTGCACCCAATCCTATCTACACAACCCACTCTATAATGATTGGGTCCACACATATTCCACAGCAATATGAATGCAATGTTAACCTTATGTTGAAACCAACACTTTTATCTCTTCTGAAGTTTACAGTGTGGAAATTTGTCTATGACATTGATTCAACTGGGTTGTGCAGCCAAGAACACAGGTTTACAGGTGTAATAGAACAATTCGACTGTTCACCCACAGGTTATTCACATCAGGTTACAAATATTTGCTTCAATCTGTGCATGGTCTCAGCGTTTGCAATGAATACAAATTATTAAGAAAAAACACCATCTTAAAATGTTCACACAGTCGGTGTAAGTCTTGTTCAATTTTCATTTTCTGTTGACTACCATGGCTTTTGGTCAGCATCATCTCACTGGGATTTAAAACTGAGCACTGAGGAATAAATCTCAAACTGTTTTACGTATAGTTACTTTTAATATTTAAAAAGTCATTGACATTGGACAACTGATTAAGTGAAGCATCAGAAATGGTGTGTGTTCCCATCATTTGTTGAGATCTTAGTCTGCTGAAAACAACTAACAAAGTGGATTGTTTTCTTGCTATGATTATTTTGGACAGGAGCTTGTAATGTGGTCACTTCCAAAGGGTTAGACCCCCACCGCCCTCAATGGCACTGTGATCTCAATCACCGAGGCCAATATCAGAAGATCCTTCATAAGGACGAATCCTCCGAAAGCGCCGGCTATGATAGTCCGTCTGGACTTGTTCTTAAAACCTGCGTGGACCGAATGGCAGCAACATCACTACTAATGTCTGAAGTCCCCGCCTGCATTTAAAGGGACCTCCATAATACCAGTGCACAAGAAAAGCAAAGTGACATCGCTCAATGACTACCAACCAGTTTCACTTAAGTTTGTTGTGATGAAGCGCTTTGAAAGGTAGTTTATGGCACACATCAACTCCTGCCTTGGTAAGAACCTGCACTCACCACAATTCACCTACTTCCACATCAGATTAACAGTGGATGCGATCTCACTGGCTCTCTATTCTGGACCACTTGGACAATAAAAACACGTATGTCAGCTGTTGTATTTTGATTACAGATTGGCTTCAAAGCCAGCTTCCCTCTAAACATCATCAAACTAGGGAACTGGGTCTGTTCATCAAGATGCAATTGAATGCTCAAATGTAATGAAGGGCCAAATGGCCTCCTCCTGCACCTATTTTCTATGTTTCTACATAAAGTATTTAAAGTCTGTTTAAATAACCACCCTAACTCTTAACTAAAACACGATAGAGAAGCTGTTTTATTCTGCTTCAACACGATTTCTCCATGTAACTTAAATTGGCATTTCTCCATAAAATAGACCTTATCACTTAAAAGATAAAATAGACTGTTTGAGTTTCTACAATGACAGTATTTCACTCCAAATTATTTTATCTCCAAGGTTATTTAGTCAGTTTTACAATAATTTACTTACCGTCTGTCTGATATTTTTGCATCAGGCTAAAGTCACCGAGACTATTGACCAAAGACTCAATTAGAAAAAACTTGTCTGATTATTGGAAGCATATTGACCCAATGCTAAAATGAACTGTAACCTCAAGATTGAAAATCAAACAGCATAAATAATTTCACATAATTTATTACAAAGCAATTTACAACGAGAAAGACCATGCGTTAGCAGCATGGTTTTATAGACCATGCCGATAGTTATTTGAGTATGTGATCACTCAACATGAATAGTCAGCTATGTGTTCCTCTTGGTTGCTTCAGCGAATTGGATAGAAATTCTCCAGAATCTCAGCAAATGTCTTTCTTTCTGTAAAATGAAAAAAAGTGGAAATGTTAAGAGACATTTTTTTCTCAGTGCTGTGCTCTAATAGAAGATCCAAAATATAAGCTGTACTTTTGATTCATGTATGTTGAAGGATAAACATGGGTCTTTAAACCAGAGAGCGAGAATAACAAGGTGGTTATTGTTATGCTACCGTTATACTAAATCCTGTGGAGATCACATGTTAAAAAATAAAACCATAGATCAACAACAAAGATGGCAGTTGCTATCCAAATTGCAGTCACATACATCCCAGAGCACCAAGTTGACATAGTTTCTGAAGGATATTAGTAAAACAGATGGAATTACACAGCAAACTGACAATTTGGTGGTGACGATTACGGATTCTAGCTTCATATTCCAGATATATTTATAATCACCTAAATTTAAAATTCCACAGCTGCCATAGTGGAAATTGAGCTTATGCTTCCCAACAAATGGATACCACTCCAGCATATGTTTGCACAATACAAGGTGGATATTTTGGCACTGGAGAAATAGCATATGTTTTTACCAGATTAATGGCAAAAACAGTTAAGACTTTAGAACTAATAAATTATTGTGGCAAGTGAATGATTAGAAACATTAATGTATTGAGATATAATCTTCATTGAGCGGTATTCTGCAGTAATTATTTAAATGACTTGCTGCTTTTTGAACTTTTCTTAAAAATGTCTACCCGTTTACTAAAACTGGGTTTTTTTGTTAAAAGGTGAAGAGGGATTTTGTCTGCATTCACACAAGAATAATACCTCAGTGCTGTGCAGTGTTAAAGGAGCTGCGACAAAGTGTTAAGCAGTAAAAGTCAACTACAGAGCATTAAACATTTCCAGTTATTCTTTTGCATCCAAATAATTAATGAGCAATTTTGTTTATGTGGAAGGACTCCAAAATTAGGTAAACTCAGATAAGGTGAAATAAATTGGAAACAAATGAAAAGATGCAAAGGATAGTACCACAACCCACCATACTACCCTGAGCTTAAAACCCATGGATAAACTGCAGGGGTGTTATTAGTAATAACACCAAAAAAGTTTGTACATATCCGTATTCTTCAGTGTTGCTCCAAAGCTAAGAATTGCTGGGAAACTCATGCTCGCATGTCACAGTGAGTTATTGTGATTGAACTGGATCTGAGGTAGTGCTACCGTACAGCAGTGTAATTTATTCCTGTTTTATCAGCATGACATGCCCAAAAGAAATTGATAGTTAAGCGCACAATGATTTGCATGCGAATTTCAATTTAATGGGAAGAATAAACATTTGTTGCGTATCCCTACACTGACATACCACTTAGGAATCTGAACCAATACAAAATTATGGTAACACTTTCATGTTCCTTGAAATAATCACTTCCCGTTATTTTTGATAAATGGTGCACATTTATTTAATACAAAAAAAATGTCAATACCCAGCCTTTAGATCCCAAATCTAAAAAAAATATTTGTAAGTAATGAAGTGATCTGCAGAGCAAGTTAATCAAAACCATAACTTCAGGAACAGATGTAGCCTGGATAAACTGGCCATGTCTGTGTCTTACTGCCACTGTAGCCCTATAAACAGTGCTGATTTATTAGCATAGAACGGGTTTTTGGAAATTTTTAGTGTGTTTTTCTATTCCTTCTAAATGGGATGTTGCAGATGTGTTTTCAGTTCATTTTAAATAGGATATTTATAAATGTAAACCCAGAATTCTACAAGTGTGATTTCACATAAAACATTTTAAAAGAGGAAAAAAAGAGGATTGCAGATGTTGGAACCTGGAGGAACTCAGCGAGTCAAGTGACATCTGTGAAGGAAAATGGACGGTTGACCCATGAAAGGTCACGACTCGAAATGTCGACTGTCCTTCCACAGATTGCAAGCTGCTTATTGTTAAAAATGTAATAAAACGGCATCGAAGATAGTTTGCGAGTTTCCAAGCCATTCAGATAGGCAAGGCACTAGCTTTGATATCAAGTGATAAACTCAGCATAGAATTGGGACATTCCCCTAGGTAGGTCGCTAGGATGCAACGAGACCTGGGTGTCATGGTACACCAGTCATTGAAAGTAGGCATGCAGGTGCAGCAGGCAGTGAAGAAAGCAAATGGTATGTTAGCATTCATAGCGAAAGGATTTGAGTATAGGAGCAGGGAGGTTCTACTGCAGTTGTACAGGGTTTTGGTGAGGCCACACCTGGAGTACTGCGTACAGTTTTGGTCTCCAAATCTGAGGAAAGACATCCTTGCCATAGAGGGGGTACAGAGAAGATTCACCAGACTGATTCCTGGGATGTCAGGACTTTCATATGAGGAAAGATTGGATAGACTCGGTTTGTACTCGATGGAATTTAGAAGATTGAGGGGGGATCTTATAGAAACCTACAAAATTCTTAAGGGGTTGGACAAGCTAGATGCTGGAAGATTGTTCCCGATGTTGGGGGAGTCCAGAACAAGGGGTCACAGTCTAAGGATAAGGGGGAATTCCTTTAGGACCGAAATGAGGAAAACATTCTTTACACAGAGAGTGGTGAGTCTCTGGAATTCTCTGCCACAGAAGGTAGTTGAGGCCAGTTCATTGGCTATATTTAAGAGGGCGTTAGATGTGGCACTTGTGGCTAAAGGGATCAGGGGGTATGGAGAGAAGGCAGGTACGGGATACTGAGTTGGATGATCAGCCATGATCACATTGAATGGCGGTGCAGGCTCGAAGGGCCGAATGGCCTACTCCTGCACCTATTTTCTATGTTTCTATGTTTCTATGATACGATAAGAGCTCCAATGGCCTTGAGATCGGAAGAGTAATTCGAAGGTAAAAAGCAATTCAGGTAATTACATACCCACTTCCGGAAAGTCACCGGGATGGTGCTGCATATAGTCCATCATTTCTTTATCCATTTTGGCAGCCTTGTAGTTTACTAGCTTGGTCACGTGATATCCAACAAACCATCCAACACTCAGAAACAGAAGCTGGCGATGCACACCTGTAAACAGAAAGATTATCGTTTTCCTTTTGTTTAAAATGAGGTTAAAAAAATGTAAACTTTGGAGACAACATCTTTGGACGAACAGTCTCTCATATTCTACTTAGATAACTTACAATCCAACGGTATGAACAATGAACTCTCCAATTTTAATTAATGCCCCCTAGCTCCCTCTCTCTTTCCTGTGCCCCCTCCCCTCCAGTGTACATCCATTGAAGCACCATCCTGCCCTTCACCTCCCCTCCCACTTATATGCCTCGTTGTGACTTTATACTTCACTCCTCTTCGATCCTTATCTAACACCCTTTTGGTCTCTTTTCATTTCTGGCCTCAGTCACTTACTCCACCCCTTCTGCCAATCCACCCCACCCCTCCCCCCTGCTTTGTCCCAACCACATTTTTCTAGCTTTCTACCTCCTACCATAATCAGTCTGAAGAAGGGTCCTGACTCGAAATGTCATTAATCCATTCCCTCCCTATGCTGCTTGACCCGCTGAGTTCCTCCAGCATTGTGTGTTTTGCATAACTTCGTTCCATTGTCATTCTGACAAAAAAAAAGAATGATCTGCGTTCTGTTAATGCACCAATTCATACAGAAGTAGACTATGAACACATCCATTTTACCATCTGTGCGCCCAAACATGTCACCCTAAGGCTTTCCAAGCAAGTTTTTTAGTTCATAACACGCTGTTCAAGCAATTTACTAATTTAACCAGATTCCCTACAAAAATCTAAATTCACAATTCATTCCAACAAAATCCAGCCCAAGAAAGATTTTAAGGTTTAAATACGTTGGCTTCTCCGTGTTAATTCTGCTACTACTGAGGGTGTTCACTGTGAAGTGGGTGAGTAATCTTTGACTGCCTTCAAAATATGCCATTGTGTCTCCATTTTACTACTCCACTGCAAAATCTCCTCAAAGTATGTCGTCTGCATGCTTCCACACATGCTGCCTGACCTGCTGAATTCCTCCAGCACTTCATGTTTTGTATTTACAGCACTTTGAATCCTGCTTGCATGGCACACAACTCAAGGATACGAACATTGAATTCTCCATTGAATCCCCTCACCCTGCCTGTTTACTGCCTTTCCAGTGCCCACCCCCATCTTCCTCTATCCTGCACTTCTTTCTCCCCTCCCTGTTCTCTTCCACCTCTATCCCTCCCACTGGCTTTACATTTCACATCCTCTCTTGTCATCTGACACCCATTTGTCTCCTTTTCATCTCTGGGCTTTGTCCATCCATCTGCCAATTACCCCTCCACTCACCTTCACCGTACCTATAACTTAGATAAAATGCTGAGCACTGGAGTAACTCAAAGGATCAGGCAGCAACTCTGGGAGAACACGGATAGATGGTCGTAACCCTTCTTCAGTTTTCTTAGCCCCCTACTATAATCTGTCTGAAGAAGAGTCACTTATCCATGTTCTCCAGAGATGTTGCCTGACTGGCTGAACTATTCCAGCACTGTATGTTCCAGTCTCTGCAGTTCCATTGTCTCTATTGAATAGGCCTTGTGACTGAGAGTCCTAGCCTGAGAGTCCTAGCCTGAGCCACAGACTGTCCCATCTTTGGAGGATAGACACTAAATGCTGGAGTAACTCAGCGGGACAGGCAGCATCTTTAGATAGAAGGAATGGGTGATGTTTCGGATTGAGATCCTTCCTCAGGCTCAACTTCTGAAGAAGGGTCTCGACCCGAAACTTCACCCATTCCTTCTCTCCAGAGATGCTGCCTGTACTGCTGAGTTACTCCACCATTTTGTGTCTATCTTCAGTTTAAACCCGTATTTGCAGTTCTTTCCTACGCCGTGTTTGGAGGACATGGATATGAGTTTTCGGTGGGAACCCTTCTTCATACTCGAAACGACGCCTATCTGTGTCTTCCAGAGATGCTGCCTGGCCCACTGAGTTGCTCCAGCACTTTGCATTCTATGCAAGATTCCAGCAACTGGAGATAACATGATGACTTTATGTAGGTATGTTGCAAAACTTACCTTTAGCGGCGCTGCACTTCTGCCGCTCCCCGTGTGCGCGACTTTAGCGCCTTTCAGAGGGGGGCGGGCTTAAAGTGCCGTTTTTCGACAGGCCTGGATAATTGATGAATGTCGGGCGATTTCGTTGCGGAAGAAAAATCGCTCCGACATTTCATCAATGAAGGTATTTTTAAATTACTCTAAATTATTTGTTAACTAGAGTAATTTAAAAATCACCTTCAAAAGCCGTGAGCACTGACAAACGGAAGGATTTTCCGTCGGGGAGAAAAAAAGGTAAATAGTTTATTTTTATATTAAAAGTTGGTTTTTCGGGAGGCTTTAATAATATTTTTATGTTGCAAAATGGGGTCCAAAAAAATGTATGAACAAACAGTATTTTTCCTCCCGACTTCACCGCTAACCGCAACGTTCTAATCCACCGCATTCCAATAAAACCCACTCGCTAGTTGATTTAAATGGCCATTAATTTACAGACATAAAATACTAAATTCCTTCCATTTGGCCCATGATAATGAGATTTAAAAATTATGTTATATTGTGGATTATTGTGTGAATGTTATTTGGACACTTAGGCAATTTAAAAAAAGTTTATCTTTTCTTAAGAAATTGATAGATGTTTAGATCTACTCATTGAATGTTGTAATTAGCTACAATTAGATAACTAACTAATTATATGCTTTAATTTCAGGTAATCCAAGTAAGATTGTTTAATATTTGTTTCAGAATGCTTCAATCTATAATAACTGAAAATTTCATTGAGTTCTCTTAATTTTTAAGAATGTTATGGACTTTTAACTTTTCCAGATCACAGCTTTTGAGTTAAGTCAATTGAAAGGCAATGGGAAGCAAGATGCTCATTTCCGAGTATGAAAATGGCCATAACTTTCTTAATACTGAAGATATGAAAGTGAATTTGGTGTCAAATTAAACTGCTTTTTATGCTTTATCTGATGGGATAAATTGCAGACTTGATTTTTAAAATCTCAAAATGTTGTAACATTGCTACTTTATGAACACTCTTCTGCGGTCACCTGTCCTGAGATTACCTGTTCCCGGCCCTGTTTTGTGCTGGCCTTTTCTATCTTTCAATCTGAAGAAGGATCTCGAACCGAAACGTCACCTGTCCCTTTATCCTATTTCTATTCATTTTCTCCAGGGATGCTGCCCGGCCCATTGAGTTACTCTAGCATTTTGTGTCTTATATTTGACGGCTTCAGACTGGGCCCTGGTCCGCGGCTCGGCTCGACCCCCCCCCCCCCCCGTGTCGGGCAGAGTCGGGTCGGACCAACCCGACCTGTGGTCACAACACCAGGCCCTCACCCGATCTGAAGGCCGGTCGCCGGTTGATGCCGTTCTGCATTAGCGCCGCCGTCCAGCCGATGAGGCCCAGCCACACGCTGTTCCTGTTGACGATCCCCGGCGGCGGCAAAGCCCGCGCCTCGGCCGGCAGCGACAGCAGCCCCATCTCCGCACCGCCCGCCCGCCCGCCGCCCCTTCACCAGCGGGGAGGAGGACAATTCAAGGGCGAAGCACCAGCGCTTTCAGTCCGCGCCTCTCAAGAGCACCGGGTGGATCCCCGCCGCCGAAACAATAGTTCCGACACGTTCCACCTGCTTCGATCCGCCCTTTACACCAACGATTATAGAGAAGCTCCTCTATAATCTTTGCTTTACACAGCTTCAAATCACTTTGTTCCCTTCCGTATCTGTAGTTTCCCTCTCCCCCGATCCTCAGCTTGAAGAAGTCCTCCCTCCACCACCTCCAGTTTAAATTCCATTTGGAATATTTTGGAGGACCAAGAAACCAATAAACAAGTCTCTCGACCTAGGTCTTTATTTAGGTCTTTATTCTTTGGAGCGCAGAAGGTTAAGGGGGGACTTGATTGAGGTCTTTAAAATGATGAAAGGGATAGACAGAGTTGACGTGGATAAGCTATTCCCATTGAGGGTAGGGAAGATTCAAACAAGAGGGCATGACATGAGAATTAAGGGACAGAAGTTTAGGGGTAACATGAGGGGGAACTTCTTTACTCAGAGAGTGGTGGCTGTGTGGAATGATCTTCCTGCAGAAGTGGTGGAGGCAGGATCGATTTTAACATTTAAAAGTAAAGTGGATAGGTATATGGACGGGAAGGGAATGGAGGGGTATGGTCTGAGTGCAGGTAGATGGGACTAGGGGAAAATAAATGGTCGGCACGGACTGGAAGGGCCGAGAAGGCCTGTTTCCGTGCTGTAATTGTCATATGGTTTATATGACCTGAACGAAGTGAGCATGGAATTCTCCAATTTTAAATAACAGATCCCCTCTCTCCCCCTTTCCTACGCCCCAATGGTCCCGACACGTTCCACCTGCTTTGATCTGTCCTTTACACGCTTTAAATTCACTTTGTGCCCTTCCACAACTCCAGATTCCCTCTCCCGACTCTCAGTTTGAAGAGGGCTCACGACCTGAAATGTCACCTATTCCTTCTCTCCTGAAAGAAGGCCTGTCCCGGTTACTCCAGCATTTTGTGTCTATCTTCGGTGTCCAGCATCTGCAGTTCCTTCCTACATATTCCCCACCTTTGTTTAGTTTGTCACCTGTACCTTCTCTTTTCTGTATCCTGTAATCTCGGGTATTGGTTGCATTCAAAACGGGGTTCACTAGATCTCTTAACATTGAATGAATCTGGAGAAATGGAGATCGAACAGGAAAATTATGCCGAGCTAGAACATCAGCCGTGATCTTATTAAGTGTGAGATTATCCACTTTGGTGGCAAAAACAGGAGGGTAGACTATTATCTGAATGGTGGCAAATTAGGAAAAGGGGGGATGCTACAAGACCTGGGTGCCATGGTACACCAATCATTGAAAGTAGGCATGCAGGTGCAGCAGGCAGTGAAGAAAGCAAATGGTATGTTAGCATTCATAGCGAAAGGATTTGAGTATTTGAGCAGGGAGGTTTTACTGCAGTTGTACAGGGTTTTGGTGAGACCACAACGTGAGTATTGCGTACAGTTTTGGTCTCCAAATCTGAGAAAATACATTCTTGCCATAGAGGGGGTACAAAGAAGGTTCACCAGACTGATTCCTGGGATGTCAAGACTTTCATATGAGGAAAGACTGGATAGACTCGGCTTGTACTCGCTAGAATTTAGACGACTGAGGGGGGATCTTATAGAAACTTACAACATTCTTAAGGGGTTGGATAGGCTAGATGCAGGAAGATTGTTCCCAATGTTGGGGAGGTCCAGAACAAGGGGTCACAGTGTAAGGATAAGGGGGAATTCCTTTAGGACCTAGATGAGGAATACATTTTTCACACAGAGAGTGGTGAGTCTCTGGAATTCTCTGCCACAGAAGGTAGTTGAGGCCAGTTCATTGGCTATATTTAAGAGGGAGTTAGATGTGACCCTTGTGGCTGAAGGGATCAGGGGGCATGGAGAGAAGGCAGGTACAGGATACCGAGTTGGATGATCAGCCATGATCATATTGAATGGCGGTGCAGGCTCGAAGGGCCGAATGGCCTACTCCTGCACCTATTTTCTATGTCTATGTTTCTATGATTCTCCCTACCTCCCTCCCCCTTTCCCTCTCCCCTCCTTCTTATTCCCTCCCTCTCTCACTCCCTCTCCTCCCTCCCAATCTCCCTCTCTCCATCCCTCCCTCTCTGCCCCTTGAGCCCACCCACCGTTCTGTAAGATCAAGGCCAATCCCACCGTCCACTGGTAACTTTTCACCACTAGGCTTATTCAGAATTCTACCACTGCCTGAAAATTAATCAAAGGCTCGACTTCCACTGAGAAAGAGAATTCCAAAGACTCATTGTTTGCAAGAATTTTCCTTAACAGTCTGTGACCCATAGTGCTGTGGCTACAGCGCTGCTTAAAGCCCATAGCACTGCAGCTGGTAGCACTATATTTAGAACCCATAGTGCTGCAGCTGACAGCTCTTTGTTTAAATTCCCACCTGTTATACTGACAGCGTTCTGTCTGAAGAAGGGTCTCGACCCGAAACGTCGTCTATCTCCTTCGCTCCTTAGATGCTGCTGCACCCGCTGAGTTTCTCCAGCTTTTTGTGTAACCCGCGCTCTGTTTAAACCTTTGAGGGCCAAACCGGCAGTGCTGTGCGTACTATCTTTACACCCCTCTGCAGGCCGGATGCTGAAATTTCCCGAAATTATTCAATTTCCCTAAAATTGCCCAAAGACAACCAGAATATCCTGAATTTTAGGTTATTTCCTTCAAACTGGATACACTGAACCAGGGTGACCATTGAGTAAGTTGTATACAAGATGATCTGGTCAATGGGAGCAGTTAATAAATAAGAACATTGTCCAAACAATGTGGGAGTTGCAAAATAATGAGCAGAACGACACGTCCTGCAGATTGCGCTGGCAGGTCCTGTCATCACCTGTCTGGACATATTGCAGCCTTCTGGACCTAACAACAAACTTTACAGAAATTTTGATTACTGTATGTTTCAGATGTCCATCTGTAATAATGACTTAGCTTGTTATCTTGTTATGGTTTAGCTTGTTTATTCTGCACTAAACATATTTCCTGACAAGCAATTTCTCCAACACGATTTAATTTAAATATACTGAAGGATTTTACATTTATAAAACACATACTTGTCCATGTTACATATACATTGACTCATGACCACTGTATTCATAACAGAATTATTTTTGGTTCTTAAATTTATCTTTAACATGTTTATTAAAAAATATGCACAACCAAGAACAAACTCGTATAAACACATCAACTTCCTTTAAGGAAAAAATGAATGCAGGTATTACAGGAATGATACAGACTTGTTTCAAAACATGTTAAAAATGGATAGAAATGCTTTTTTTTTTTGCATTGCAGAACACATTGGAAGCACATAGCATCCACCGCGTAGGAGATATGCATAGGAGAGCAACATTTATGATTCACAGGAGTGGGTCAAAATATGAGATTGTGAAATTAAAATTAATAATTCATTAATAACTCAACACCATCACAATATCAGGTGCTGTTATAAAAACAAGAAAAAGATAATTGGGAAATTCATGCTCTTCCCTACATTCTGTCGATCACAGGCTTAGAATAAGATCTACATCACAGTTTCAGTACTGTAATTTTCATTAGCATTCATAATTTGTTAGTGACATTTTGGCTTCCAGTATTTCACCCATAATTACTTTATTGCCCATAATTCTATCATGATTCATGTAACACAACTCCAAATGAATAACACATTCACAAGTTGAACAAATCCATTAACTATTTTACTTTAATCTTCTTGGTAACCAATGTTGTCTCCCTGAGGACTGAAATATACAGTTTTATCCAAGCGTAGGTAATTCCCAGCGAACAATATACGGAGAGTAACAACAATGGGAGAAAGGGGTAGCTATCATGCCAGTGCGTATGAGGGTAGATGAGCTCGCAAGTAACTTGCAGGGGAATAAGACTACTGAGGTAGATGCATTCAGACCAGTTTAGAAGTGTTCCTTCGTTCCTGGATAGATAACAAACTCCATTAGATTGTATTGGATTATATACATTTCTTTTAAGTTCAACAAATTTAATCAATTGCAAGTGTTAAATGCGATGTGGAATTCTTTGCCAGCCCTCATGTACACACTTTGAGCTAAGTTTATCAAGATGTACTTCATCAGACTAAGAGTATTTTGCTGTAAATATTTTTCAACAAAATATGAAACTAAGCAAAGCTTCGGCAATCTCTCGGCTATTGATCCAGACACCAAAATGGTGCATTAGTTCCAATCCTTTAATATTTATAAGAAAATACTGTGCATTTACAACAGATTGATTATCCAGGACGAAAGATCATCAAAAGGATGTTCTTTTAGGAAGGAGATGAGGAGAAATCTCTTGTCAGAGGGTGGTGAATCTGGAATTCTTTGCCACAGAAGGCTGTGGAGGCCAAGTCAGTGGACGGATAGATTCTTGATTTGTGCAGGTGTCAGAGGTTATGGGGCGAAGGCAGGAGAATGGGGTTAAGAAGTACAGATAGATCAGCCATAATTAAATGATGGGGTAGACTTGATGGGCCAAATGGCCTAATCCTACTCCGATTCCTTATGACCAGACTGAAGGTGATTCTGAAAGTTAAAAGTTGATAACCACCATATCCTGATTCAGGGTTTTGTCATGTGTTGGAAGGAACTACCGATGCTGTTTACACTGAAAATAGACACAAAAGGCTGGAGTAAATGCTGGTGACGTTTCGGATCTGAAGAAGGGTCTCGACCCAAAACATCACCCATTCCTTCTCTCCAGAGATGCTGCCTGTCCCGTTGATCACTCCAGCATTTTGTGTCTATCTTCAAGGATTTTCATGCTTTGTTAACCCACCACACCAATTTTGTATTACTTCTGCATGAAGACACCAATACCTATTCAATCCATTGGATGCGTATACCGGCTGGGGACCTGGTGAAGCTCACACATTTTGAAAAGGTGCTTTTTGACTGCTTTAACTGCAGAGATTTTACGTGATAATGTGAGAGCCAACAACGGCTGACCCCCAAAGGGAGCAGATAACAAAATTCAGAGGCTGAACTGGAAATCTTTGTTGACAGTACGGGAAATAGAAAAATAAATATCTATTAATCCCATAAATTCTTACAGCACGTAAACAAGCCCTTTGGCCCAACTTGTCCATGACGACCAAGATGCCCCATCTAAGCTCGTCCCATTTTCGAATTTGGCTCTTATCTCTCCAAATCTTTCCTATCCATATACCTGTCCAAGTGTCTTTTAAGTACTGTTATAGTAACCGCCTCAAATACCTTCGCTGCCAGCTTATTCCATATACCCACTACCCTCTGAGTGAGAAGGTTTCCCTTCAGGTTCCTATTAAATCTTTCCCCTCGAACCCATGTCCTCTGGTTTTTGATTCTCCTTCTCCGAGTACAAGACTGTGCATTCACCCTATCGTGGGTTTTATACACCTCTACATGATTACCCATCAACCTTCTGCACCCCAAGGAATAAAGTCCTAGCCTGCCCAACTTCTCTCTGCAGCTCAGGCCTTTGAGGCTCTGGCAAAATCCGGTAAATCTTTACATCCTTTCCATCTTAATTAATTCCTCCGAAAGACATCTGCAAGAGATAACAAGCCTCTCACCCCACAGACATACATGATGTGGTGATACGTTTAGTGGACTACATGGGTATTGGTGCCTTCATACAAATATGCAAGTAGGATGAAATTGGCAGCTTGCCAATCGACTGAGTGGTGGGTAAACCAAGCATGGTAATGAATCCCTGCAACAATTTTTGGTGGTTATCTCATTTTAACATGCAGAATCACCTTTTGCCTTTCAGGTGCTGATCAACCTGTTCAAACGCGAAGGTTGGTTAATGCAACTGAAAATGCAAATCCTACTAAATGTACCACTGACCACAGTCACTGCTCAATCCACACATCTCCATCACTCAACTACCAACAGTCTTGATTAGTCAGGATGTGTATGCATCGCCCCACACTCACATATTCAGTAAGCATTGCACCCTCATCTCAGGTTCTTCCTTTGTAGAATTTCATTTAAAGGGTCAGTAAAAGAGCACAGGAATTCATCTTGCCCAACCTTTTGTCCACCTGCTCTAATATCCAAGTGGCTTGGCGCCAAATGTTTGTTCAATAACTTTCATGTTCACTACCTTGGAATGTCTTTGCTAAATTAACGAAGCTACATAAATGAGAATTTGTTAGTTGTTGATCATCATTTCTGCAAGGAAAAGAGGGCATTTGATTCTAGATTTAGAGGGCCCCAAATGAACAAAAAAGTCCACTTTGTGACATATTTTTACACCCTGATTATAATATTTAAGGTAATGATGGTGTAGCACTATATATTGCTCACAGAGCAGGATGATTAGTAAAAAGGTTTCTGCGGGAGAAGGATTTCAACTTACCCGAATAAAGCATGCAGAGCAGAGAAACTATATACAGTGAAGAACAGCATGAGGCAAATTTTAATTGGCATTTCTAAAAAGAAAAACAAAAGGTCAAAATAAAATCAAAAGCACAGCACTGACCACAACATGAGATGCAAGTGTAGATTCACCAATCCAATAATGTAACTAAATAGAGCATAAAACAGAACAGAGAACAGTACAGGGCCTTCAGCCCACCAGCAACACAAATAGATAGTGGTAATGAAGGCATACGTTATGCTTGCTTCATTGATTGGAGCAAGGGTTGCCAACTGTCCTGTATTGGCCGGGACATCCCATATATTGGACTAAATTGGTTTGTCCCATACGGGACCGCTTTTGTCCCGTATTTGACTGCTATTACTCGGGTCGAGGGGACTGTCGGGCCGCATCTGGTGTCTCCCGATATAGTGCAGCACATGGAGTGCAGCAGCAGCGCTTCGCCCGTGGCCCCATCGGTCGGCAGCATGGCCAGTTGTCCGACCTTCGGAACTTCGCTTACCGCCGATCATCAGTTCACGAGTTGGATGGGGTGCCAGACTTTGCGTGGAGCAGAATACAAAGCCCAGCCGGCAGGCCAGCTGAGGAGTTTTGGCCCGGGCCGCGCAACGTCGCGTGCAAAGTCCGGCGCCCGGGCCAAAACCCCTCAGCTGGCCCACCGGCTGGGCTTTGTGCGCAAGCCAGCACCCGGCCAACTCTTCATTCACCCAGCCACCGCCAAGTTGGTCAATGAATTGCCGTCGGAAATTTGTCCCTTATTTTGACCCTTTGTCCCTTATTTGGGTGTGAGAAAGTTGGCAACCCTAGTTAGGGCATTGAATATAAGAGTCAGGAAATCATTTTGACTCTTTATAGGACTTTGGTTAGGCTGCATTTGGAGTATTTTGTGCAGTTACTTTCTTATTTTTGTAATGTGTAAATTGTTTTCCCCAAAGGTTGGTTAGGCGGATGGTAAGATGTTCAAGTTTATCTTGGGCCTCACTTAACAGGGTTAGGATTGAAAATCAGAGGGGCATGCAACAGGAAAGTCAGCATCACATCTGCAGACTGAGCACAGATATTCAGCAAAGTGATCAAACAATCCATGTTTTCTCCAACATAGAGGAGACCACACTGTGAACAGCAAATGCAGTAGATTTGACTGGATGAAGTACAAATGAATTGTTGCCTCACCTGGAAGAATTGTGTGGGTCCCTGGATGGTGGATAGGAAGAGGTAAGTGGACAACTGTTACTTCTCTTCCAATTACATGGGAAGATGCCATGGGGTTGGGAATACGAGGTGGGGAGTCACAAAGTGAAATGCAGAAAGTGGGGGAAAGTGGAAGATATGCCTAATGGTGGGATTATATTAGACGTGTCAGAAGTTACTGAGGTATTTGCAATGCTCTAATAGGTACTCTGACTGAAATCAGCTAACTCAGTACAGATTGAGGAATCAAACTCAGGACCATCTGGTCTGTCCATCTTAAGAATTCACCAGGTCAAGTCACTTGACTGAAACACTCATAGGGTATTTTGTCCTAAATTTTAATCGCGGAATTATCCAATAACATATTGTTTAATTTCTTTAGGACAAACAAGTAATGTAGTTATTAAATATGAATGAACATATTTTCATTACCTGGCACTGTGAAGACAAGTGGGAAGAGGGAAAGATGCCCTGTTGTTGCTAAAATGAGATATGTTCCAGCATCGTTTCTATTTTCCACAGCCAACAAGCTAAGGGTTTGAAAGTTAAAAAAATAACTCAAGATTAATTTTATTGTAGGTGACACAAATCCAATTTAAATGATAAACTTTATCCTGCACATCCTGGCATTTTAAACTCAACAAGGGATGTTTTGGCTCTGATGGTCTAACCTAGAGATTTAGCTTCCAGGCAACCAATTCAGTGCAGTCTTGTCTGATACATAGTTTGGAAGAGATGGAAGGAGCTGCAGGTCTCAAACGTGTGTTGATTCCATTCTCCAACCCGAATTCAATCACGAGAGGGGATCCCATCCATCATTCTGTAGCTAGCAGAGTGTGGATTGCTGGAACAGTTTGGTGCAGTGTGAAGCTCTCTTATTCTGCCCGGTCCTGAAGATGAAGCTGCCCTACTTTAGTCCCCAGATTCCAGAGGCCAAGGGTTACTTCACCATCTGCAGTCACATCTACATGTTAAATCAGACATCTCATTATTCTGACACATTTCTGTTGTGTGGTGAGCTGAGGGGAAGCAAGAATTCCATTGTCCTATCTGGGACACATGACAATAAACTCTCTTGACTTGTGGCAACCCACCCATAACAGCGCCCAACTCTTGTCCCACCTCCATATAATTAAGAGGTTAATAAGATACATCTGGCTTCATGAAACACAATAAAATCCCCCTACCCCATTTAACTCTCTCATCCCCACCACCTCCCATCAACATCTAATCCCACGCACTGACCATTGTTAAAATCCCAATATTAAAAATTTAACTGTTGAAAAATGTACAGCAGCATTATTGGAAATTATCTAGATGAGTGAGAAACACATATCAAATATTTTCCACACCTATTTTATGAATAAGACCAGGTGCCAGCAATGGCTGCCTCACTAGCAGTCTGTCTGCCCCTTCCTTCTTTGTTACTGGTTTGGATGTGTTAAATGTATGTTTCTAGTGTTCTTTAGCTTTTTTAGGGGGGTGGATGGAAACTTTTTTCAATCTCTTACCTCGACGGAGATGTGATTTTTTTCCGTATCGTATCTCCATCAGCACTGCGGCCTAACATCGAGGAGTTGGCGGCCTCTGCTGGAGACCGACTTCGAGATTTCCACTGCAGGAGCCAGCGGACTTAATATCACAGAGCTCGTGATTCCTGTCGGGGATAGATTTTGTAGCTCCACCTCAGGAGCCTCCGGACTTAACATCGTGGAGCTCGAGGTCTCTGGTTAGAGACCGATTTCGGGGGCTCCATGCCCCAGGAGCTTCGACTGCTCTGAAGCAGGAGCTTCGATCGCTGGCTGTCGGCGAGCTTCGATCGCCCCAACTTCGGAAGGTTCGACTGCACCGGCCGTGGGAGAATAAAGAGGACGAAGATTGGACTTTATTGCCTTCCATTACAGTGAGGAATATGGGGAATCCACAGTGGTGGATGTTGTGTGTCTTGTTGCTTTTTGTTAGTATGGCTGTATGGTAATTCGAATTTCACTGCACCTTAATAGGTACACGAGGCAATAAACTGGCCTTGGCCTTGCAACCCTGAACAATTATTTTATGAAAAGACACCAAAATAACTGCAACTGTGATTGAAGATAAGTTCTAGAAGATCGAATGGACTAACTGGGCACTTAGCATTTTTGTACTAGGCTAAAGCACCAATCCACCAGTATATGGACCATGTATATGGACCAATGACCCAATGGATAATTATCAAATTGAAGATGAGTTTAATTTGCAGATAGAGTTGTTAAAAGTAGCGGAACTTAATGTTCTAATTGAAGATTTGTTCTAATTGAAGAAAGAAATGAGGAGAGAAATTACAGCTGAGTATGCATTTCCCCAAGACACAAGCATAAGTGCTAGGTATGATACCAAAGTGAATAATTGACTGGATTTTATTCCAGTATTTAATCCCATTAAGCCAAAGGCATGAGTTGAATCCCACCATGGAGAATTTATGTTCAAGAACGAACTGCAGATGCTGGAAAATCGAAGGTAGACAAAAGTGCCGGAGAAACTCAGCGGGTGCAGCAGCATCTATGGACCGAAGGAAATAGGCAACGTTTCGGGCCGAAACCTTTTAAAATATTTAAAATAAAGCTGGGGCCAAATAGCGGGTATTTGTAACGTGAACAATTCAACAAATAGTTTTCTATATATCTGGTGCACACAAATCATTTACGGAAGGAAATGTGCTGTCCTTAATTGCTCTCTCATTTATGCGAGTCTCTTATCCAGCACGGCAAAATGGGACCAGCGCAGGTAGACATCTTGATCATCTTGGACGAGTTGGGCTGTGTAACTATACTCCTCTATAGCTCTATGTGTTGTGTCTCTTTATGGCCTTGTTATTCCAGGAACAATTGGAGACTAAAAATAAATGTCAAGCCTGTTAACTGCTTCCATATCGTGCGCATGAAGAAATAAAAAGAAGCAAAGCTGAAAATAAAAAAATTTAAATGAAAATAGTTATAATCTGCATTGGATCTACTTGGGATCTATGTGTGGCTTCATCTCCGCAATTTAAACATCTCTGCCTCACTCCATCCAATACCCCATTAGCCAACATAATAAAACTGCATTGCACAAAATATTATTTTTATAACATTACCCAACCAATTAATTGTAAGATACCTCAAAGGCAGTATAGCGATGAGAATGGCTTTTTCATGAACATGCCAGCCAAACATGAATGAACTCAATGCGCAAAGAATCAGGCACTGAAGGAATCCTCTAGGTCCTCGAGGTTTCAGCCAAATATTACAAAGAGCAGGCTTGAAATAGAAAATATAGAGACACAAGATATTAACAACTGAAGCAAAGCCAGATAACATTCTCTCTCAGCTATATCAGGCATGACTAAACATTTTCAGCGGCATTATAAAGCCAATGTTAACCCAGAAAACTCAACCTGCCAACTTCTTATAAGCAAGAACATAGTAACAGTCAAAGAATAGCAAGAGGGACTGAGTTAAACAGCATTAAATGTGGAATTATTTGGAGCTGGTACTGACCGTTATTGACAGCAATGTACAGACCAAGGTTGTCAATGGTGACACTGAAGGCAAGATGGTATGTTTGTACTTCTGTACTAAGCCTCCTGTCATTGATGCGTTTGAAATGTTGGCAGGAGCCAGTAACTGCAGTTTCATACCTGTAGCAATAAATTAAAGTTGTCTGTCAACTGTTTGAAGAATTAGGTTTCTGTTTAATAAATAATTTAGTCAGTTACAGTCATGGCATCAGGGATGCAAAGATAACTTTGATCCAGTCTGAATGAAGACTATTAAAGTATAGTTTGCTGGGTTATTATTAGTTTTCAACATGCAAATAGAGTACTGAGTCCCACTATTATAAATAACATATTTTTTATTGCCTTAGTACGACATGTTCAGCGACCATACCAATGACAGACAGTACTTTGTCCGCTGCATTGTACTGAGCCCAGAAATTTGGGGCCCAATATGCATGAGAGAGGCCTCGCTTGAAGGGGAAAAGTCGTGCAAGCACCTGAGGCAGCTGACCCTAGGAAAGAAACAAACATTAATTATTGCATTTTATATCCATGCAATGAAATATTCTCCCAAAATATATTTTAAAATAAAGACAATCCATTACTTGACATTTACAATGTTAACTTTTAAATGGATTATTTTCACATTTAAACCAGGGTGACGTACAATATAAAAATGTTGCAAATAATTCTGAAATGTAAATATGTGCATTGATTGTTGTTTCCATACAGAAGTCCATAATGCAAATGTAATTTCCAATTTTGCAATCAATATATCTCCCCAATAAACTGTATATTAAAAATAATTATTAAAACATTTGAAAGGCATTATTCTTTATTTTACACCTACTCAATAATAAATACAATTATCTCGAAGAAAATATTTAGAAACAATTTGTGCATAGGAAAACAATGCCTCATTTGTTTTCCTGGCCACCAGAATGTAATATTTATTTCTGACAAATACTGACAATGAAGAAAACATGGGACCTCACAGAAATGCATTGGATACTGGAGAGCAAGAACCAGGCTTTGAACATACACTATTGATGTTGGAGGAATCATTGAGGATAAGACATTAAAAGTCCATTCACGTTTCAGGCAATGAGCATCTTCAACAAGAGAACCTGTCACAGAGAGGTTACAGCATAGAAGCCATTTGGGCCACTGAGTCCAAGCCAGCAGAAGGCAAGATCAATCCAGCCATTGATTAAGCAGGTGGACTCATCATAAAAACTTACGCCTATAACAATCCAGAGCTTTGGTATTCTACAGCCACTATCCTATCCGCTCCACGAGTTTTGTTTAGATTAGAGATACAGCGTGGAAACAGGCCCTTCTGCCCACCGAGTCAGCACCGACCAGCGATCCCCGCACATTAACACTATCTTACACACAATAGGGCCAATTTTTCCACAGGCAGGGAAAATCGATCCATGTCGGGTGATTTCGTTGTGGAAGAAAAATCGCTCCGACATTTCATGAATTAAGGTATTTTTAAATTACTCTAAATTATTTATTAACTAGAGTAATTTAAAAATCACCTTCAAATGCCGTGAGCGCCGACAACCGGAAGGATTTTGCGTAGGGGAGAAAAAAAGGTGAATAGTTTATTTTTATATTAAAAGTTGTTTTTTCGGGAGGCTTTAATAACATTTTCATGTTGCGAAATGGGGTCCAAAAAAACGTATGAACAAACAGTATTTATCCTCCCGACTTCACCGCTAACCGTAACGTTCCAATCCACCGCATTCCACTAAAACCCACTCGCTAGTTGATTTAAATGGCCATTAATTTACAGGAATCAAACACTAAATTCCTTCCATTTGGCCCAGAAATTCATGAAAATGAGATTTAAAAATGATGTTATATTGTGGATTATTGTGTGAATGTTATTTGGACACTTAGGCAATTTAAAAAAAGTTTATCTTTTCTTAAGAAATTGATAGATGTTTAATTGAATTTTGTAATTAGCTACAATTAGATAACTAACTAATTATATGCTTTAATTTCAGGTCATCCGAGTAAGATTGTTTCATATTTGTGTCAGAATGCTTCAATCTATAATAACTGAAAATTTCATTGAGTTCTCTTAATTTTTAAGAAAGTTATGGGCTTTTAACGGTTCCAGATCACAGCTTTTGAGTTAAGTCAATTGAAAGGCAATGGGGAACAAGATGCTAATTTCCGAGTATGAAAATGGCCATAGCTTTCTTAATACTGAAGATATGAAAGTGAATTAGGTGTCAAATTAAACTTCTTTTTATGCTTTATCTGATAGGATAAATTGCAGACCTGATTTTTAAAATCTCAAAATTTTGTAACATTGCTACCAATAGGGATATAAGCCATCGTCATAAACACATCAGTAAAATAGCACGATTTATTTTTTTACTTTACAAAATTGTCGGCTACTATAGCGCTCACGAAGCTCAGCACCAGTTAGGATGAAGCCAGACACTTGATCGTTCTCCACCCAGGAGCCAAATTGGGACAGAAAAATGCAGCATCTACAGGATGCACTACAGAAAGATGCTGGGTTGCACCAAAGATAAGACACAAAATACTGGAGTAACTCAGCGAGCCAGGCAGCATCTCTGGAGAGAAGGAGTATGTGATGTTTTCGGTTTAGGACCCTTCTTCAGACTGAGAAGTCTTCAGAGATGCTGCCTCACCTGTTGAGTTACACCAGCATTTTATGTCTAACCTTCATTTAACTGTATCTCTATACCCATAGCCTACACTACCAAGGGAGATAAGACAAACAAATCCATAATTTTGGTTAGGGGTATTCTTCCAGCTACATTCTTAAATGTTGACAGTATTGTACATGGACTGCAAATACTACTTTCTCTTTCTGGATAGAATGCACCATCTCTTTTGTAGGCTGTGTCCTGGATAAAACAACATTCCTTGTACATTAATTTACCAGCTCATGATAATGAATTATGTATACACCGCATGCCACTTGCTCTCATATCCAACAACTTAACTAAGTAGTTGACTCCTTGTGCCATTTAGCAGCCATTTGAGTTGTTCCAGATACCCTCCAATACATTGCCATTCCATGGGAACCAAATTACAAATATGATAAGGAATTGACATCAAAGATTCATGGAAGAGGACTACATTAAAAAATCTGCGCTCAATCGATGCCAGTGTAGATTCCAATAACATCTCAAATTACATTCATCTTTAGATTAATTCATCACTCATCTTTACCATGACTATGAAGGGTCCAAACGAAACAGCAAAAACAGCACAGACTATACATGCCAAGACATTAAACCGCAGAAAGTTGAAACTTTTCCACTGGATTGATCCATCTTAAAAATAAACACAAGAAACAATAAAACAATCTATGAATCATAAGTCATCCAAAGACTAAATTCAATAAGGTGCAGCATTTTAAAATGTTAAAAATATTTACTATCAATACCTCTTAAGAAAACTCAAATAGTTCCAAAATGTGTCATTAATTCCCTTAATCTGTTGGAAGGGGGGTTTCAACCCGAAACGTCACCCATTCCTTCTCTCCAGAGATTGATGCTGCCTGTTCCGTTGAGCTACTCCAGCATTTACCCTTAATTTGTTCTATCCATTGGACATGTTTTTTAAGTAAATTAAAGGAATTAGTTTGCATAGGTTACCAAAACTGAAATTTAGGGAGCTGGCTGTAATCAAAATATGTCAACAGTAAACAATATAAATGTTTTAAGAGGCTAGCAACATAATCCTATTTTTCTTAACACTAATAATTAATATCAGCTCTAATAATTTATTGTTAACAATAGAATCAAGATAAGTTATATTTTAATTTAAAATCTGTTGGAAGAATGAGCTCAGTACCTTGTTTATTCTCAGCGAAGCAGTATGAACGTAGCAGGTAAATACCATAGGCAGGAGCCACATAAATAAAGATGTGTTTAAAGTTCATCAGGACAGTAAATAGTAAAGCACTATCCACAGGTCTTCCCTGTAATAAAATCAAATATTTCAAATATTCCATTACTGGGATATTTTTTATTATTTCCAAAATTATTGAGTATGAAATCTGTTCAGTGTAAATTGATGTATGCTAATGGAAGATAACTGAAATGGGAATATCATTCCATTGTTTAAATCATCCCACAAAATAGAGCCCAAATTGTTTTTTTAAAGTCTATGCACAGTATAGGGAATTGAGTAGTCAATTTGCCCACAGGAAACCAACATGAACAACAAAATGTTAATGATCAATATTTTAACTTTGTGATATTGATTGAGATATAAGTATTTGGGATAAGATATAAATATTGACCCAGGGTAACTATCTGCCGTTCTTTGAAATAGTGCTGTGGGATCTGTTACATCCACTTGAAAGAGATGAGAGGACTTTGATTCAATGTCGCTTTCAAAAGAACATCATATGTGTTGTACCCCACAGGAATGAATTTTAAGTCTTGATTACATGTTGAAGCCTCGGCAGTGAGACATGTTGCCAGAGCCTGTCTGGTTCAGAGGTGGGAGTGCTGCCAGCTGACCCATGCAATAGTTGATGTTATTATACTGTATTTTCCAAAGTACCTTAAACATCTTTACAATTGAAAGAAACAACAAGCCAAATAAGAAGCCATTGTATTGGAAATGAATATCTGGGTTTGAATTAAGAAATAATCAGTGTTTTCATAAAAGAGTTGACACAGAGAATAAAAAAAGAACCCACACACATACACTTTCTCTGAAAGATAAAGACAATTTTTTTTCTTTCGGTGTTCTTATCCAAATATGAGACAGCAAATCTGCTACCCTTGTATCCCTTTATTACCATTCTTTCCACAGCCAACAATAGGCATTTGTTGCCTGCCCTGATTTGTTCTGACCCTTTTCCCTCCCGTTTACTTTTGGTCTGAAGAAGGGTTCCCACCAGAAACGTCACCTATCCTTGTTCTCTAGAGATGCTACCTGACCGGCAGCAATTTGTGTCTAAATCTGCTATAAGCCTTTGTCAGCATCAATCCGGGTGATTTTCTTCTGAGCTGTGATAACAGTGAATATTACCTTTCCAAATAATTTCTACGCTGATATCCAAGTACAAGAGAGTTTATTGTCATGTGTCCCAGATAGGACAATGAAATTCTAGCTTGCTGCAGCACAACAGAATATTGTAAGCATAAATACAGAACAGTTCAATATACACATGAATAAACAGATAAAGTGCAATAGGCTGTGCAGAGTCTGTTTGTTGGCGAGTTTAATAGCCTGATGGCTGTGGGGAAGCAGCTGTATCCTGAACCTGGATGTAACAGATTTCAGGCTCCGGTTCCTTCTACCCGATGGTAGCGGAGACATGATTGCGTGGCCAGGATGGTGTGGGTCCTTGATGATGTTGGCAGTCTTTTTGAGGCAGCGACTGCGATAGATCCCTTCAATGGTGGGGAGGTCAGAGCTGATGATGGGCTGGGCAGTGGTCACAACCTTCTGCATTATTTTCCGCTCCCGGACGCTCAAGTTGCCGAACCAAGCCACAATGCAACCAGTCAGTATGCTCTCTACTGTGCACCTGTAGAAGTTCGAGGGTCCTCTGACATTCCGACTCTCCGTAATCGTCTCAGGAAGTAGAGGTGCTGATGTACTTTCTTCATAATTGCATCAGTGTGCTGGGACCAGGAAAGATCTTCGGGAATGTGCTAGCCAAGGAATTTGAAGTTCTTGACCCTTTCCACCATCGTCCCATTAATATAAACGGGATTGTGGGTCCCTATCCTACCCCTTCCAAAGTCCACAATCAGTTCCTTGGTTTTGCTGGTGTTGTGAGCCAGGTTATTGTGCTGGCACCATTTGGTCAATCGGTCAATCTCACTTCTATACTCTGACTCGTCCCCATCAGTGAAACGTTCCACAACAGTGGTGTCGTCGGCGAACTTGATGATGGAGTTCGCACTACGTCCGTCTACGCAGTCATGAGTGTAGAGTGCTATTTTTAAGAGCCCTATCTAGCACTCTCTTGAAAGCATCCAGAGAACCTGCCTCCACCGCCTTCTGAGGCAGAGAATTCCACAGATTCACCACTCTCTGAGAAAAAGTGTTTCCTCATCTCCGTTCTAAATGGCTTACTCCTTATTCTTAAAGTGTGGCCCCTGGTTCTGGACTCCCCCAACATCGGGAACATATTTCCTATCTCTAGCGTATCCAAACCCTTAACAATCTTATATGTTTCAATGAGATGCCCTCTCATCCTTCTAAACTCCAGAGTGTACAAGCCCAGCTGCTCCATTCTCTCAGCATATGACAGTCCCGCCATCCCGGGAATTAACCTTGTAAACCTACGCTGCACTCCCTCAATAGCAAGAATATCCTTCTTCAAATTGGGGGACCAAAACTGCACGGAATACTCCAGGTGTGGTCGCACTAGGGCTTTACACAACTGCAGAGGGATACGTGTCTTTGATGGCCGTGTAGCAGTGGTCGAGGGTCTTTGATCCTCTGGTGCTGCAGGAGACACGTTGGTAAAGGTTAGGGAGTGATTTCTTCAGGTTGGCTTTGTTGAAGTCCCCGGCTATGGTGGTAAAACCGTCTGGTGCTTGTTGACCATGGCGTGCAGCTCCCCCAGTGCCAGATGGACATCAGCTTGGGGAGGGATGCAGATTATGGAGGTGAATTCCCTCGGTAGGTAGAAGGGACGGCACTTCACAGCTAGGTGTTCAAGGTGTGGAGAGCAAGAGTTGGATAGTACTGCCACGTCTGAGTACTACACAGAGTTGACCATGAGGCAGACGCCCCCTCCTCTCCCTTTCCCAGATGCCAGTGACTGCTGAGTCTGGGGAGCTGGGGGTGAGCCATGTCTCTGTGAAACAGAACACAGAGCATTCCCTCAGCTCCTTTTTGTAAAGCAGCCTTGCCCTTAAGCCCTCCACTTTATTTTCAAGGGACTGTACATTGGCCAGTAAGATGGTAGGGAGAAGGGGGGTCGAAGTCCCCTGCGTTTCAGTCTGACCTGAAGTCCTGCCTGTCGGCCACGTTTCCAGACACAATGGAGGCCACTCCGTTGTTTCCAGGTACTGTACCTGCTGTTTCTGCGAACCTGCGTTGGAATGGGGATTCCCTTGCAGACGGCAGCTCCAGCTCCGTTGCGATTGGGGATACCCTCAGACGGCAGCTCCAGCTCCGTTGCGATTGGGGATACCCTCACAGTCGGCAGCTCCAGCTCCGTTGCTGCTGGGAGACCCTGCCCGTCGGCTCTGGAGGTCTTCCCGGTGTTTCCAGGTACAGTATCTGTGATCCCCAGTCGGGTCGGGTGCTCTCCAGTGATCGAGGGAACGCTTGCAGTCGGGGGCTCCCGCAGCTCCGGGAGATCACGGTATCGCTAGTGCCTTCAAGTGCACTAGTAGCTTGTCCGTCAAGGCGCCGATTTCTGCCGTTTTTCTGATCCAGGTGAGTTGATTGTAGCTATAAATAATCCTCTTCTGTTAGGCTGCTGTCAAAATGTCGCCACAGGCAGGCGCCATCTTTGAATTAGACATCCAGCATGTGATGTCTAAGATTCTGAGCAATTTAAAACACCCCATCATTCCATGGAGCCACAACAAACCTATTAGTTAGTTAAGATACCAATTATTTACAGAAAATAAATATTATTTGAAAGCATAATTAATCATTCACCCAATAAATGGTAATGTGGTTATTACAGATATTCAGTATTTATGCTTTGTTTTTTATTTTGCCTCAGTATTAGTTCCCATGAAGCAGGAGACTCGGTAAAGGCAGTAACATATAGTCATACTGTGTGGAAACAGGCCCTTCGGCCCAACTTGCCCACACCGGCCTACAATGTCCCAGCTGCACTAGTCCCACTTGCCTGTGCTTGGTCCATATCCATCCAAACCTGTTCTATCCATGTACCTGTCTGTTCCTTAAACGATGAGATAGTCTCAGCCCCAACTACCTCCTCCATACACCCACCACCCTATCCGTGAAAAAGTTACCTCTCGGATTCTTATTAAATCATATTGAAATTACTAGAGAAAAAAACAAACTGGCTGATTTTTGTTATATTAATAGATATACTTTAAAAATGTAAGGATACGATCAATAATCAGTATTCCAAAGTTGCAAAGCAACAGCACTGCAAGTATGAAGTCTGGCTTCTCCAGTATTTCCTTTGATTCTTTTGATCTTTTTATATTCTTACAACACCTTTAAAATAAGACAAAAAAATATATACATATTGATTATACACATACTTCCCCCCCCCCCCCCCCCCCCCCCGAGTACTAGACCACATAGTTGCTTGACAAAATATCTTGAACCTTCCTGGCAAATACCATTTTCCAACGGCTGAATATGAATGAGAACCATGATCGCCTTTTGACAGCAACATTTTTAAACCACCTAATTAAGTACAGATTGAACAGTCCCAACTGAAGCACAATAAATAAGTAGGAATGAAAGGCATTCTTTGGGAAGTGACCAGAATATTTCTTACTTATAAATTGAGCAATCAAACTGACTTGATTATGAGTAATTATTACCTAATTAACTGGCTCTTTGTTCTAGGGTATGATTCTCGCTTAGGGTGCAAGAGGTCCCGGGTTCAAATCCCGGACAGCACAGTAACGCGGCGGTAGAGTTGCTGCCTTACAGCACCAGAGACCCGGGTTCGATCCTGACTACTGGTACTCTCTGTACAGAGTTTGTACGTTTTCCCAATGACCACGTGGGTTTTTCTCTGGTGCTGTGGTTTTCTGCCACCCTCCAAAGACATGCAGGTTTGTAGGTTAATTGGCTCCAGTAAATGGTACATTGTCCCTAGTGTGTAGGATGGAGCAAGAGTACAGGGATCGCTTGACAGCGCCAATAATCATGCACCCGTCCCTCCATAAGAGTAATGGAACCTGTATTTTGTTCATTACTTTTAACATTCAGTTGATTTTCAAAGCTAAATGTTTGTCAAATAATCTCCGATTACTTTCTATACAACTGATCAGTTTGAAAGTTGGGCACAGAATTGACAGATGGGATTTAATCTTGACAGATGCAAGATGGTTCATTTTGGAAGTCAAACGGAGGTAGGATATATACAGCGAATGATAGGGCTCGAAAAGGAATGTTGATGAACAGAAAGACCTAGGCATCAAAGCCTAGTTCACTTAAAGTGGTAACGCAGGTGAACAGGGTGGTGAAGATGGCATATGGCATACCTGCCTAATAGCTTGGGGCACAAAATGTAAGAATTAGTGTGTTATGATTCAACTTTACATAGGATGAGGCCCAACTTGGAGTACTGTGTGCAGTTCTCGATACCACACTAGAGAAAGGATGTAATTGTGCTGGACAGATTGCAGAGGAGATTCACCAGGATGTTGCCTGGTTTGGAGGACTTTAGTTATGGGCAGAGACTGTATAGGCTGGGCTTGGTTTATCTGGAGGCTGAAGGGTGACCTGATAGAAGTAAATAAGATTATGAAAGACACAGATAAGACAGATAATCAAAATATTTTTCCAAAGGTAAGAGTTGAACAGGTACTTTGGATCAGTCTTCACTAAGGAGGACACAAACAATCTTCCTGATATAGTAGTGGCCAGAGGATCTGGGGTGACGGAGGAACTGAAGCTAATCCACATCAGGCAGGAAATGATGGGTAGACTGATGGGACTGAAGGCTGATAAATCCCCAGGGCCTGATGGTCTGCATCCTAGGGTACTTAAGGAAGTGGCTCTAGAAATCGTGGTGATAAATTTGTAATCTTCTGTAGACTCAGTATCAGTTCCTGTGGATTGGAGGGTAGCTAATGTCATCCCACTTTTTAAGAAAGGCGGGAGAAAGAAAACAGGGAATTATAGACCAATTAGCCCGACATCGGTGGTGGGGAAGATGCTGGAGTCAATTATAAAAGATGAATTAGCTGAACATTTGGATAGCAGCAACAGGATCGGTTCGAGTCAGCATGGATTTACGAAGGGGAAATAATGCTTGGCTAACCTAAGGCTCGGAGCTGGGACCGCAACTATTTACAATATACATCAATGATTTGGAGGAAGGGATTCAAAGTAACATCAGCAAATTTGCAGATGTCACAAAGCTGGGTGGCAGTGTGAACTGTGAGGAGCATGCTATGAGAATGCAGGGTGACTTGGACAGGTTGGGGGAGTGGGCAGATGCATGGCAGATGAAGTTTAACGTGGTTAAATGTAAGGTTATCCACTTTGGTATAAAAAACAGGAAGGCAGATTACTATCTAAATGACGTCAAGTTGGGAAAAGGGGAATTACAACGGGATATGGGGGTCCTTGTTCATCAGTCTATGAAAGTAAGCATGCAGGTACAGCAGGCAGTGAAGAAAGCGAATGGCATGTTGGCCTTTATAACAAGAGTCGTCGAGTATAGGAGCGAAGAGGTCATTCTGCAGTTGTACAGAGCCCTATTGAGACCACACCTCGAGTATTGTGTGCAGTTTTGGTCCCCTAATTTGAGGAAGGACATTCTTGCTATTGAGGGAGTGCAGCGTAGGTTTACAAGGTTAATTCCCAGGATGGCGGGACTGTCATATGCTGAGAGAATGGAGCGGCTAGGCTTGTACACTCTGGAGTTTAGAAGGATGAGAGGGGATCTTGTTGAAACATAAGAGTGTTAGGGGTTTGGACATGCTAAAAGCAGGAAACATGTTCCCAATGTTGGGGGAGTCCAGAACCAGCGGCCACAGTTTAAGAATAAGGGCTAAGCCATTTAGAACGGAGACGAGGAAACACCTTTTCTCACAGAGAGTTGTGAGTCTGTGCAATTCTCTGCCTCAGAGGGCGGTGGAGGCAGGTTCTCTGGATGCTTTCAAGAGAGAGCTAGATAGGAATCTTAAAGATAGTGAATTCAGGAGATATAGGGAGAAGGCAGGAACGGGGTACTGATTGGGGATGATCAGCCGTGATCACATTGAATAGCGGTGCTGGCTTGAAGGGCCGAATGGCCTATTCCTGCACCTAATGTCTATTGAGTATCAAAAAGTAGTGGATTTGCTCTTAAGGTGCAAGGTAGGAGATTTAAAGGAGATCCTAAGTGCTGAGTTTTCTTGCACAGAGTGATTGATATGTGGAACACGTGTCAGGTAGTGGGATGAGATCAAATGACTATATTTAAGAGGCTTTTAGACAGGCATAAAATGGTAACACATTGCAGGATATGTCATACGGGCAAATGGGATTAGTGTGGTAAAAAGATTGACACAAGTGTGGTGGGCCTGTTTCAGTGATGTATGTATCACTGAAACAGGCCCTTTGGCCCACCACATCCATCTCATTCTTTTTACCCACCCACAATATATATATATATATATATATATATATATATATATATATATATATATATATATATATATATATATATATATATATGTATATGTATATATACATACATATATACATATATACATATATACACACACACACACACACACACATATATATATATATAAATAAACATATTGTCTAAATTTTAACATAAATATAAAGACAATGTTAACACATACGATATTACTCCAAAAATGAACACCATGTCCGTGGTGATCACTGAAAGCCGCTGAAACAGTACAGTTGCGTTGCTGGTATAATTCAGGTTCTGGACAACCAGCATTTCCTCATCGAAAAATTGTGCATAGTAAGAAAGGTAGTATTCAAGCCATGCAAATAATGGTGGATAATCCAATCTCCACCTTGAGGTCTCCTGGATTTTGGGAATGGGGTGGGCGAGGGTGTGAGGTGGAAGAAGAATGAGGAGAAATCAGGAAGAAAAAGAGAAAATAGAAAAGTTATATTTTATCCAATAAATTGCAATTATCATTCAGCATTTTACAGAAATTGACATACAACATTTACTGAAGTCACATAAACATCACGAGACAAGGTTAATTTGGTCTAATTTATATTACTAACAACGTATGGAATTGTACATTAACAATGCAGGAAAAACAAGACATTTGGATTTACTTGAACAACTGAAACTGTGCAGTTCGGCTCCAAATGCATATCTTATTATTCCCAGGTTGATAAAACAGGTAGAAATCAACCCACATTTAATAAAAATAGAAAGAGGAATATGCTGACTCCTTGCTTTTGAAAAAAATTAGGAATCAAAAATGCATTCTTTTCAGGAGAGTAATTGAAAAAAGAGTTGTAAATTTGGGGAATTAATCAAGTTAAGTTGTGATTGCAGAGCAGAGGGCACAGGTTAAAACCAACAAAAGTTGGAACTGAAAGTTTCATACAAAATGGTTTAGCTTTTGGAAAGTAATTCTGGAGAAATAAATTTTGAACATATTTGGAAAGCA
This sequence comes from Raja brachyura, assembly GCA_963514005.1. The sequence goes on along the minus strand of OY740786.1, from coordinate 17,661,757 downwards.
ATTGCTAGACTATACTGCAGTTCTTCACAAAGCATCAAATAAAATAAACTGGAGGAACTTAGTGGGCAAGGCAGCATCTATGGAGAGAAGGAATAGGCGGCATTTCGGGTCTCGACCCTGAAGAAGGGTCTCGACCCTAAACGTCGCCTATTCCTTCTCTCCATAGATGCTGCCTCACCCGCTGAGTTCCTCCAGCATTTTTGTCTACCTGCGATTTTTCCAGCATCTGGAGTACTTTCTTAAAAATAAAATAGACTGATCTTCCACGCCATTGACCAAAAGAAAATACGAGGAATTATTGCAATGCCAGTAAACATAAGTTTCCTTCAATCTTTACACGTTAGGAGAGCTAACCTGAAATCATAAAGACTTACTTCATAATACCACTTTGACATAGGTAAACTGTAAGTAATGGCCATCCAGTTTCTGTGGACTTCAAAATCTGTTGAGTAACTAAAAGTGAAAAATGTAATTATGTATTTCATGGAACTATATATCTCAATGATGTCAATTTTGCTGCAGGATGTCTAAATATCAATTATATGACCCATGAATATTAAAATATAATAATTCATTCCAGAAATTACAAAAGCAACAGAACTAAATTTATATTTTTAACATTATTGTATTTCATAAAAATGAAGTTAAATGTTGGTGTTACTCAAGGCATGGAATGAGATTTGCAAATTCTGCATAAAGGATGTAATCTTTCATTCCACTCTGATTAATGAGAAATTCTGGTGACCCAGCTACAGGAAGAATGATATTAAGCTGGAAAGGGTACAGGAAAGATTTACAAGGATATTACTGGGACTGGACATCTTGAGTTATAAGGAGTCTGGATAGGCTGGGACGTTTTCCAGCTGGAGCACGGGAGGCTCCCAACCACACACTAGGGGTGACTTGACGTGTTTTTCAAATCATGAGGGGTATTGATAATGTGAATGGTCGTTTGGATCGGTACATGGATAGAAAAGGGTTAAGAGAGATATGGGCCGAACACAGGTAAATGGGTCGAGCTCAATAGGCAACTAGGTTGGCATGGACAAATTCTTAAGAAGAAAAGTAATCAATGGCTTCTGAAAAGGAGTGACAATTAAGCCCAAACGTTGTATTCGTGTATTTCACCATGTGACATTTAATTCCAGCAGCAAAAAAATAAACCTTATAACATTTCACTTTAATTTCAGTGCCACTCATTGAAAGCAATCGGCACGACAGTGGCTGGAGCTGCGGGCGCCTCCCCCCGCCACAGCGGCGCCCGAAAGATGACAAATAACATTCCCAATAAGCAAATAAAACCCCCGTTTTACGGAGAAAAAACCTCCGCCCAGGGGCAGCTCTTACTAAGCAGGGATAAGCAGACACTTTAAGAGAGTCACACCAAAGACGAGCGGCAGGAACCAACTCCATATCTTGGACACCGCCATTGCTGCGTCTCACACAACTTTATTCAAACTCACACTGCAGCTGCAGCGAGCAAAGCAGGCCAAAGACATCCCTCCCCCTTTGAAATGTATGACTGTTGCTTTTACACGTGGATTATTCTGCTACTCTTACGTCAGGAGAAGTTGACTTTGTAAAACTTTTTTTTTAAATACTATTAAGTCAAGGTAGCATGAAGTCTGTTTCTACTGCTAGTTGCAATTAATTCAAATTTTCACACAAATATATTCAAAATGGTCATGAGCCAGAACTTGAAGTGGTAGAGCCAGAGAAATTGCCATTATTCGCATCTGAGGCTAAATAATTTCCAAGCGTGCTTAGTTAACATGCAAATTCACAACCTACTATTTGGGAGTGTTTTTCTTTCTTATGGATTGTTTTACTGACACCCTAACTGTGTGCTACTCTTTTGCGAACTCTGACTGGTAGATTTATCTTTATGTTTGTGGGTTGTAACTCCCATGAGTAAATATTGAAAAATCTAATATCTTTAAAAAAAATTAAATGTCACGTTATTTCAGCTTCAGTTGTAAGCTTACATGTTATTTAACCTCAGCAAATCGCTTTTTTTTGGTTTATTATCTATGTATTTTTTTTCATATATGATGGATTGTTCAACTGTCATATTTATGTCACCCGATATTTATTTTGCTCATTGTAAAATGTTTCAAATTTTTGCAATATAAATAATTGTTCTTTTTATTGATTGTGTGTGATAACTGCTCAAACAGATGAATGAGAGTCCAGCAGGGCTGCCAACTCTCACGCATTGAGCGTGAGACTCACGCATTTGACAAAATTCTCACGCTCTCAGGCTGATGACACAAGTTCTCACGCTCAAAACAATATATTTTAAAATATATAATAAATAAAGTCACACTCCTCCACACTCACCAATGAGAATAGTTTTCTGTCGGCGGGTTTCCCGTAAAGAACGAGCAATTTAATTGGCTTAAGCCCATCGCACACTATTTAAAATGGCAATGTAGACAAAAATGCTGGAGAAACTCAGCGGGTGAGGCAGCATCTATGTCTGAGTTTGGCCCTTCTTCAGACTTAAGCATTTCTTCAGCATTTTTGTCTACCACTCCATAGATGCTGCCTCACCCGCATTCACATTCCTGTGCAGATGGATGGTGTGATAGGTGAGACACGGCGGTGGCCCCAGCACCGCCCCCTGAGGCACCGCTCATACCTCCCACCCTCAACTCCGGCGGCTCTGTGTCCGGTGGCCGCTCTGCCCACTGTGAGATATAGTTTGTGCTCACAATCACTACTCAGAGACTAAAGCGTGGAAACAAGAGATGCTTTATTTGCGAGTCTGCAGAATCGGGTGCCTCTCCAAGTTGAGACACACCAAAGTCAGTAAAGTAAAGCCCCTTTATATACACAATTCTGCTGGCATAATCTCCCCTTCTGGCTCTTCCCAATCAGAGCACTGAGGTGCACAGTCTATAGGTACATCCCCCAGTACCTCCCACATCATACATAGCATGTTCATGATAATGAGCAATTTCTTGACTAGGGTGTGTAAGTAATATTCATTTATTTCATTAAGCATGCCCAGTTGCAATTGACCTGGCCTAGTTTTCTCACCTCCAACTGACCTGTCTCAGTTTTTTTATATCTGAACTAAAGCTAGTCTCTACTGACAAGGGTCCCATTCATCCCTAGTCCCTACTGACAAGGGTCTCCTCTATCACTCCCCTTCTACCGCTATACAATGCCATCAATCCTTACTCAAGGACAGTTCTGATAACCTCATTCCCAGCTGTGTCAGCATCCTCTCCCTGGCCTCTATCGGTTAGAATCCTGTTTACAAGTTAGAATCCTCTCCTGAATCCTTACAATAGTGGGGTTTAATCACTTTATCCCTCACACCACCAAAGGTCCTACAGCAAGCTCCGCTATAGGATCTTTGGTCCGCACCGCATGGAGTTTTAACACTGGCCTGGAGCCAGGAGCGGACCAGGTGAGTGGGGGCGTCGGTGCTGCCTCTGGACCTGTGTGGATGAATCTCGGGCTATAGCTCGGCTCCGATGCCCGACCCCCTGGTCACTGTCCCCACCGGACCCCCGGGTTACTGACCCTCACCTCCCTCGGACCCCAGCTGGACACAGAGCACCTGGGCTGGCCCGCATTCCCGGGGAGGGGGAGAGAGGGAAGTGCTCCCCGGACATCGCCAAGTCTCCGCTCACTCCGGGTGTTGTCGCCACTTCACTGACACACATTCTCACGCACAACCTAACACACACCCTTACACAGACACTGGCATACACAAGGTTTAAAGGGATATGGGGCAAATGTGGATGAATGGGACTAGTTTAGATGGGGCATCTTGATCTGCATGGACAAGTTGGGATGAAGGGCCTGTTTCCATGCTGTAAGACTATGACTCCCTGTTGAAAGGGTGCAATTGGTCTGGAGAGGATCCAGGGGCGATTTATGAACATATTGGCAATGCTGGATTTTTTTTTTCACTTTTAAGAAAGATTTGATAACTGGGATTGTATTCTCTGCAGCAACAGAGGTGAAGAAAATACTTAGTTGAGGTGAATAATATTATGGGAATAGGACCTGTTTCGCTTATCAAAAAGTGTAGGGACGAACTGCAGTTGGTGGTTTAAACTGAAGATAGACACTAAAAGCTGGAAAAACTCAGCAGGACAGGCAGCATCTGGAGAGAATGAATAGGTGATGTTTCGGGTCGTGACCTTCTGACTGAAGAGGCTGAAAACCAGCCATAAAACACAATGACTGGAGATGTGTGTAATCCAACTAAGGGCAGAAATCAGAATCATGTGTTCATCTTTACTGACGTGACACCATAATAAATATATCCCAGAAAAAAATAATTTAATGGGGTGGCACGGTGGCACAGCGGTATAGTTGATGCCTTGCAGCACCACAGACCCATATTGGATCCTGACTACGGGTGCTGTCTGTGCAGTATTTTTACATTCTCCTTAGGACCATATGGTTTTCTCTGGATATTCTGGTTTCTCCCACATCTGAAAGAAGTGCAGGTTTGTAGGTTAATTGGCTTCTGTAAATTGTCCCTGGCATGTAGGATACAACTGGTGTATGGTAGATTACTGGCCGGTGTGGACTTGGTGGGTCAAAGGGCCCGTTCCATATATATGTTTTACATATATATCTTAATTTCATTGAACCTATACGGTTGAATTTGTGGCATTATTTTTGTCTTGTCTCTATAGTCAAAGGGTAAGGTTGATTGATTTATTTGTGCAGAATAGTGATGGAAGTCTGACTCATCTTGCCTTGTTTTTGTTTCTCTATATATATATATGCATAACAGCATGAATTATAATCTGATTTTCAAACATGAATATACTAACGTCATTCATGTGCTGCACCTGTTGATCAGAGCCTGGCTCTACTGTGGAATGTAATTAGGAATATCATTTAGCCTAACCTTATTCATACCTAATCCAATTTGAAGCATAAATGCTTCACCCCCCCTCCCCCCCCCCCCCCCCCCCCGCTTCGGCCGCTACCTCGCAATTTCTCACTCTCAACTCTCACCCAATGTTGGCAGTCCTGGGGTCCAGTCTGAAGAAGTGCCCCACACTTTTAATAACATTTAGGGGTGGGAGACTGCAACCTTCACCTGGTCCGCCCTGTTGCAACCAATGCAATCAACCTGCCGTGCACAATCAAATAAGATCAATTTGAACAAATTGTCCTACAACTTTAGGCTGTGCACGCAATATGCAAGAAGAAGAATAATAACATTTAAATAAATGTATTGTTAATGTTAATGGCATGGTATCTTTTGCGTCCAGAATAGGTGCCATGTTTGTCTAGATAACAATTTAATTTCTTCACTAAACCAACAATGATAGGCTCTGCTAATGCAAGGCCTTATTTTCAAACCTCAACCAGCAACAGTATTATTACGTACCTCCATGGTCTTTCCATTCTAACTTATTTATTAACCTGTTTCTATAATCCATCATTGTGGAAAGTCAGACCATTGTGATTTTCATGCATTTGCAGCCTTGAATGGGAAATGATGCATCAGTGTGGTTCAGATCAATCAAAAATTGACCCAACAAGCGACAGGTTGACAAATTTCACATAGACCACAAAGATAAAGGTTTAAGTGAAGGCATTCAACTAATATTGTTTTGTATGAGTACAAAAGTTAATTGGCAGTAAGAAACTACAAATGCCGGAATCGTGAGCAAAAGTGCCGGACACAAGGAACTGTAGATGCTGGAATCTTGTGTAGAGCACAAAATGCTGGAGTAAGACAGTATTTTTATAGCACGTTTCAGTCCGAGATTTTATCGTTGTGGGGGATAGAAAGCTGGAAAGGAGATGAGGGATGGAGCAAGACCTGGCAAGTGATAGGTGGATACAGGTGAGGGGAAGGGGAGTTGATTGTCAAATAGGTGGAAAAAGGCTTGATATGAAAGGGGGACAAAAGAGTATTGATAGGGTGAGTGAAATATAAAGCTGGAGGGAGGGATATAGGGGGAAGAGAATGGGTGTGCACCAGGGTCATTGGAGGATGTGGTGAAAGAAGAGAATAAAATGATGTGGGGTGTTACCTTATATTGGAGAATTGAATGTTCATACCATTAGGTTATAAGCTACCCAAGTGGAATATAACATGCTGTTCCTCATTTTTCGTGTAGTGGAGTGCTGGAAGAACTCAATGGCTCAGGCAGCTTCTTCACTATTAAATAGAGTTCCAACACAAAACGTTGTCTATCCCTCCACAAATGCTGCCAGACCTGCTGAGCACTTTGTGTAATAGGCAAGGTAGACAAAAATGCTGGAGAAACTCAGCAGGTGAGGCAGCATCTATGGAACGAAGGAAATAGGCGATGTTTCGGGTCGGGTCTGAAGAAGGGTCTCGACCCAAAACGTTGCCTATTTCCTTCGCTCCATAGATGCTGCCTCACCCACTGAGTTTCTCCAGCATTTTTGTCTACCTTCGATTTTCCAGCATCTGCAGTTCCTTCTTAAACATTGTGTAATAGCATAGGTGGTTGCAGTCAGTAATTAATCCATGGCTTTGGAGTTATGACCCGAATGAGTGAGGTACTGTGGTGTTGAGCAATTTAAGTGGAATGTGCAAGGTGCTGGTTTTCAACCGTAGCCCCATGCCTGGATCCGTGTCTTCAGACTTGAAGCTCAGATTTCTGTCTCACCACATGTCTCATTTTTTACATCGAAAATATTCCTGCAAATCTATCCCTTTGACCAAATCTCAATCATCAACCAAATATTATATGACCCGACATCAAACACTTTGGGGCATTTTACCATGTCAAATGAACTACGGAAATACAGGTTGTTGTAAGTTTACTGTAAACAAATAATTGAAACAACAAAGTAAAAGAACCAATTTTTATACCACTCATTTTTCACGATGAGTTTTATTTTGAAGCACATGGATGGAAAACGATTCAGCTCTTTGTAAGAAGGGATGCTGTGCAATTTTGTTTAAAACCCAAACACTTGGACCTGCATCCATTTTATCAGCACTGAGTGAATTGCATAATTACTGGGCTGGATGAAGTGGTGGGAAAGGAATGAAGGAGGAATCCGCCATTCACTGCTACTTTGATGACTTGTTGAAAAAACATTTGCAGATTTTTGATTTTCCGGTGAGACGCTGAGACGTGGAGGCTTTTCCAATTCTGCATTAAATACTCCCTTCCCATTGCATTTAAGCCACTTTCAACCCATTCCAAGGAAATTAAGTTCTGGTTCTCTTCTTTGGTGTCTATAGGTGTCCTCTCCCCATTAATAGTATAGTAGAACTTGGAGTTAAGGAGTTTCAACAGTGCACACGATGAAGAAAACACTTCAACACTAATAATTTTTACAGGAAAAGAACCAATATTATGTAAATGGGAGTCATAAACAATATTAAGAATTGTATTCATTCTCACTGTAGTTGCTTTTGCTTTGATTTTCTGCAAAGCTTCCAGCAGAGGTTGGATCTGAAAAAAGTCAGCTTCTCTGTTCAGAAGACCCAGCTCTTGGAAATCATCTGGAAGGTCCAAATGTGATGTTCGAAGGAAATTCAGGATGTAGCGAAAGATTTTTCCATCTCTGTCAATAAAGCAGTTTCCTTGTAAATCCTTTTTAATGGGTAACGTTCCACCAAACATTGAACCAAGCATTGAATCCGGATAGCGGGTTAAAGTAGTCAGGGAAGTGGTGTACAATCTTCCCCCTACATTCAGCGTTATTGGTTCAGACATGGTGAAGTCTTAAATTAATCTCTGTAAGAAAAAGGAAAATATGGGATCCAAAAAGTATCTGAAAGTTTAAAATAAAACTGCCTTTGTTGTTATGTCCTGAACTGTTATATTCTGGCACTTACTGTTATAACATGTCATGAGTACAGCTTGCAAACATCATGGAGAAAGTAGTTCAGCTAAACTTAAGATAGATATAAAAAGATGGAGTAACTCAGCAGGTCAGGCAGCATCTCTGGAGAAAAGGAACAGGTGACGTTTCAGATCGAGATCCTTCTTCAGTCAGGGGAAAGGGAAACGAGAGATATAGATGGTGATTTAGTGAGATATAGAACAAATGAATGAAAGATATGCAAAAATGTAATGAAGGGTCAAGGAAAGGTGGAACCCATAATGGTCTATCGTTGGCTGTTGGCTAAGTATATGAAGAACACGGTCTAACCAGCTGAGTTACTCCAGATTTTTGTGTCCATCTTTGGTTTAAACCAGCATCTGCTGTTCCTTCACATTTTGTCAGCTAAACATAAGATGCATTTACACAAACAACATATTCCCACCCCCACTCCCAATTTCTGACAGTTTTCATCCTTGTGACATTTGAGTGAGACTTCAAATCCAGGAACCATTTTATGCCATGGGATTGTCCCAGCAAGAACCACAATGAGAGCACATCTTCCCTTAACATCCATCATATGGTTGTACATGGTTCATGTTACAATGACAATAAAGAAACTATCTACTATCTATCTATACCTGTACCTGTAGCATTAGTGTCCATATAGCTATTATGAGCAGGATATGGAGTATTTTCCAACCTCTAACCCAGGACCAACTACCAATATTTCAGCTCAGAGCAAGTCACCCAACATTAATGGACAATCACGGATGCAGATCTGTATCGGAAGTCGGGGGGTGTTGGTGGAAGCAGATATAATAGTGCCATATAAGAGGCTTTTAGACAGGCACAAGAGCATGTAGGGCTGCGGCAATATGGATCACATGCAGGGACAGGAAATTAATTTAACTTGGTTTCAAGTTTGGCTAGGACATTGTGGATTAAACAATCTGTTGCTGTGCTGTACTGTGATATGTTCTCTCCCTTGTATGCATAAAATCTGAATCGTTGATTTATCTTATAGTTATGTTTGTAAAAGAAAAGCTAATTTTACAGAACAACTAATTTTCTCCGTGCAAATTCCACGGCTAATATAAAAGGGGATTTCCAGCAATCTTATTAACTTTAAAATCCCAGACGCTACTTGGTAACTTTGAAATGGCTCCTGGGAATGGGATGTATATTTGCATCATTGATAAAAATGAACAATTACCTGTTTTTAAAAAAAGTGTTACTTGTTTTGAAAGTAAAAAGCTGACATGTGAATAAAATTAACGCGTTAGTAAAATTAAAGAAACATAGAAAATAGGTGGAGGTGTAGGCCATTCGGCAATTTGAGCCAGCACCGCCATTCAATAGGTTCATGGCTGATCATCCAAAATCAGTACCCCCGTTCCATCTTTTTCCCCATATCCATTGATTCCCTTAGCCCTACGAGCTGAATCTAACTATTTTGAAAACATCCAGTGAATTGGTCTCCACTGCCTTCTGTGGCAGATAATTCCACAGATTCACAACTCTCTGGGTGAAAAAGGTCAGCCACGGTTGAGCCTCCTTCCCAGTTCTATTTTTTCACCAGACAGGTTTTCGCCAAGTTGCTCCACATATTTCATTGCTGAGATATATATGATCCAATCAAATATGGTTGCATTGGCTGCAATGATGATTACTCCCTCATTGGACAAAAATACTATTTTAATGAACTTCAGTGGAAATTATCATTTTACTGCCACTATGGATTTGAGCCACACAGAGGAGCTAAAGGCTGTTTATGCATTCACTTGTCTTTAACCAGAGCTTGCACAAGGTGTCATGCTGGTGAAGATTATAACATGGATTCAAGAAAATCCGGTGCAAAAAATTATATCGGCAAAGAATTATATAGTTCACTTCACAAATTGCTTGGTGTTTAACAAATTTTGAAGTGTCAAATTAATCTAGAAAAAAGGAATCCTCTAAAATACTGAATGCAGCATTTAAAGGAATTATAGTAAAAAACTTCAAAATGCTTCAATATTATCTCTGCCCACTAACTCATGCATTTGGAAAGCTTTTCAACTACACCTATTACTTACCTACCAAAATCGCAGAATATTCTGTATTTAACAGCTTTAAAGGGAGCAACAAAAATAAGGTCACACCCAAGACGCTGAATTTTACACACCTGTTTAAATATTTTTTCCATCATGCGATTATTCCAATGTGTACGTTCTTGCAAAGCAATCTTTTTGGAACACAATAAGCCAGCTACTAAATCTAATTGAAGGGTTGGCGAAAAATGCAAGGAAATCTTACACGGGGAGAGGACAATGCAGGAATTCCAAACCTTACCTTCAATACACAAGGTTGCATGGAGCAGCCTTCTGAGATAGGCATTTTAATTTTTCCCATAATGCACTTCAGTTGAAGTCATTTCAGAACAAACCTGATGTACAGGAATTGTGTAACATCTCTGGGAGGTATTAGGTAAATCCTTCAGCAAACATTTACTACTTTTCTGCTCAAATAAAAGGTTGTGCAATAAAACTACTCCAACAGCTGCAACACCTCGTCCAAAACCAGTTCATCTGCAAAGTGATAGTTCTGCAGAATGTAGCAGAACAACCCAGCAGGTCAGGCAGCAACTGTGGAGAGAGAAACAGAATTAACATTTGTGGCTGAAGATCCTTCGTTGCAATCCGGAAAGGATAGAAAACAATCATATTTTTAAGGTGGACACAAAATGCTGGAGTAACACAGCAGGACAGGCAGCATCTCTGGGGAGAAGGAATGGGTGACGTTTCGGGTCGTGACCCTTCTTCAGACTCCTATAAATCATATTTTTAAGTTGCGTAGCGAGGAACTGCAGATGCTGGACACAGATTTAAAAGGCTGGAGTAACTCAGTTGTGTTGTTTCTGTTAAGATAGAGACACAAGGAGTCACAGTGATGCTAGTGTCGGCTGAAGGTGTGAATGTTTTTAAATGCAGTCGCTCTGTCTGGAGGAGGTATGAACAGAATGAGATGAATGACAACAGTAGGGTGAGAATAATTTCATGTCTCAACTTTGAGATGCAAAACAACTGCTCTACACAGATATCTGCAGTGCAGTCCAAATCAATGGGTGGGAATCAGATAGCTTCCCCGTCAGGTCTGGAGTCAGGCAGGGTTTCCCTCTCTCCCCTGTCTTGATCGTCTGTTGTATTGAACCTTTTGCCGAGTCCATTAGGAAGGACGAGAGCATAGGAGGAGTGACATTGCCAGGCAATGGGGGCACTCAGGTCAAAACCTCCTTGTACATGGACGATGTCGCCGTCTTTGGCACAAATCCAGGATCGGTCCGCAGATTGATCAGCATCTGCAACCAGTTTGAGTCGGCCACGGGTGCCAGGGTGAACCGCAGGAAGAGCGAGGCCATGCTCTTTGGCAACTGGCCCAATCGATTTTCCGTCCCCTTCACCATCAAGCCCGACTTCTTGAAGGTGCTGGGGATCTGGTTCGGGGGGGTGCTGAGGCATGTGACAAGAATTTGCTGGAGCGGATAGCCAAGGTGTGGAAGAAGCTGGAGCTGTGGAAGCAACGTTCCCTCTCCATAACGGGGAAAAATTTGGTCATCAGGTGTGAGCTGCTCTCGGGGCTGCTGTCCTTGGCGCAAATGTGGCCTGTCCCTACCTCCTACACCACAGGGATCACCCGGGCCGTCTTCCAGTTTATCTGGGGGTCGAGGATGGACCGGGTGCGATGGGCCACAATGCACAAGTTGGCAGACAACGAGGCTAAAAGCATGCCCAACGTCGCCCTCACCCTGATGGCCACCTTCGTGTGTGGCTGCATCAGTCAGAGGGTAGAACCAAGGCACGTGGGCACCAAGTGTCACTACCTGCTGAGGTGCTACTTGTCCCCGGTGTTGCGAAGGATGGACATTGCTGCACCATCTGACGTTCGTGGAAAGGTTCTTCCGGACCAACACCTTTGACCACAAGTCCATCGGGCAGTGGTCAGCACGGAACAGGAAACTGCGGGGAAATGACTCCATGGATCCTGTGGCGTGGTTCCCAGAGCAGACTGCCCAGCTTGTCTGGCAAAATGCCTAATCGCCAGAACTGACCAACAAGCACCAAGACCTGGCTTGGCTGGCGGTGGGGGGAGCCCTCCCAGTCAGATCCTCACTGCACCGTCAGAACCTCACTACCAGCGCACGTTGCCCTCGGGACGGCTGCTATGGAGAGGAGACGGTTGCCCACCTCTTTGCAGAGTGTGGATTCACAAAGAGAGTCTGGAGATGTCTGCAAGGGTCCCTTTCACAGACTCTGTGATGTACAAACTGTTCCCAGGGACGCATTCAGAGACTGACATCGAGTGCTGCTGGAAGGTTATCAACTCGGTGAAAAACGCTCTTTGGCTTGCCCGCGCGTTGTTCACCACCCAGCGGAGTGAGATGTCCGTCGGGCACTGTTGCCGACTGGCCCGCTACAGACTGCAGGAGTATGTGCTGAGGGACGCACTGAAGCTCGGTGTAGCCAACGCCACGGTTTGGTGGGGGAGGACCACAGTCTAGGTTCCTTCTGCTGTTGGACATGGGGGGCACGGTATGGTGGAGACGCCCTTCAAAATAAGGGAAGGGATCCCACACCAGTGGGCCACATGAGTGCCAAGGGTGGGGGATAAATTTGTGAAATTTGAGCAATGTACGTAGCCTGTATATTTTGTATAGCCTCTGAAAATGTCGGATTAATTTTTTACACGGTTCATGTGTTGTATATATTTATTACCTGAATAAAGTCTACTTTGAAATGTAAAAAAAAGAAATATTAAATAAAAGATATGATTAAAGTTACCCAGCAGGTCTGGTATAATCAGTGGGGGAGAAAGACAGAGTTAACATTAAAACATTTTGTCTCATCAGAATTGGCCAATTAGAAACCTAGAAACATACTAAATAGGTGCAGGAATAGGTCATTCGGCCCTTCGAGCCTGCACCGCCATTCAATATCATCATGGCTGATCATCCAACTCAGTATCCCATACCTGCCTTCTCTCCATACCCCCTGATCCCCTTAGCCACAAGGGCCACATCTAACTCTCTCTTAAATATAGCCAATGAACTGGCCTTCTGTGGCAGAGAATTCCACAGATTCACCACTCTCTGTGTGAAAAATGTTTTTCTCATCTCGGTCCTAAAAGACTTCCCCCTTATCCTTAAACTGTGACCCCTTGTTCTGGACTTCCCCATCATCGGGAATAATCTCCTGCATCTAGCCTGTCCAACTCCTTAAGAATTTTGTAAGTTTCTATCAGATCCCCCCTAAATCTTCTAAATTCTAGCGAGTACATGCCGAGTCTATCCAGTCTTTCTTCATATGAAAGTCCTGACATCCCAGGAATCAGTCTGGTGAACCTTCTCTGTACTTCCTCTAAGGCAAGAATGTTTTTCCTCAGATTAGGAGACCAAAATTGTACGCATTACTCCAGGTGTGGTCTCACCAAGAACCCTGTACAACTGCAGTTGAACATCCCTGCTCCTATACTCAAATCCTTTTGCTATTAATGCAAACATACCATTCGCTTTCTTCACTGCCTGCTGCACCTGCATGCCTACTTTCAATGACTGGTGTAACACGACACCCAGGTCTCGTTGCATCTCCCCTTTTCCTAATTGGCCACCATTCAAATAATAGTCTACTTTCCTGTTTTTGCCACCAAAGTGGATAACCTCACATTTATCCACATTATACTGCATCTGCCATGCATTTTCCCACTCACCCAACCTATCCAAGTCACCTTGCAGCCTCCTAGCATGCTCCTCACAGCTAACACTGCCCCCCAATTTCGTGTCATCCACAAACTTGGAGATGTTGCATTCAATTCCCTCGTCCAAATCATTAATATATATTGTAAATAGCTGGGGTCCCAGCACCGAGCCTTGCGGTACCCGGCTAGTCACTACCTGCCATTCTGAAAAGGACCCGTTTACTCCTACTCTTTGCTTCCTGTCTGCCAGCGAGTTCTCTATCCACATCAATACTGAACCCCAATACCGTGTGCTTTAAGTTTGCATACTAATCTCTTATGTGGGACCTTGTCGAAAGCCTTCTGAAAGTCCAGATATAACACATCCACTGCTTCTGCCTTATCTACTCTACTAGTTACATCCTCAAAAAATTCTATAAGATTCGTCTGACATGATTTACCTTTCATGAATCCATGCTGACTTTGTCCAATGATTTAATCACTTTCCAAATAGCTGCTATTCCATCTTTAATAACTGACTCTAGCAGTTTCCTCACTATCGATGTTAGACTAACTGGTCTGTAATTCCCCATTTTCTCTCTCCCTCCCTTTTTAAAAAGTGGGGTTACATTAGCTACCCTCCAATCCTCAGGAACTATTCCAGAATCAAGAGTTCTGAAAAATTATCACTAATGCATCCACTATTTCAGGGGCTACTTCCTTAAGTACTCTGGGATGCAGCATATCTGGCCCTGGGGATTTATCGGCCTTTAATCCATTCAATTTACCTAACACCACTTCCCGGCTAACCTGGATTTCACTCAGCTCCATCTCATTTGGCCCCTGGTCCCCAGCTATTTCCGGCAAATTATTTATGTCTTCCTTGGTGAAGACAGAAGCAAAGTAGTTATTCAATTGGTCTGCCATGTCCTTGTTCCCCATGATCAATTCACCAGTTTCTGACTGCAAGGGACTTACATTTTTTTTAACTAATTTTTTTCTCTTCACATATCTATAAAAACGTTTGCAGTCAGTTTTTATGTTCCCTGCCAGTTTTCTTTCATAATCTATTTTCCCTTTCCTAATTAAGATCTTTGTCCTCCTCTGCTGGACACTGAATTTCTCCTTGTTATCAGTTCTGATAACAAAGTTGAAAAGTTGCTCATCTGGAATTGTTGAATCTGGGTAACTGTTCTGTCAGCACTAACTCTCGTTCCCATATTGGTGTCCTTAGTAGATATGTGTATTTACAGAGAACTATGTTTACATATTCTCATGTGTTGTTGCAACTAACATTTTCATTGTTCTGTTTGGGACAAATTACAATAAAAAACACTTGAATCTTGATCTCCCCCTTTACAACTTCCATCCCCACTATCTAAGGACCCTGACTGCCCTTCCAGGTGAGGCAGCAAGTTATTTGTTGTATTTTGCAAACTGTCAAGTCAGGCTTATTCGTCACATAAACATACAAGATGTGCAGTGAAATGAGAATTGGCAATGCTTGCGGATTGTTAAAAAAAACTCCAAAACAGAATGTTTTATTAAACAAGATGTTTATTTAAGCAAGATTTGCCTGTGTTCAATCCTATCCAGCTAAAACTTTCCAATCCATGCAACTGTCCAAAAGTATTTTAAATCTTGTTATTGTACATGGCACAACCATTATTTCTGGCAGTTCATTCCAAATATGTACCAGCCTCAATGTGAAAAGTCTGCTCCTCAGATTCCTATTAAATGACCAGTGACTAGCAGTGTGCCTCAGGGGTCGGATCTGCGCTTATCGCGGTTTGTCATCTACATCAACAATTGTTATGAAAAAGTACAAGGCACGATTAGTAAGTTTACAATACCATCTACTTTATTGTCACTTGCATTCAGAATGATGAATGAAGATGGATATGAAGAATTATAGTGGGATCTAGATATATGAATTTTGTTGTTGCAGCTTGGTACATATGACAATAAAACACTCTTGATTCTTGCGCTGGGCAAGTGGAGGAATGGCAAATGGAGTTTAATTCAGGTAAGTGTTATGTTTTGCAATTTGGGAAGTCAAATAACGGTCGGACTTTCACAGTGAACTGTAGGACCCTCAGGAGTGCTATAGGGCAGAGGGATCTAGGAATACTAGTACTGATCCACCAATGATTTTCCTGCACCCTTAGTTCCAGACGCTTGCCGGGTTATCCATTATGTCGGACCAGAGGTCTGGAACCCTGAGAGGAGTCAAACAATGTTGGACCGGTCTGCCTAAGCTGCTGGGGGGCCGAGATACCAGCCAACTGCCTTGGAAGTTGGCTATGGGAATGGATGTGCCGGCTACGCCGGGCTTGAATTCCAGAGCCCCGGCCGCAGGGGGCAATTTCGACCAGCCGATCAGATGTCGGGGCATGAAAGTACCAATGAAGTTGAAAACAGCTGCCTCACCTGTCACAGACTGCAGAGACTTAATTTTGTTTGAACTTGGGTTCAAATGACAATAAATAGCATTCCATTCCATAGGCGCAACATCTTCGGGGGGGTCAACCGGAGGGGATTTCAAGTGCACTCTTGTAATTTTGTCTGGATTAAAGGGGGTGCCGGACAATCAGGTACCAGAAAATCAGTGGAGCTGATGGCTGTTCTTAGAGAGCTGAAAAAAAAAGCAGGGAGGGGATAGGGTGAATGTACAGAGTATTTTTCTCTGGGTAAGGGAATCGGAAACTAGAGAGCATAGGCTGCAGGGAGAGCAGGAAGCTGAGGGCTGTTCTTATAGAGCTGTATAAAATCGTTAGGGGGATACGGTGAATGTACAAAACTAGGCTTAAGGTTGGAGAGGAAAGATTTGATATGAACCCGAGGGGCACTTTTTAAGTACAGGGGGTGGTGGGTATATGAAAAGAGCTGCCACAGGACGTAGTTGAGGCTGGTACATTTGCAACTTTTAAACATTGTTTGGACAGATACATGGATAGGATTCAACACTGGATTAAAAAATAACCAGCCTTCTGATTGTCAACACCAGTTCTGATGCCAGGTTATCATGCTTTCACATGCTGCCTGACTTGCTCTGTACTTTTAACATTATCATTATACATATGTTTTCCATCAATTGCAGTGTTTTGTATATGGATAAGGGGCAAACACAGGTAAATGGGACTAGCTCAGGTAGAACATCTTGATCAGCATGGAGGAGTTGGTCTAAAGGGACTGTGTCAGTGATGTATGACTCTAAATCTTTCTTCTCTCACTACTGTAAACCTTCGTTCACTCACTAGAGCAACCAAATGTAGATTAGATGACATTTTGCACACCTCCTCTCTGTGTGCAAAGGTGACTCTGGAATTTGGTCCAAAGGGACTGTGTCCATGATGTATGACTCAAAATCTTTCCTCTCTCACCTCATACCTTTGATTGCCCTATAGAGAAACCAAATGTAGATTAGGTGACCATTTTGCACAGCACCTCCTCTCTGTATCAAAGATAACTCTGGACATCTAGTTTAGTTTAATTTAGTTTCTTATTGTCACGTGCACAGTGAAAATCTTTTTTGTTGCGTGCTATCCAGTCAGAACAAAGACTGTGCAGGATTACAATCAAGCCACCCACATTGTGACAATAATAAACTAAACTGAATTCAATAATTTCAGATATTCAGCTTTTTCATACTGCGTCGATACTGACCATTCTGAAGAAATCTTTCACATGCTGCCTGCTTTGCTGAAAAATGTCAACATCCTCATTTTATTTAAGATTTCCATCAATTGCAATGTTTTGTATCTTACGATTCCAGCAAGTTTTATTATTGTTACCTTTTTACATATCTTTCATTTATTGTCCTTTATCTCTCTCTGCATCTTCATCTATATCTCGTTTCCCTTTTTCATAACAAGTCTGAAGATGAGTCTCAACCCGAAACGCCACCCATTCCTTCTTTCCAGAGATGCAGCCTGTCCCGCTGAGTTACTCCAGCTTTTTGTGTTCATCTTCAGTTTAAACCAGCATCTGCAGTTCCTTCCTACACCTTTTTTGCTCCTTTGTACTCATTCTTTTCCTTCCATTAAAATTATAGGAGTAAAGCGGTTCTTCTGCAGTTGTATAGGGCTCTGGTGAGACTACATCTGGAGTATTGTGTGCAGTTTTGGTCTCCTAATTTGAGGAAGGACATCCTTGTGATTGAGGCAGTGCAGCGTAGGTTCACGAGATTGATCCCTGGGATGGCGGGACTGTCATATAAGGAAAGATTGAAAAGACTGGGCTTGTATTCACTGGAGTTTAGAAGGATGAGGGGCTATCTTATAGAAACGAATAACATTATAAAAGGAATGGACAAGCTAGATGCAGGAAAAATGCGAGTCCAGAACCAAGGGCCACAGTCTTAGAATAAAGGGGAGGTCATTTAAGACTGAGGTGAGAAAAAACTTTTTCACCCAGAGAGTTGTGAATTTATGGAATTCCCTGCCACAGAGGGCAGTGGAGGCCAAATCACTGGATGGATTAAAAAGAGTTAGATAGAGCTCTAGGGGCTAATGGAGTCAAGGGATATGGGGAGAAGGCAGGCACGGGTTATTGATAGGGGACGATCAGCCATGATCACAATGAATGGTGGTGCTGGCTCAAAGGGCCGAATGGCCTCCTCCTGCACCTATTTTCTATGTTTCTATGTTTCCTCCAGCAATTAACACCCTTTCACCCAATTTGTCAACTAGCACCACAAATATTTGTGTCATTAGAATCTCCTAGTGGCAGCATGCTGTAAAGGTTGCAACTTTGTTTGCTCCCTAAACTTTTAACTTCTTGCCTACCACTCTTTCAATGTTACTTATCATTACTTGATTTCAAGGCATGGTCCAACCTTTCTTAAAGTGTTGATACCACTTTTATACGCCTCAATCGTGTAAAGGATGGAGACAAGAGGGAAAAGAGCTTCTCCAAGGAAGGAGCGTGGGGAAGGCGCAGCTTCTGACACTGGTATCTTAGAAGCAATATCGAAAATGAATGAAAAATGAAATGAAAATAAGATTTTGCAGTTTGGAAGAAATTATGAAAGGAATTTCAAGCAAATTGAAGGAAGTTCAAGACAAGCTGATTATGTTAAAGAAGGAACTGCAGATGCTGGAGAATCGAGGGTACACAAAAGGCTGGAGAAACTCAGCGGGTGCAGCAGCATCTAAGGAGCGAAGGAGATAGGTGACGTTTCGGGTCGAGACCCTTCTTCAGACTGGTTAGGGATCAGGGAAACGAGAGATATAGACGGTGATGTGGCGAGATAAAGAACAATGAATGAAAGATATGCAATAAAGTATCGATGATAAAGGAAACAGGCCATTGTAAGCTGTTTGTAGTGTGGAAATGAGAAGCTAGTGCAACTTGGGTGGGGGAAGAGATAGAGAGAGAGGGAATGCCAGGGCCCGAGGGCTGAGGGAGAGGTGGGATGGGGAGGAGACAGCCAGGGTTAACAGAATTGAGAAAATTCAATGTTCAAGCCCAGAGGATGCAGACTCCGCAAGCGGAATATGAGGTGCTGTTCCTCAAACTTGCGGTGTTGCTCTCTCTGGCCGTGGAGGAGGCCCAGGACTGAGAGGTCGGATACGGAATGGGAGGGGGAGTTGAAGTGCTGAGCCACCGGGAGGTCGGGTTGGTTATTGCGGACCGAGCGGAGGTGTTTTGGCGAAACGATCGCCAAGCCTCCGCTTGGTCTCACCATAATGTTACAAGATGAATCTCGTGAACAGAAGGAACAAATTGATCACTTGCGAACCTTGGGCCAGGAAAGAGATTTGAAGATTGAAAAACTGGAACGGAAGATGAATGAAAATACTCGGGCACTCCAGCAATACAAGATTAAAAATATGGATCTGGAAAACAAGCCGTCGACTGAATTTGCGAATTGTTGGTTTGCCTGAAGGTCAAGAAGGGGATAATGTTATAATATATCCCTCTAAAATGATAAAGGTGACTTTCAACACCAAGCACTATGAAAGTTTTCCAATTTTGGATAACACACACAGGATTGGGAAGAAATCTGGTCTCCAAGATAAACCGAGACATTTGATCGTTCGGTTTCACTTCTTGCAGCTGAAAAAGAATATCCACCAAGCAGCAAAAAAGTTGGGCATGGTTAAATATGAAGGATGCAAGTTTCGGTTTGTTCCTGATTACAGCCGTGAGCTTTTGGGATTGAGAAAGTCTTTCCATAATGTAATGTCTGAGTTGTTTAAGAAACAGTTGCGACCCGCCTTGCTTTATCTAGCTAGACTGTGTATACGACTCTTTAATGGGAACAACTGATTTTTTAACAATCCTCAAGACGCTTCCAGTTTTCTGGAGGCTTATGGGGGTGATAATATACTATGAAGTAGTTCTTGTCTTCCACAGTTAACATGCACTTTTTAACCATAACATTAATTTGTTTTGGCTATTGAGTGGTAAATATACCTTATTTTTATGTTGGGTGCTGTCATTCGGAGAGATGGGGCTAGGGAAGGGATTAGGTAGCGTACTGACTGTCTACTGGTCAGTTTTGGGCTTTGCATGGGTGGGGGGGCTTTTGCTTCTAGCTTAGTTTTTTCTATCTGGGCAGAATTTGAACTACAAAAATGTCTGAAATGTCGTCACTTGTGGCTCCGCTTTAGATTCTTCTCCTTTCAGTATCATGAACTGTTATGCTCTAAGAAATTAACCTTTTACATTCCACATGATTTTTACAAACAATATGGATAAAGTTATTAACTTCCTTTCATGGAATGTGAATGGTTTGAACCATCCCGTTAAGAGGAACATTTTTTTACAGTTCGTGGTAGATTAAATGCTCAGATTATCTTTGTTCAGCAAACTCATGTAAGGAAAGATGACAATCAACGATTTTTTAAGTTTTGGAGAGGACAGCAATTTCATTCAAATTCACAGGCTAAGGTGAAAGGAGTCTTTATTGACTCCTCAAATTCGTTTGTTCATTATGAAACAATTTCTGATCCATATGGTAGATTTTTGATGATTACTGGTGTTCTTCATAAACAAAAAGTTGTTATGGTGAATGTTTATGCACCTAATATTGATCACCCTGAGTTTTTTTAAACAGTTAATCGTATCCTTTCCTAATTTAAATTAACATCTTTTGATAATGGGTGGAGATTTTAACTGCTGTTTGAACCACTCGATGGACAGATCTGCATCTGATCATGTGCTTCCAAATAAATCAGCTAGTTTTATCAATTCTTTTTTACTTGACTCTGGAATGTTAGAAGTCTGGAGATTCCTACACCCAAATCTTCCTGCATCTAGCCTGTCCAACCCCTTAAGAATTTTGTAAGTTTCTATAAGATCCCCTCTTGATCTCCTAAATTCTAGAGAGAAAAACCGAGTCTATGCAGTCTTTGTTCAGAAGATTGCTTTTTTCTTCTTAATAAATTCTACTGAAGAAATATCCAATGGTGTAGTCTGGGATGCTTTTAAGGCATATATTCAGGGCCAAATTATTTCATACTCCGCGGGATTAAAAAACAAATTCAAAATGAAATATGTATATTGGCTGATGAGATTAAAGAAATTGATTAAAAATATTCAAAAGCTCCTAGTCTAGAGCTCTATAAGAATAGAGTTGAACTTCAATTGAGATGATTTGTTATTAGTATCAGCGATTGAGAATCAGTTACTTAAAACCAAAAGTCAATTTTATATACATGGCGATAAATCTGGTAAATTACTCGCCAATCAGTTGAAAGCTGTGTCAGCCAAACGTCAGATTATTAAGGTGAGTAAACGGGATGGTACATTGACTGTAGACCATGATGAAATTAATAAATCCTATCAGGAATATTATACCTCTCTATACCAATCAGAATTTCCTACTGATTACAATATAATGCATGAGTTTTTAAAGAAACTAAAATTGCCAAATTTACCACATAATGAGTCTCTGTTGTTAGAGGAAATAAATACAGAATGCAATCCTTTCGATAAATTCTGGTAAAGCTCCTGGTTTAGATGGGTTTACAGTGGAATTTTTAAAGTATTTCTCATGTTTACTATCTCCCTGGCTATGCAAGGTTTTTTAAAGAAGCCTTTTTAATGAATAAATTACCACAATCCTTTTATGAAGCATCTATTTCTTTAATTCTTAATAAAGATTAAGACCCTGCTGAAGTGACATCATATAGACCTATATCACTGTTAAATGTAGATTCCAAAATACTTTCCAAAATATTAGCTATGAGATTGGAAAATATTTTACCGCAAATTATTTCTGACGATCAGACAGGTTTTATTAAAAATCGTTACTCATACTTTAACGTTAGGAGATTAATGAATATCGTATATCGTATATTCAAATAAAACTTCAGAATGTGTCATTTCACTTGACACTGAGAAGGCGTTTGATAAAGTAGAATGAGAATACTTATTCAATGCACTTGAAAAATTTAAGATTGGTCCAAAATTTATTTATTGGATGAAGCTGATATATCATTTACCTCAGGCTTCTTTTCTTAACAATAATCAGAGATTCCTTTTTTTCAGGCTCTTTTCAGGTACTAGACAGGGCTGTCCTTTAAGTCCTTTACTGTTTGATAATGGTTTGAGAACCTTTGGCCACCGCTATTAGGGAATCCCCTAATATTTTTGGTATTGTCCGTGGGAATAAGACACATAAGCTATCTCTTTATGCAGATGATCTGTTATTATTCATCTCTAACTCTGAGAAATCTATTCCGGCAAGGGTAGCACTACTTAATCAATTTGGTAGTTTTTCTGGCTATAAACTAAATCTTAGTAAGAGTGAGCTTTTTCCATTAAACAATCTAGTTTCGAATTATAGACAGTTTCCATTTAGATTGACTACCGAATGTTTTACTTATTTAGGCATTATGATTACCAAGAAACACAGAGATTTATTTAAAGCAATTTTACGCCTCTATTTGACCATATCAAACAACAGTTTACTAAATGGTCACCTTATCTTTAATCGGCCGAATCAATGCTATTAAAATGTTTATCTTACCTAAATTTTTGTATTTATATCAGACGATACCAACGCTATCTAACGTTTTGGACAAAAGATTTAGAAGATACACAATGCCCAGGGTGGATAAATCTTGAACGTGATTCTATGCAAGGGCTATCATTGGCTTCTATTCTAGGGGCCTCGTTACCTTTTACAATTATGAGATTGAATAAATATACGACTAAACCAATAATAAGACATACACTCCAAATATGGTTTTAATTTCGTAAGTTTTTTGGATTGAATGATTTTATCTTATTGAGTCCTATCATATCTAATTTTTTCTTCCAACCTTCTAGTACTGATCAAGCCTTTCTGTTATGGAAGAGGAAGGGATTAGTAGCTATTCGTGATTTGTTTTTGGATGGTTGTTTTATGTCTTTTGAACAATTGTCCAATAAATATAATCTACCTAACTCACACTTCTTTAGATATTTACAAATTAGACATATTTTGAGGGCTACTCTACCCTTTTTTCCATTACCACATCAAAACAAAATTTTGGAAAAAAATTACATTTTTTAGAAGGGCTTACTAACAGCTATTTATGAGTTGATTTTGAAATTACAAATAGATACATTTAATAAAATTAAGAATGACTGGGAAAGAGAACTCCAAATTTCTCTATCTATAGAGAAATGGGAGAGGATTCTTCAATTGGTTAATACCTCCTCAATGTGTGCAAGACACGCTTTGATACAATTCAAGGTGGTTCACAGAGCTCATATGTCAAAAGATAAGTTAGCTTGTTTTTATGGTCATATAAATCCTACCTGTGACAGATGTAATTCTGAAGTGGCCTTATTGACTCATATGCTTTGGTCCTGCCCACTTTTGAAAAAATATTGGAAATAAATATTTGATACTATTTCTGTAGCTTTAGGTATTGATTTACAACCTCATCCTATTACTGCAATTTTTGGACTACCAATGTTAGATTCTACTCATCTGTTAGATTCCATTAGATTCCGCCCATCGGCTGATTGCTTTTACCACGTTAATGGACAGAAGATCTATTTTATTTAAATGGAAAGACTCTAATCCTCTGATCACACTCCATTGGTACTCTGAAATGATATCATGTTCAAATTTAGAAAAAAATTAGGAGTGACATTGTTGAACCCTTGGTTAAATTTGATAGGACTTGGGGAAGATTTATTCAACATTTTCACACTACATATATTGTCCCCTCTCCAACTGTTATAAGAACGTTTTTACCTTTATACGGTGGAATGGACTTAACGACAAACAGGGACTTAAATTGTTGACATTCTTTGCAGCCCAGGTTTTGTTTTTCTGTTTCTTTTTTTTTCTAGTTTAGGGGGTTTTGTTTTTTTGTTTTTTTTGTTTTTTTCTTTTTGTTTTTATATATATATAAGTTCTCTTTTAAACACTTAACTATATTTACATAGAGACCGGAAGGTCCATATTCAATGTGTATTTTGATACTGGACTCATGTTTAGGTTATACCTGTTATTAATGTAATCCTGATCCTTATGTATCAATATCATTGTTATGTTTATCATTTTTTGTTGTTTTTGAAAAAAAACAAATAAAAAGATTTTAAAAGAAAGAATCTCTCGCTCTCAGTGATGAACTGCATGAATCCTGAATTCAGTGCATGCCAGAATCTACAATGCAGTTTTAGTACTGCTAATTTCTCATTCACGACTCTGATATTAATACAACTGCAGGGCCTAACTCGTTTGTATAAACAATTCTTAAGATTCTCTAGAGGAGGTGGTCTCGCCCTGTCTCGGTTTGATAATACAAGAACAAAGAAAAGTACAGCACAGGGACAGGCCCTTTGGCCTACAATGTCTCTGCTGAACATGATGCCAAGCTAAAATAATCTTATCTTCCAGCACATTATCCATACCCCTCCATTCCCTAAAAACTTCTTAAATGCCACTATCATATCTACCTCCACCACCACCCTGGTAGCGCATTCCAGGCACCTGCCACCCTCTGCATAAAATACTTACCCCGCATATATTCTTTAAAAGTTGCCCTTTTCGACTTAAAGCTATGCCCTCTAATCTTTGACTGAAGTGCAACTTAGTTCTGTATAAAATGAATTTTGTTCCATTTGCACAAATCTGTGCAAAATTGTCAATGCTCTCTAATCCTAACTCAAATTAATGTGATTACTGAGTGTCAACAACATTTGTCTCAAATTGAAAGTTGAACTCCTTGGTGTGGAGCTTCAGGTATTCATGTAGCCAAATTTTGTAACATTCACTCAAGGGATGAATCATAGTTCTAGTGTCACACCCACAATGACTAGATCCCAGAAGCTATTGCAATATAAATGGAACATTGGCTAATTCACTGTTGCTCAATTGCATGCAATTAATCTGGGTGGGAGGATGAGATAGTGTCATTAACTGTGCCCTCTTTCACACGTTAAGGTGATTGGCCTGCACAAGGAAAGTAACATTGCAAACGTAAGAGCTCTAAACAAGATGTTACTTGCAAACATCAATTGCCCAAGTATCTATACTGCAAGGGTTACACAAAAAGCTGGAGAAACTCAGCGGGTGCAGCAGCATCTAAGGAGCGAAGGAGAAAGGCGACGTTTCGGGTCGAGACCCTTCTTCAGACTGCAACTTGCTGCCACCTGCTGGTAAAGTGGATGAAAATATAAGAAAATATTTCAAAAGTAAAATACTGCAGAAATCTGAAAATAGAAAATGTTGGAAATAATCAGTAGGCCAGGGTGTACCTGTGGAGAGGAAAACGGTGATATCATTTTCAGTCAGTGATCTTTTATTTCCAGATTAAGTATCTTTTTAAAGGAGACGAGACCAAGTTGGACCCATTGGGTCCCTGTCACACGGGAGGCTTGGTCCCCCAACACAACCTGTTCCCCAATTGCAGTTCCAATTGCAATACCAATTTGCCCTCCCCCTCCTGTTGAAGCACTTGCTGTAATATTCCATTGAGGTGAAACGTTTAGAGTGTTCCTGTCTTGCAACTTTGTATTGAAGTGTTGGAAGCTGGCAAGAAGGATTTTAAGAGTGAAAATCTTGTTAAAGTTGGCATTTGTAAACCTTTAATCATCAATAACATGAAATATAGCATCATCACTGGAAGCTCCTGGAAAAAGGCTCTCTGTGAGAAGCTGCGTCCCATTATGACGTCCCATTATGAATTCATTGTGGCACTCGGCAGCTTGAGGGCCCCTTGTGATTGGTGCACTATGAGTGGCATTGTGACATCATCACTGGAAGCTGCTGGAAAAAGGATCTCCATAAGAAGCTGAGATTACCGTTGGCAACGTTCCATTGTGATGTCATTCATAAATGAAATCCATTGTGATCTGACGTTAGTGAGATGGCACTGTGACATCATCAACAGAAGCCACTGGTAAAAAGCTCTCTGTGAGAAGCAGTTTTTGGCTTAAAAAACCCCAACTTTAACCACAAATAACGTGAAATATAGGGTTAAATCTTAAGTGAATCTGAGTACAGCGTGGAGGGGAAAAATGTGAGTTAGAATATGTAAAAATGTAAGCGCTAGTGCGTAGCGTTTTGAAGATACAAAACATACATGCACAGACAAGATGAGACTTTTAATATATATATAGATAGATGTGTGGGGCAAGGTTTTTCTTTGCCTGGAATGGGCTGCCTGGGGTAGTGGTGGAGGTAGAAACAATAATGGCTTTTGGATAGGCACATGGATATGCAGGGAATGGAGGGATAGGGATTATATGCAGGCAGAGTTGGTTTTGGCTTCATGTTCAGCACAGGCATTGAGAGCCGAAGGGTCTGATCCTGTGTAGTATTTTATCTCGACCCAAAACGTCAATTGTCCATTTCCCTCCACAGATGCTACCTGACCTACTGAGTTCCTCCAGCAACTCCAGATTCTAGCATCTGCAGTCTGATTTGTTCTGATGGAAGATCATCAATCGTTTTTCTTGGGTTATGTACCCCTTTAAAAGGACTCAAAAGGCGCATTATCAAAACTGATATTGAGACAAAGGGAAGGAAATGAGAGGCCAATGCTTAACCAAGGGAATGAATTTTAAGGAGCATTTGGAGGAGAGACCAATCTCACCTTTGTGGTGAAAGACCAAGTCGTTTGGGAATGAAAATTCAAGACTTGGTAGGTGGAAGCCTGGTCACTAAAGTGGGGATAGGGAAGTGGAGGATGTTCAAAAGAACAGTGTTGGAGAAATCTAAAAAAGTTAAACCTTGGGTTGAAATCCCAAGGCTTTGCCCTCCTTGCTTCTATAATCTACTCCAGCCATAGATTTCTCCAACACTGTTCTCTGGATGCAGATTCTGGAATGAAAAACAGATTAACACCATTCAACCCACTGTTATTGTATCCCAAATTTATCTACATTATTATAAGTTTTACCCATTAATGCCCTGTCTGAAATATGTACAATTTTCAAAATGTCTTTCAGCAACTCAAGAAGACTTCCTCAACAAAATCTCCCCAAGATATTACCCCTACCATTTACAAGATGAGCAGAAGGTACTTAGGAACACCTCTACCTATTATTATCCTTCTTTCAGGCAATCATTCCATTAAGGGAAGACAATTAATGAACACCATCCCATTACATAAATAAATTTAGTAATATGGAATATGGACTCTCTAATATACTTTTGGACGGGATCAGGGCTGGAGGGGGTACAGAAAAGGTTCACCAGACTGGGATTCCTGGGATGTCAGGACTTTCATATGAGGAAAGACTGGATAGACTCGGCTTGTACTCGCTAGAATTTAGAAGATTGAGGGGGGATCTTATAGAAACGTACAAAATTCTTAAGGGGTTGGACAGGCTAGATGCAGGAAGATTGTTCCCGATGTTGGGGAGGTCCAGAACAAGGGGTCACAGTTTAAGGATAAGGGGGAATTCCTTTAGGACCGAGATGAGGAAAACATTTTTCACACAGAGAGTGGCGAGTCTCTGGAATTCTCTGCCACAGAAGGTAGTTGAGGCCAGTTCATTGGCTATATTTAAGAGGGAGTTAGATGTGGCCCTTGTGGCTAAAGGGATCAGTGGGTATGGAGAGAAGGCAGGTACAGGATACTGAGTTGAATGATGAGCCATGATCATATTGCAGGCTCGAAGGGCCCACTCCTGCACCTATTTTCTATGTTTCTAATACCTTAACTAGATATGGACGGGCAAGACTTTAAAAGGTTTTCAACACAAGGATATTACTATTAATGTATTGGGCACAGAGATGCTGGAAATAAAACAAATGTATGACTGAATATAATCTGCTCTTACCATATCTCCAATTTTTTGCCACCTCCAACTTGGATGAAATGCCTCTTTTTGCAGTTAAAATTAATTTAAGTGGTAGGAGTGTCGTTGTCAATTACAGACTACCCCCTTTGGCTTTAAAGCAGAACATTTTAAACAGCTGAACTCTGGGATTAAAGGTGTTCACACTATTTGAAGGCAGTGTGTAACTTGCAACCAGATATGCTTCCAAGTACCTTCTGACTATGGTTTCAGAATATGGGGCTAATCATTTTGGAAGGCTCTCCAAAAGAAGACTGGTAGAGTTGCTGCAATACATCAACAATGGTACATTCTGCAGTCCTAGTGAATTTCAAATTAATTGGTGCACTTCTGTGAGTAGTTATAAGTTGCTGAATAAATGCACATTTTGTCAGCATGATATCCCATTAATTATTAGTAAAAGACAGATGACGACAAGACATTTGTTTCAACTTGGCAGCAGGGTACCAGAATCAAGGAGTCATGTAAATAATTTACAAAAGAAGCATATATACTGCTTTTTGTTTTGGTTTTGCTGAACACTTGCGCTCATTCTACACCATTTTATCCCCCCTCCGGATGCACATTTATCTCTCACACACTCCTACCCCCCTTTTTCCACCCCCCTTCTTCTTCCCCCTACCCATTCCCATCATCCCTTCATCTGGTTTCACGTTTCACTTCTCTTCTCTCCTCATCTCAGACTTTTGTACTAAAGCAGTATCTGTGGTTCCTTGCGTCTACATATAAAATACTTTCATTGCAAACTATTGCAATATGGATGGAGGTCACTTGGTCTGTCGAGTTTGTACCAGCTCTATGCAAAAAGCAATCCAACTAGTCCATCCTTCCCCAACTTCTCCCCAATGGACCAAATCTCTTTTGAATTTCACATGATAGACCCTGACCAGACAATGCATAAATTATTTTTTGAAAATGTTGCTTTTGCCAGTGACCTTCATTCTATGTCGTCTACTCCTTAACTTTTCTACAAATGCCAAGTTTCGCTTCACAGATGAAAGGGATAGGCAGAGTTGACGTGAATAAGCTTTTCCTATTGGGGTAGGGAAGATTCAAACAAGAGGGCATGACATGAGAATTAAGGGACAGATGTTTAGGGGTAACATGAGGAGGAACTTCTTTACTCAGAGAGTGGTGGCTGTGTGGAATGATCTTCCAGCAGAAGTGGTGGAGGCAGGATCGATTTTAACATTTAAAAGTAAAGTGGATAGGTATATGGACGGGAAGGGAATGGAGGGGTATGGTCTGAGTGCAGGTAGATGGGACTAGGGGAAAATAAATGGTCGGCACGGACTGGAAGGGCCGAGAAGGCCTGTTTCCGTGCTGTAATTGTTATATGGTTATAGAGGAGGCCATTCGGCCCTTCGAGCCAGCACCGCCATTCACTGTGATCATGGCTGATCATCCGCTGTCAATAACCCGTACCTGCCTTCTCCCCATATCCCTTGACTCCACTAGCCCCTAGAGCTCTATCCAACTCCCTCTTAAATCCATCCAGTGATTTGGCCCCACTGCCCTCTGTGGCAGGGAATTCCACAAAATTCACAACTCTCTGGGTAAAAAAGTTTTTTCTCACCTCAGTCTTAAATGACCTCCCCTTTATTCTAAGGCTGTGGCCCCTGGTTCTGGAACCACCCAACATTGGGAACATTTTTCCTGCATCTAGCTTGTCCAGTTCTTTTATCATTTTATATGTTTCTATGAGATGTCCCCTCATCCTTCTAAACTCCAGTGAATACAAGCCTAGTCTTTTCAATCTTTCCTCATATGACAGTCCCGCCATACCACGGATCAATGTCGTGAACCTACGCTGTACTGCCTCAATCACAAGGATGTCCTTCCTCAAATTAGGAGACAAAAACTGTACACAATACACCAGATGTCGTCTCACCAGAGCCCTATACAACTGCAGAAGAACCTCTTTACACCTATACTGAAATCCTCTTGTTATGAAGGCCAACATTCCATTAGCTTTCTTCACTGCCTGCTGTACCTGCACGCCAACTTTCAGTGACCAGTGTACAAGGACACCCAGATCTCGCTGTACCTCCCCCTTACCTAATCTAACCCCATTGAGATAATAATCTGCCCCCTTGTTTATGCCGCCAAAGTGGATAACCTCACATTTATCTATATTATTCCTGCATCTGCCACGCATCTGCCCACTCACTCAACCTGTCCAGGTCCCCCTGCAACCTCCTAACAGCTTTGTGTCATCCGCATACTTGCTAGTGTTGCTCCTAATTCCCTCTTCCAAATCATTAATATATATGGTAAACAGTTGCTTCATATCCATTCTGCTCATGGTTTTACAACCATCACTTCTCAACCAAGGAAAACAAACACCAGCTTCTCCAGTCTCACGTCCTACTGATGGGTTCTTTCTCTCTGGTAGAAATTAGTTTTAATTTAGCTAAATGCAGCACTAATTTCTCAATCTCCTCCAATGTTGTATTCATTTCGTGGATATGAACATTGCAGGAAATGCTTGTATCTATTTCTAGTTGTTTCTAAACTGAGAGGCAAAATACTCAAATACATTGGTTCGAACACATGAATACATACAGAGGATTTCCTTCCCTGAAGTGAACCAGGGCAGATAGTTTTTTTAACAATGTAGTAGATTTGTGTACACTGTAACTGAGATGAGCTTTCTTCTTTAAATTCCAGGTTTATTACAAATTATAATTCCCAGCTGCTATGACTGGATTAACAGTCATATCTCTGGATCAACAGTCTAGGTCTCTGGGAGGTCGTACAGTACCTTAAATATGTAACATACCCAAATAATGGAAATCTGCAATATATTGACAATGCTGGAAAATAGACACCAACACAGCATCATTCCAATAGTTTCCAATTTTAATTTAAAATTAAGCACTCTATTCACACTAACACAACCCTTCATCCCATTTTCTAGGCTCTATATGAATTTCAAATACAAATAAAAAAAGTTAACTATATTAATTTTTGGAACTTACTGCGGCAACTCCAACAACAAAATGTACTGCTAATTCTCAGCTGCCGTTGTGAAGGGGGTGGTGACCATGTTCTTGAACCACTGTGGTGACGCTGAAGTGCTAATAGATAGGGAGTTCCAACCTTTAACTAATGACAATGGAGGGATCGTAATACACAGTATTTCCAAATCAGGATAGTGTGTAATTTGGTTAAGGACATGGAGGCTATGGTGTCACTATGCACCTACTGCTGCCCTTGTTTAAAGATGTGAAGGTCACAGGTTGACAAGATGCTACCAAAGTTAAACTTGGTAGGCATGTAGATATTACTGCTGTACTCCGGCATTGTGGAAAATGAATAGTTACGGTGGTGAATAGGATGCCGATCATGAATGCAATTTTGTCCTGGATGGTGAACTTCCTTGAGTGTTTGAGCCGCTTTTATTCAGGAAAGTGGAGGAATTCCTAACATGATGGTGCATTGCTAGTGCTTTAAATATATCTGTGTGAATGGTGTTTGTCAATTCAAATATTCATAAGAAATGGCATCAATCAAACTTGTCATCCATGCAGGTTTTTCATATTTCCATATTCATTAAGAAAATACAACTATTTTCATAATATGTACTCTTACTTGTAGGCTTTACTAATTTAATAAAATGGTTTGTAAAAGAGAAGAGATTTTCGTAAAACGCATCTTTGAGTAAAAGTCTTATAGTCTAGTGTTCTAGTGTCGGGGAGTTCTTGCGGAGACGGGGTGTCCGGGACCTGTGGTGAAGCCGTGAGAGTGAGTTCCTCTCTCCCCATCCCTCCCCATCTCTCTCCCGCAGCCTCACCTTTACCCGTGGATAGGCGTTGCTCTTTTATGTTCATTATTCGATCTTATTTGAATAATAATTCAATCTTATTTCTATCTCACTTCACAAACCCACCCTCTGGAATTCCGCAGAACCTCTCCCGGCAGCATTGGAGGACATGCGTTCTCTCTCTCTCTCTCTAGTTTAATCGATATCTGATAGGGTAATCGATACCACGTTAATTACCGTGTGGGAAGGAACTGCCAATGTTGGTTTACGCCGAAGGTAGACACAACATGCTGGAGTAACTCAGCGGGACAGACAGCTTCTTTGGAGAAAAGGAATAGGTGATGTTTCGGGTCGAGACCCTTCTCCAGAGATGTTGCCCGACCCGTTGAGTTACTGCAGCATTTTGTGTGTATCCCCGTTGATGACTGGTGCTCAGCTTTCGCCGGCACCGAGGGGATTAACTCATAGTCACTGGATAAGATGAGAGGTGCAGCTGACGGTCCCCAGCCGTTGGGGAACGGGTTCCTCGGAACTGGAGCAGAATCGAGCTGGATTTAGCGCTTCTTCTCCACGCTGGCTGTAAGCCCGGGGCCGCCACTGCTCCGGGCCGGTGTCCGACAGTCCAGGGTCACCCCGGACATCTCCGGCTGATCCCGGACAGGGATGGGACACTCGGGAGGGGATGGAAGTGAGACCCGCTCACAAATCTGCCTCCTGGGGTTATGCAGGAGAGGGGTGCTTGGTTTGCCGCTGGATAATAACCCTGTAAAACCCGGGAGGGCAGACCGAGTGAGAATGGAGCCCATATACCCAGGCTGAGGGGGACCGGACCGTGACTCATTAGATTGTCACTGTTGAGATTTCTGCATGGACCAGTGAAGGTTGAAATAGTGTCGCTAACTTCAGTGGCAATTCAACAGCGCTTGCAGCACTGGAGACCCGGTTCGATCCTGACTATGGATGATACGGAGGTCTCTATACATGCAGCAGGTCAGCTGCGAGAATGTTTATCTCGAGTGACCTATGACCTGGGTAGGTGCAGTTGGAATACCGAACTCGCTTATTCAAGCTAACAGCTTGCAGATTTAGCAGTATTACATTCAAGTTTATCCATGTGTACAGAGACAGTCTTCTCTGGACTAAACATTACATGATTGCCATAACTTGCTCACAAAGTACATTCCATTTATTATGGAGTATTCCATCCTGGGGACAAACTCTTAAGTAAGCATTTGCCAAAACCATTGTTTCAGTGGGACAAAACCTGCTGCCGATGAGGTCTGTGGCCAGTTGGTCACACATTTCAGATGGCAGCCAGTCAGATAAGACTTCAATGTTACAGGTTTCAATTGTGCCACGATTGATGTTCATATTCAAATTAACTTCTGCCCTGGTTAAGTTATGGTCCACAGAGAAAGTACGACTGACACTAAACTTGGGTGTTCTTCCATAGATCCAGTCCCAGCTTTTGAGCTCTTGTGTAAATCTGTCAACTCCTGGTAGCACTGAAACGTCTTTGGGATCTACAAGCAAGATTTGTCCTTGGAGATCATGACGCCTTGAATACTCTGCTGCAATGGCATCCATCAAGATATCACAAGTTAGAGTGGGGTCTTCTTCCCACAAGTTTTTTACACTGGCAGGTGTGCTGGGGGTAGCGTTGCTCTTCAGACCCTGGTAGGGAGTGCAGAGCACAGATGACAATAGAGAGCTGTCTGAATTACAAAGCAATGTGCAGTGGTGGTAAGCAGTAGTCCTTCCGATCTTGGAGGCTGAGCCAGAGATCTTGAAGGTCCGGTTGAGGAGCAGATCCAGCCTATCTGTGGACATGATGTCAAGCTGAGGTCGGATACTCTTCAGGGCTGAGATGATCAGTTCCATGTTGCCACGCCTGTCGTAGCTCTTCTTGGAGGTGAAGAAGGTCACGTTGATGTTGCCCAGGTCGTGGTAGACAGTGCCTCCCCCGCTCCTCCTGCGGCTTAGCTGGACGCCCTTGTCCCTCATGAGTTTCAAGTTGCACTCTTGCCAGGGGTTCTGGTGGCGACCGATGACTACGGCTGGGCAATTCCTCCAGAGCAGGAGCACCTGGCGGTCCCGGGGCTCCACGTACTCGTGCAGCCAGTCCTCAAGCCCCAGGTTCTCGTAGATATCGGTCGACAGGGACTTCAGAACAAGGGCACCGCCCCGAAGGTCACGCAAAGCGGCCAGGGTGGTGTAGCGAGCAGGGGAGAGCCCTCTCCACACTGCTCGGAGTCCAACGTGCAAATAGGGCATCAGGTCGCTGCAAAACACCTACTAGCGTAACAAATAAAGATTCCAGCATCTGCAGCTCCTTGAGTCTCTCGTAGATTAATGTGATACGCGATGCAGGTTGATTTTGCAGATTGAAATGTGGGGGAACATGCATTCACTCACCTGATCTTTCACGTGTCTCTGCACTTGAGCAGAACATTCCTTCCCTCTGACCTCTTGCACCGCCCTTCACTGCAACGCTACAGGAAGAGGAAGGATCGAGTACACATCACGCCCAGTCATACCGCCATCTACACGCGGAACCATCTACATACAGTCCACCCTGCGGGTTTAATAGGTGCCTTTCATAATGCAAGTGGATTCTGGGATGTTTCTATCTCCATTGCTGCAGCGCAAACACTGGCAAATCCCACAGCCAAGGGGGAGGAAAAGACACACTGTGATGGGGCAAGGGGAAGAAGTAAAGAATAAAAGGAAAAAATGATTTTTTAAAGAGTTATTGAAAGCAAAACAGAATACTAGAAATCTGAAAATAAAAACAAAAAAATCCTGCATAGATCAGATCAGGTCCGGCTCCAAATGTTGAGAAAGGAAAAGACCCGAGCCCAGGACAGATCTTCACGGATGTGTACGCCCGGGAACCTGAAGCCGAGGCAACTCTTCCCATTGTCTCCCCACCGATGAAAACAAGTGCATGGATCCTTGGCTTTCGTGAAGTCAACAATCAGCTCATTGGTCTTGCTAATGTTAAAAGCAAGATTAATGTTCTGCAAGTGAAGGAGGCTGCAAACAGAGAAAGGGGAGAAAGCGAGTAGGATTGACAATTGAAATTAGATCTGTCTTAACCGACTTCCATTTTTCCTGAAGGTGTTTTCCTGAACTTGTCCCATTTGCCTGCATTTGATCCATATCTTATGCATCTTTCCTCAAGTTCAAGTGAGTTTATTGTCATGTGTCCCTGATAGGACAATGAAATTCTTGCTTTGCTTCAGCACACAGAACATAGTAGGCATTTACTACAAAACAGATCAGTGTGTCCATATATCATTATATAAATACATACACACATGAATAAATAAACGGATAAAGTGCAAATAACAGATAATGGGTTATTAATGATCAGAGTTTTGTCCGAGCCAGGGTTAATAGCCTGATGGCTGTGGGGAAGTAGCTATTCCTGAACCTGGTCGTTGCAGTCTTCAGGCTCCTGTACCTTTTACCTGAAGGTAGCAGGGAGATGAGTGTGTGGCCAGGATGGTGTAGGTCCTTGATGATGCTGCCAGCCTTTTTGAGGCAGCGACTGCGATAGATCCCCTCGATGGAAGGAAGGTCGGAGCCGATGATGGACTGGACAGTGTTTACTACATTTTGAAGTCTTTTCCACTCCAGGGCGCTCAAGTTGCCTTATCAAGCCACGATGCAACCGGTCAGCATGCTCTTGACTGTGCACCTGTAGAAGAGAGTCCTCCTTGACAAACCGACTCTCCGGACATAGAGGCGCTGATGTACTTTCTTGATAATTGCATTAGTGTTCTCGGACCAGGAAAGATCTTCAGAGATGTGCACACCCAGGAATTTAAAGGTCTTGACCCTTTCAACCATCGACCCGTTGATATAAACGGGAATGTGGGTCCCCATCCTACTCCTTCCAAAGTCCACAATCAGTTCCTTGGTTTTGCTGGTGTTGAGGGCCAGGTTATTGTGCTGGCACCATATGGACAGCTGCTCGATCTCTTCTATACTCTGACTCATCGCCATCAGTGATACGTCCCACAACAGTGGTGTCGTCAGCGAACTTGATGATGGAGTTCGCACTGTGACCGGCTACGCATTCATGAGTATAGAGTGAGTACAGCAAGGGGCTGAGCACGCAGCCTTGAGGTGCTCCCGTGCTGATTGTTATCGAGGCTGACACATTTCCACCAATATGAACGGACTGTGGTCTGTGAATGAGGAAGTCGAGGATCCAATTGCAGAGGGATGCGCAGAGACCCAGTTCGGCGAGTTTGGTAACCAGCTTGGAGGGGATGATTGTGTTAAATGCTGAGCTGTAATTAATGAATAACAGCTTAACATATGAGTTTTTGTTGTGCAAGTGGAGTGGAGGGCCAGCGAGATCGCATCCACCATTGATCTGTTGTGGTGGTAAGCGAACTGCAGTGGATCCAGGTTTTTGTCGAGGTAGGAGTTGATTTGCTCCATGATCAACCTATCAAAGCACTTCATCACCACAGGCGTTAGTGCCACTGGTCGATAGTCCTGTCTTTTAAGGCTCGTAATTGAATCCACCTCTACCATTTCCTCTGGCAGCTCATTCCATATCACCATCCTCTGTGTGAAAAACGTCCCTTTAAATCTTTCCCCTCTTACCTTAAACCTATGCCCTCTACCTTTAGACTCCGCTACCCTGGGAAATAGACTATGACAATTCACTTTAAGCATATGATTAAATAAACCCCAAAAAGATCACCCTCAGCATCCTTTGTATTTGGGAAAATAGTCTTAACCCATTCAATCTCTCCATATAATTCAAGACTTCTTGACCTGACAACATCCTTGTGAATCACTTCTGCACTTTCTGTAGCTTAATTACATCATTGGTAGAGCATGGTCACCAGAATGGCGCACAATATTCTTGGTGCAGTCTCACCAATGTATTGTATGGCTGTCCCAACTCTTGTATTATTCATGCCATCTTCACCACCATGTCTATCACTGTCACCACATTCAGGGAACTATGTACTTGCAGCCCGAGGTCTCCCTGTTCTACAATAATCCGGCCACTTTCCTAGTTGACCAAGATCCTGTTATAACCTTAAACAATCATTCATATTGTTGACCATAGCACCAATTTGGCCATCATCTGCAAACTTCCTAATCATGCCAATTATTCTCTCATCGAGTCATACAGTTTAAAACTGAGGAATTTGGTTTGTGAATTGGTAAATTAGGCAATTTATTAGTCAATATAAGCAAGACGGCTCTTAGGGAGCGGCAGTGAGGGAAGTGCCCTGTGAGAAAAGTGCGAGTCTTTGGCTCCAGAGTATTCGGCGAGGAGGCTACGCAAAACGCTGGAGAGGTAGAGACAAAAGAAGGAGACGTCAAGCAAGCTGATTCCGTGTGATGCTTGCAGTATGTGGGAGGTCAAGGTCACTGCTGGTGCTTCTGGCTGCTACAAATGTGAGAAGTGCCTCCAGGTACAGCTCCTGAAGGACTGTGCTGGGGAACTGGAGAAGCAAGTGGATGACCTCAGGTTCGTCCGAGAAACGGAGTCGTTCCTCGACAAGTCCTACAATGAGATTGTTACACCTAAGGTACTGGAAGGGAGAAAGTGGATGACGGTGAGAAAGGGAGGGAAACTTGGAATGCAAAGGTCCCCAGGTGTTGTACCTCTTGTGAACAGCTTCACCCACTTAGAAGCTGTCGGGACAGATGACGTTAAAACACTGAGCGGCAGACTGGTTTGCAAAGCAAAAAGGGCTCTTCTGCCAAAACCAAAGAGGCCAATGTCAGGCAACGCCATTGTAGTTGGAGACTCCAT
Organism: Raja brachyura; assembly: GCA_963514005.1. Next base: position 17,624,426 of record OY740786.1, on the reverse strand, counting down.
TGTGAGAGGTACGGACATGGGTTTCTGCGGCAACAGACGGGATTCGAGGATGGTGTGCTGCCTTCCTGGTGCCAGGATGTCACGGACAGAGTGCAGAAAATCGTCAAAGGCGAAGGTGAACAGCCGGACGTGGTAATGCATGTCGGCACAAACGATGTCGGAAAGAAGGGGATGAATATTCTGCAGCGTGACTTTAGAGAGCTCGGAAAAATGCTGAAAAGCAGGACCTCCAGGGTTGTAATCTCCGGATTGCTTCCAGTTCCTCGTGCTGGCGAGAACAGGAACAGGGAGATACGGGACCTGAATGTGTGGCTGAGTAACTGGTGCAGGGGGCAGGGATTTAGATTCTTCGATCACTGGGATCTGTTTTGGAGTAAGGGGGAACTGTACAAAAGGGACGGATTGCATCTTAATTGGTGGGGGACCAGCATTCTGGCAGGCAGGTTTGGCGCTGCTACACGGGTGGTTTTAAACTGAATAAGGCGGGTGGGGTGTCAAATGGGATGGAGTTAAAGGGAAAGAGAGTAAAGGGATGGTTAATGACCCCAGAATTAACGGGAAAGGAAACATAGAAACATAGAAAATAGGTGCAGGAGTAGGCCATTCGGCCCTTCGAGCCTGCACCGCCATTCAATGTGATCATGGCTGATCATCCAACTCAGTATCCCGTACCTGCCTTCTCTCCATACCCCCTGATCCCTTTAGCCACAAGTGCCACATCTAAAGCCCTCTTAAATATAGCCAATGAACTGGCCTCAACTACCTTCTGTGGCAGAGAATTCCAGAGACTCACGACTCTCTGTGTAAAGAATGTTTTCCTCATTTCGGTCCTAAAGGAATTCCCCCTTATCGTTAGACTGTGACCCCTTGTTCTGGACTCCCCCAACATCGGAAACAATCTTCCAGCATCTAGCTTGTCCAACCCCTTAAGAATTTTGTAAGTTTCTATAAGATCCCCCCTCAATCTTCTAAATTCCAGCGAGTACAAGCCGAGTCTACCCAATCTTTCCTCATATGAAAGTCCTGACATCCCAGGAATCTGTCTGGTGAATCTTCTCTGTACCCCCTCTATGGCAAGGATGTCTTTCCTCAGATTTGGAGACCAAAACTGTACGCAATACTCCAGGTGTGGCCTCACCAAAACCCTGTACAACTGCAGTAGAACCTCCCTGCTCCTATACTCAAATCCTTTCGCTATGAATGCTAACATACCATTTGCTTTCTTCACAGCCTGCTGCACCTGCATGCCTACTTTCAATGACTGGTGTACCATGACACCCAGGTCTCGTTGCATCTCCCCCTTTCCTAATCTGCCACCATTCAGATAATAGTCTACCCTCATGTTTTTGCCACCAAAGTGGATAACCTCACATTTATCCACATTATACTGCATCTGCCATGCATCTGCCCATTCACTCAGCCTATCCAAATCACCCTGCAGCCTCCAAGCATCCTCCTCACACCTAACTATACCCCCCAGCTTGGTATCATCTGCAAATTTGGAGATGTTGCATTGAATTCCCTCGTCCAAATCATTAATATATATTGTAAATAGCTGGGGTCCCAGCACTGAGCCTTGCGGCACCCCACTAGTCACTGCCTGCCATTCTGAAAAGGACCCGTTTACTCCTACCCTTTGCCTCCTGTCTGCTAGCCAGTTCTCTATCCACATCAATACTGAACCCCCAATACCGTGTGCTTTAAGTTTGTATGCTAATCTCTTATGCGGGACCTTGTCGAAAGCCTTCTGAAAGTCTAGATATAACACATCCACTGGTTCTCCCTTATCCACTCTACTAGTTACATCCTCAAAAAATTCTATCAGATTTGTCAGACATGATTTACATTTCGTAAATCCATGCTGACTTTGTCCAATGATTTCACCACTTTCCAAATGCGCTGCTATCCCATCTTTAATAACTGACTCTAGCAGTTTCCCCACTACCGATGTTAGACTAACTGGTCTGTAATTCCCCGCTTTCTCTCTCCCTCCTTTTTTAAAAAGTGGGGTTACATTAGCTACCCTCCAATCCTCAGGAACTACTCCAGAATCGAAGGAATTTTGAAAAATTATCACTAATGCATCCACTATTTCTGTGGCTACCTCCTTGAGTACTCTGGGATGCAGACTATCTGGCCCTGGGGATTTATCGGCCTTCAATCCGTTCAATTTACCCAACACCACCTCCCGGCTAACCTGGATTTCACTCAGTTCCTCCATCTTATTTGACCCCCGTTCCACTGCTATTTCCGGCAGATTATTTATGTCTTCCTCAGTGAAGACAGAACCAAAGTAGTTATTCAATTGGTCTGCCATGTCCTTGTTCCCCATGATCAATTCACCTGTTTCTGACTGCAAGGGACCAACATTTGTTTTAACTAGTCTTTTTCTCTTCACATATCTATAAAAACTTTTGCAGTCAGTTTTTATGTTCCCTGCCAGTTTCCTTTCATAATCTATTTTCCCTTTCCTAATTAAGCCCTTTGTCCTCCTCTGCTGCATTCTGAATTTCTCCCAGTCCTCCGGTAGGCTGCTTTTTCTGGCAAATTTGTATGCCTCATCTTTTGTTTTTATACTATCCCTGATTTCCCTTGTTATCCATGGATGCACTACCTTCCCCGATTTATTCTTTTGCCAAACTGGTATGAACAACTTTTGTACTTCATCCATGCAGTCTTTAAATACCTTCCATTGCACATCCACTGTCAACCCTTTAAGAATCACCTGCCAGTCTATCTTGGCCAATTCACATCTCATACCTTCAAAGTTACCTTTGTTCAAGTTCAGAACCCTTGTTTCTGACTTAATTTTGTCACTCTCCATCCTAATGAAGAACTCAACCATATTATGGTCACTCTTGCCCAAGGGGCCACGCACAACAACACTGCTAACTAACCTTTCCTCATTACTCAATACCCAGTCTAGAATAGCCTGCTCTCTCGTTGGTTCCTCCACATGTTGGTTGAGAAAACTATCCCGCATACATTCCAGGAAATCCTCTTCCTCAGCACCCCTGCCAATTTGATTCACCCAATCTACATGCAGATTGAAGTCACCCATTATAACCGTGTTACCCTTGTTGCACGCATTTCTAATTTCCTGTTTGATGCCATCCCCAACTCCAATACTACTGTTAGGTGGCCTGTACACAGCTCCCACTAGCGTTTTCTGCCCCTTAGAGTTTCGCAGCTCTACCCATATCGATTCCACATCCTCCACGCTAATGTCCTTCCTTTCTATTGCATTAATCTCCTCTCTCACCAGCAACGCTACCCCACCTCCTTTTCCTTTTCGTCTATCCCTCCTGAATATTGAATATCCCTGGATGTTCAGCTCCCAGCCTTGGTCATCCTGGAGCCATGTCTCCGTGATCCCAATTATAGCATAGTCATTAATCGCTATCTGCACCTTCAACTCATCCACCTTATTACGAATGCTCCTCACATTGAGACACAAAGCCTTCAGGCTTGTTTTTACAACACTCTTACTCCTTATACAATTATGTTGACAAGTGGCCCCTTTCACATCGATCCCTATTACACTTGGCCATACTCTCCTATCCCTTTGTGAGCTTTCTTTCCCGTTAATTCTGGGGTCATTAACCATCCCTTTACTCTCTTTCCCTTTAACTCCGTTCTCCATTATCCCATTTGACACCCCACCCCCCTTATTCAGTTTAAAACCATCCGTGTAGCAGTGGCAAACCTGCCGGCCAGAATGCTGGTCCCCCACCTGTTAAGATGCAATCCGTCCCTTTTGTACAGTTCCCCCTTACTCCAAAACAGATCCCAGTGATCTAAGAATCTAAATCCCTGCCCCCTGCACCAGTTCCTCAGCCACACATTCAGGTCCCGTATCTCCCTGTTCCTGCTCTCGCCAGCACGAGGAACTGGAAGCAAACCGGAGATAACAACCCTGGAAGTCCTGCTTTTCAGCATTTTTCCAAGCTCTCTGAAGTCCCGCTGCAAAATATTCATCCCCTTCTTTGCAACATCATTTGTGCCAACATGCACGACCACTTCCGGCTGTTCACCTTCGCCCTTGAGGATTGTCTGCACTCTGTCCGTAACATCCTGGATCCTGGCACCAGGAAGGCAGCACACCATCCTGGAATCCCGTCTGTTGCCGCAAAAACCCCTGTCCGTACCTCTCACAATGGAGTCTCCAACTACAATGGCGTTGCCCGACTTTGGCCTCTTTGGTTTTGGCTCATCAGCCCTTTTTGTTTGGCAAGCCAGTCCGCCGCTCAGTGAGATACCGTCTTCTGTCCCGGCAGCTTCCACGTGGGTGAACCTGTTCACAAGAGGTACGACACCCGGGGACCTTTGCATTCCATGTTTTCCTCCCTTTCTCACCGTCACCCACCTTCTCTCTTCTAGTGCCTTGGGTGTAACAATCTTACTGAAGGACTTGTCGAGGAACGACTCAGTTTCTCGGATGAACCTGAGGTCATCCACTTGTTTCTCCAGTTCCCCAAACGGTCCTTCAGGAGCTGTACCTGGATGCACTTCTCACATTTGTAGCATCCAGAGGCACCAGCAGTGTCCTTGACCTCTCACATACTGCAAGCATCACACTGCATCAGCTTACTTGACATCTCCTTCTTGGTCTCCCTCGGTCTCTCCCTATCCAGTGTTTTGCGCAGCCTCCTCGCCGAAGACTCTCGAGCCAAAGACTCACACTTTACTCGCAGGGCACTTCCCCCACAAGGCCGCTCACTCACTGCCGCTCCCCAAGAGCTGCCTTGCTTATATTGACTGTTCAATTACCTAATTTACAAACCAAATTCCTCAGTTTTCAACTGTTTTCCCGCTCTGACTCACTGAGAACTCTCCTCCCACTTGGGCTAGAGCCAATCAGTGCTTTCTCCTGCTTCTCTTTGTTGCTGTTGCTTCAAAATCCACGGGAAGACTGAGTACAGTCTGCCTGTGCTTTGTCTCTCCTTTTCAACTGCTTTCCCCCTCTGACTCACTGAGAACTCTCCTCCCACTTGGGCTAGAGCCAATCAGTGCTTTCTCCTGCTTCTCTTTGTTGCTGTTGCTCCAAAATCCACGGGAAGACTGAGTACTTCAGTCTTAAAGGAACTAAAGGAAGTACTAAAGGAAGCTCACAAAGGGATAGGAGAGTATGGCCAAGTGTAATAGGGATCGATGTGAAAGGTGAGATGCGTAAGGATTTAAAAGTATTGTATATGAATGAGCGAAGTATAAGAAGTAAAGTAGATGAGCTTGAGGCTCAGTTAGATGTTGGTAGATATAACATTGTGGGGATTACTGAGAAGTGGCTGCAGGAGAATCGGGCCTGGGAACTTAATATTCAGGGTTATACATCCTATAGAAAGGACGGGCAGGTGGGCAGAGGGGGGGGGGGGGGGGGGGTAGCTCTGCTGGTGAGAGATGGAATTCAGTCCCTTGCGAGGGAAGATATACGGACTGACGAGGTAGAGTCACTGCGGATTGAGTTGAGGAATTGTAAAGGCAAGAAGACACTAATTGGTGTTATTTACAAACCCCAAAATAGTAGCCCGGATGTAGGGTGTAAGTTGCAGCAGGAGTTAAAACTGGCATGTAACAAAGGTAAAGATAGGTTGGGAAAATCAGTTTGGTTCAGGACCCCAAGAAAGAGAGTTTGTAGAATGCCTCCGAGATGGATTCTTAGAGTAGCAATGTTACAAAATTTTGAGATTTAAAAAATCAAGTCTGCAATTTATCCCATCAGATAAAGCATAAAAAGAAGTTTAATTTGACACCTAATTCACTTTCATATCTTCAGTATTAAGAAAGTTATGGCCATTTTCATACTCTGAAATTAGCATCTTGTTCCCCATTGCCTTTTAATTGACTTAACTCAATAGCTGTGATCTGGATCAGTTAAAAGCCCATAACTTTCTTAAAAATTAATAGAACTCAATGAAATTTTCACTTATTATAGATTGAAGGGTTCTGAAATAAATATGAAACAATCTTACTTGGATGACCTGAAATTAAAGCATATAATTAGTTAATTATCTAATTGTAGCTAATTACAAAATTCAATGAGTAGATCTAAACATCTATCCATTTCTTAAGAAAATATATATTTTTTTTTAATTGCCAAATAACATTCACACAATAATCCACAATATAACATACTTTTAAAATCTCATTTTCATGAATTTCTGGGCCAAATGGAAGAAATTTAGTGTTTAATGCCAGTAAATTAATGGCCAGTTAAATCAACTAGCGAGTGGGTTTTAGTGGAATGCGGTGGATTGGAACGTTGCGGTCAGCGGTGAAGTCGAGAGGAAAATACTGTTTGTTCATACATTTTTTTGAACCCCATTTCGCAACATGAAAATATTATTAAAGCCTCCCAAAAAACCAACTTTTAATATAAAAAAAAACTATTTACCTTTTTTTCTCCCCTACGCAAAATGCTTCCGGTTGTCGGTTCTCACGGCTTTTGAAGGTGATTTTTAAATTACTCTAGTAAACAAATAATTTAGAGTAATTTAAAAATACCTTTATTCATGAAATGTCAGAGCGATTTTTCTTCCGCAACAAAATCGCCCGACATTCATCAATTTTTCCTGCCTGAGGAAAAACGGCACTTTAAGCCCGCCCCCCTCTGAAAGGCGCCAAAGTCGCGCACCCGGGGAGCGGCAGAACTGCAGCGCTGGTCAAGGTAAGTTTTGTAACATACCTACTTAGAGCAGCTGGTAATGGAGCCGACCAGAGAAAAAGCAATTCTGGATTGAGTGTTGTCCAATGAACTAGATATGATGCGAGAACTCGAGGTAAGGGAAGCGCTTGGAGGTAGTGATCATAATATGATTAGTTTTAATCTGCAATTTGAGAAGGAGAACGTTAAATCGGAAGTGGCAAAGGGGACTATGAAGGCATGAGAGGGGAGCTGGCCAAAGTAGACTGGAAAGGGATCCTAGCAGGAATGACGGTGGAACAGCAATGGCAGGAATTTCTGGGCATAATCCGGAAGACGCAGGATCATTTCATTCCAAAACGGAAGAAAGATTCTAAGGGGTGTAGGAGGCAACTGTGGCTGACAAGAGAAGTTAGGGATAGAATAAAACTAAAAGAAAAGATGTATACACAGCAAAGAGTAGCCAGAAGCCAGAGGATTGGGAAACTTTCATAAGACAACAGAAGGAAACAAAACGGACAATACAGGCTGAAAAGATGAAGTATGAGGGGAAGCTGGCCAGGAATATAAAGAAGGACAGTAAAAGCTTCTTTAGATATGTTAAGGGAAAAAGAGTAGCAAAGTCAAATGTGGGTCCCTTGAAGGCAGACACGGTTGAAATTATTATGGGCAACAAGGAAATGGCAGAAGAGTTGAATAGGTACTTCGGATCTGTCTTCACTAAGGAGGACACAAACAATCTCCCAGATATACTGGAGGACAGAGGATCGAAGGGGGTAGAGGAACTGAAATAAATTTTCATTAGGCGAGAAATAGTATTGGGTAGGCTAATGGGACTGAAGGATGATAAATCTCCTGGGCCTGATGGTCTGCATCCCAGGATCCTCAGGGAAGTGGCTCGAGAAATAGTGGACGCATTGGTGATCATTTTCCAATGCTCAATAGATTCAGGATCAGTTCCTGTGGATTGGAGGATAGCTAATGTTATCCCACTTTTCAAGAAAGAAGCGAGAGAGAAAACGGGGAATTCCAGACAGTTAGCCTGACTTCGGTGGTGGGAAAGATGCTGGAGTCAATTATTAAAGAGGTAATAATGAAGCATTTGGATAGCAGTAAAAGGATTAGTCCAAGTTAGCATGGATTTATGAAAGGGAAATCATGCTTGACTAATCTTCTGGAATTTTTTGAGGATGTGACAAGTAAAATCGATGAAGGGGTGCCAGTGGATGTAGTGTATCTAGACTTTCAGAAAGCCCTTGATCAGGTCCCGCGTGGGAGACTGGTGACTAAAATTAGAGCACATGGTATTGGGGGTAGGGTGTTGACATGGATAGGAAATTGGTTGGCAGACCGTAAGAAATGAGTAGGAGTGAACGGGTCCTTTTCAGAATGGCAAGCAGTGGTGAGTGGAGTGCCGCAAGGCTCGGTGTTGGGGCCGCAACTGTTTACCATATATATTAATGATTTGGAAGAGGGAAATAGGAGCAACACTAGCAAGTTTGCGGATGACACAAAGCTGGGTGGCAGTGTGAACTGTGAAGAGGATGTTAGGAGGTTGCAGGGGGGCCTGGGCAGGTTGAGTGAATGGGCAGATGCATGGCAGATGCAGTATAATATAGATAAATGTGAGGTTATCCACTTTGGCGGCAAAAACAAGGGGGCAGATTATTATCTCAATGGGGTTAAGTTGGGTAAGGGGGAGGTACAGCGAGACCTGGGTGTCCTTGTTCACCGGTCACTGAAAGTTGGCATGCAGGTGCAGCAGGCAATGAAGAAAGCTAATGGAATGTTGGCCTTCATAACAAGAGGATTTCAGTATAGGAGTAAAGAGGTTCTTCTGCAGTTGCACAGGGCTCTGGTGAGACCACATCTGGAGTATTGTGTACAGTTTTGGTCTCCTAATTTGAGGAAGGACATCCTTGTGATTGAGGCAGTGCAGCGTAGGTTCACGAGATTGATCCCTGGGATGGCGGGATTGTCATATGAGGAAAGATTGAAAAGATTAGGCTTGTATTCACTGGAGCTTAGAAGGATGAGGGGAGATCTTATAGAAACATAAATATGGGTGAGTCCAGAACCAGGGGCCACAGTCTTAGAATAAAGGGGAGGTCATTTAAGACTGTGAGAAAAAACTTTTTTACCCAGAGAGTTGTGAATTTATGGAATTCCCTGCCACAGAGGGCAGTGGACGCCAAATCACTGGATCGATTTAAGAGAGTTGGATAGAGCTCAAGGGGCTAGTGGAGTCAAGGGATATGGGGAGAAGGCAGGCATGGGTTATTGATAGCGGATAATCAGACATGATCACAATGAATGGTGGGGCTGGCTCAAAGGGCCGAATGGCCTCCTCCTGCACCTATTTTCTATGTTTCTATGTTTTTATGTTTCATACAGCGTGGAAATAGGCCCTTCGACCCAATTTGCCCACACATCATGTCCCATCTACACTAGTCCCACCCACCAGCATTTGGCCCATATCCCTCTAAGCCTGTCCAATCCATGTACCTGTCTAAATCATTCTTGGAACATTGCGATAGTACCAGCTCCAACTACCTCCTCAGGCAGCTCGTTCCATACCCCTGCCACCCTTTGCATGAAAATGTTACCCCTCAGATTCTTATCAAATTTACCCCCCCCCCCCCGTTAATCCAAAGGGGGGAATCCAATCCTTATCCAAATCATTTACATATATATACTAGACTAAGTGGGACCCGTTGGTTCCCAGCATCACACGGGAGGGCTGGTCCCCCAACGCAATATTCCACCTCCTCACCAATTCCAATATTAGTGGCCAGTGGTGGTGTGGGGGTCTTTCTGGAGCTCTAGTATGGCTGTTGTGGGCTGAAGGGACTGGTTTCCAGAGGGCTTGGATGGACATTGTGGGCCGAATGGATTCTTGGGCTGGCGGCTCAGTCACTCAAGCCTGTTGTGCTGGCAGCTCACTCACTCATGGCTGGTGGGCTGGCAGTTGACTCACGGCTATTCCTTGAAATTCCAATTAAAGCAGGGTGCAAGGCCACCAAATTCAAGTGCAGTTTCATTCCATTTCAAGCAGGGTGCAAGGCCACTAATGACAGCGAGTCGTGACCTCTCCCTCCTCCATCTTGCAGAGACTGAGCCACGCCCACACTTCTGGGTCCCTCCCCCTCCCACCAGCAGGGGCGTGGCTTTCATGGCATGATTGACAGGACAGAGAATCTCAACATTTTTTAAACACTATTAACTCTTTTATTTTTCATCGATGGGAAAAATCCTCGGCGCTTGATGAACGGAGGCGGACTGAATAAGATGGCCAAAAATCACAGCTGCACGTGGTAGCGTTTTTGTTTCCAAAAATCAATATAAAGCGCAAACAGGAGGTGGTCAAGATTAGACTTTTAATTAAGCATGGCAACTTTAATTAGGCAAGGCAACTTTAATTAAGGTTCAAGGTTAGTTTATTTGTCACATACACCAATTGGTGTAGTGAAATGCTTCTTGCCATGCAGCACATAAAATAAAGAATACAGACACAACACTAATAAAGAGATTTAAACATAAAAACATCCCCCCACAATGGTTCCCATTATGAGGGAAGGCACAATGTCCAGTCCCCAACCCATGTCCACCCATAGTCAGGCATATTGAGGCCTCCATAGTCGCCTTCACGGAGGCCCGATGTTCCAGGCCGTTCTCGCCGGGTGACGGTGCTCCGGCGTCGGGAGAATCCTCTCAGCGGCTTGGGACACCCGGAACGGCCGCTTCCTACTGGAGTCCGCGGCTTCCGAAGCCGACAAGGCCGCGCTGAATGGAGCTCCCCCACAGGCTCCCGATGTTAAAGTTCAGCGCCGCCGCCTGCAGCTGGCCGCTCCGCAGACCCGCAGCTCCGCGATGTTTGTCTCGGCGGTCTCAGCTCACCGGAGTTCCAGCGCGGCGACCCAGGCAAGGCATCACCCGCTCCGTCCCGCGATGGCACTCCAGCGCTCCAGCGCTCCGCCGCTGCCGAAGCCGAGGTGCTGGGCGGTCCCCTCAGGAAATGCCGCTCCAGGCCCGCTGGTAGGCCGTGAGGACGGGTCAAAGATGCAGCCCGGAGAAAAGCTGCCTCTCCGACCAGGTAGGGACCAGGAAAAGCAGTTTCCCCCTTTCCCCCCCCCCCTCACCCCCACATAAAAAAGAATAGGCTCCAAAAACAAAACACTTTAACACGCTAAAAAAAAGAAAAGGGTGAAAAACATACAGCTGCAGGCTGGGCAGACATACCATACAGGACGGCGCCCCCTAAATTAGGCAACATAGCTTTAGCATTTCCAAGCCAAAGGCAACACAGCTTTAGATTTTCCAAACCAAATGCAACACAGCTTTAGCATTTCCAAACGAAAGGCAACACAGCTTTAGCATTTCCAAACCAAAGGCAACATAGCTTTAGCATTTCCAAACCAAAGGCAACATAGCTTTAGCATTTCTAAACCAAAGGCAACACAGCGTTAGCATTTCCAAACCAAAGTTAACACAGCTTTAGCATTTCCAAACCAAAGTTAACACAGCTTTAGCATTTCCAAACCAAAGGCAACACAGCTTTAGCATTTCCAAACCAAAGGCAATACAGCTTTAGCATTTACAAACCAAACGCAACACAGCTTTAGCATTTACAAACCAAAGGCGACGCAGCTTTAGTATTTCCCAACCAAAGGCAACACAGCTTTAGCATTTCCAAGCCAAAGGCAACACAGCTTTAGCATTTCCAAACCAAAGGTAACACGGCTTTAGCATTTCCAAACCAAAGGCAACACAGCTTTAGCATTTCCAAACCAAAGACAACACAGCTTTAGCATTTCCAAACTATATTTTCAAAACACATTAAGGGCACTGACAGGTCAGTAAAATAACTCACAGTTTAGTAGACATGTGTTCAGTGTTATTCACAGCTCAGACTGAGAGACATGACCCTCTTGCCACCCCATCTTGCAGAAACTGACTGAGGCACTCAACACTTCCGGGTTTTATAGTCCGTCCGGAAGGGGCATGGTCTTCAAGAGAGAGAATCTCAACATTTTTTAAACTCTAATAACTCTTTTATTTTTCATCGATGGGAAAAATCCTCTTGGCCTGCGTAGCGGAGGGGGACTCTGAGTAAGATGGCCAAAAATCACAGCCGTAAGCGGCAGCGTTTTTTTCTAAAATCAATATACAGAACAACAGGAAGTGGTCAAGATCAGACTTTTAGTAATATAAATGACAAACAATAGGGGATACATCCGTGATTCCTGTGGCACACTACTGGTTACAGGCCACCAGCCAGATAAACAACTATCCACTCCCACACTCTGGCTGCTTTCACCAAGACAATATTGTGTCCATTTGGCTAGCTCACCTTGGATCTTGTGTGATCTAACTTTCCAGACCAGTCTACCAAGCAGGATCTTGTCAATATCCTTGCTAAAGTCATGTAGACAATGTCTACATTCTGCCCTTATCAATTATTTTAGTCTCATCTTAAAGAAAAACAATGAGTCATGATTTCCCATGCACAAAACCATGCTGACCATCCCCAGTCAGTCACTGCCTCTCCAAAGACAGATAAATGTGGTATCTCAAAATCCCCTCCAAGAACTTTCCCACCATTGGACCATAGTTCCCTGACTTACTTACCAGCCTGTGGTTCCCTGATTTGTCCTCACAGCCCTTCTTAAATAAAGGTACAACATTAACCACCGTCCAGTCTTCTGGTACATCACCCTTTGCTAAGGAGGATACACCACACCCTTGGATAAAGTTGGTCGGGCCCCTTCATGCAACTCAACACTATTAGCACCTTCTCTTCTTTAACGTTGAAAAGTTTCCAAACATCACTATTCTCTTTCTAAGTGTCCTTGTTTCCATGACCTTCTCCATAATAACAATCTTAATCCGTTGATCTGTCAAGTCTGGAATGTTAAGATTTCTTGCTCATTCAGTCAAAGTTGTAAAGAATTAAGATACTTCAAATTTCCTGGAGTAAAAGCAGAAACTGCTGAAAATATCCAATGTCAGGCAGTCTCTGTGGAAAGAGAAACAGAGTTAATGTTTCAGATTAAAGACCCAATGTCAGATAAATTATTACAAATTACATCTAAAGAGTAACAGCAGATGGATAGAAGGTGGCAGTTGATCTTTTCTAGGAGTGGTACTGCCAAACGTGCAGAACACCTGATCAGAAAGCTGTTTTCACAGCAGAAGAGCACAGCTGTGCCAACTGGTCCCTTTTGAAGACACCCTACAAAGTTATCAGCAAATGAGGCATGACGTGATTAGAAATGTGCTTAGTAGAAGCAGTCAAATAGATTGTGCTATCTGATTTTCGCTATATCTTTGTTCTGCAATAATAAAGCACAATGTGACTGATAGTATAGTTTACCAACCAAGCCTCAATATCTCTGCACTGAGACTCCTGAAAACCTGCGCTCATAGCTGTAATGTCTGTGTGCATGCATCAAGTTTTAAAGAGACGTTTAGTCAACTTTCATCATAGCGCAAACATGTGGATAGTAGTGGGAGATACCTTGTTTACCATATTTTCTGGCCAACCCCTTTTTTACTGGGATAAATGGATTACCATTTGGAAACCTGCTGATGCCTTTAATAGTGATGAAAACAAAAAGTACTTCAAAACAATTGGCACAATGCCTCATGGGAACCAAAAAAATGACTAAGATATGAGGATGGGATGGGTGTATGTAGAGTTAGAAAAAAGGGAAAGCATTTTGGGAATATGAAACTGCACCCATCTCAAAACTGCTCAACTTAATTATTTTCTGGCTATTTAATCATACCTCTCATTGATTTCTCAGGATTTAGCTATTCTGCTCCAATGCATCCTATAAAAATCATTGTGCCCTCTGGCTCCTCAAATCTGCTCTGGCTTCCATAAATATCATAATTCATGTAGTATTGGCATTGACTCTATTTTCCTGCTCAATTCCCACAATTGTTTATTCTCATAAAGCAAACAGCTTTCAATCTCTGCTTTAAATATACTTCATGGCTCAGCATGCATAACCCTAAGGAATGGAGAACTCTGAAGAGTTTGCAACCCTTTGCGAGAAGATATTCCTCTTCATTTCAGCCTTTGGTGGCCACCATTTTATGTCATGTACCCCTTAGTTTTACACTCTCACAGCATGCTAACATTCATATTATCTATTCTGCCAAGCATCCTCAGAAAGTAATGTGTAAAGAAATCACCATGTTTTAAAATTTTAATTAGGATATTACCATAAAACCCCTGCTTATTTTAAATGAGTGAAGGATGTTTGTTGTATAGAGTGCGGGAACTGTATATTATGACAGAGAACCAGCACTTGTAGTTTTATCATAATATCTGGAAAAGTTAGAGAAGTATGGAGCTGAAATGTTAAGAAAGTTCAACAATCCATTTTCATTCAAATACACCTAAATACACCTATTGTTTGTTTGTTTTTTTGCACAAAGTCCGCGAACACTGCCACTTTTGATTTCACTACACATCCCCTATGTGTATGTGACAAATAAATTTGACTTGACTTGACTTGAAATATAAAGTTATGGCCTATGTTTCAGAGGGATTATATCCAGCAGGGACAGCCATGAGTGAATCAACACAAATCACAAAAACACACATTCTCCATTGCCTAACTGTTACTATTTCAAGACAAATTCTCTCCTTTTTGGTATAGAAGTCTGGTATTGAGTGGAGAATTTTCAAGTCAAAAGAGTGTTTTATTATCATGTGTACCGAAACATAACAAGGCCATTCTTACCTGCAGCAGCACAACAGATTTGTAAAAACAGTACTCAATAGTAGTATAATAAACAAAACAAAAACAAGTTTAATAAATCTTCTTCTTTCGAGTCCATCCTGTTACATATATTGACATCGCTGTCATCGTCCGCCCTGAAAAGGAAGCAAGCTTCCGACAACAATCAGTGGGAGCCACCACTTGTTACAATAGATGATGGTGGTAGCAGAATTAGCTCAGGATACTTCCAGTTTCCAGCCGCGTGACGTGGACGCTTCTGCTATGGGCCCAGTTTAATAAATAAAAAACGCAATATATTAAAAACAAAACAAAGTCCCTAGTGCAACCAAGGCAGTTTGGAGTTTAGTCGGACTTCATAGTGTTCAAAAGCCGGAAGAAGCTGTTCCTGAACCTGATGGTTATGATTTTCTGACTGCTGTACTATCTTCCCGATGGCAGGAATGAAATAAGAGCATTGCGAGGGTGATATGGGTCTCTGATGATGATAGATGCATTTTTACGGCAGCGCCTCCTGTCGATCCCTTCGATGGTGGGGAGGTCAATACCCATGATGGACCCGGCGGTATTAACCACTTTTTGTAATCTCCTTTGTTCCTGGGCATTCGAGTTGCCGAACCAGGCCAAGATGCAACCAGTCAATACACTCTTTACTGTACTCCTGTAGAAGTTCAAGAGTACTGGGCGACATACCGAATCTCCTCAATCTTCTAAGAAAGTATAGGCGTTGATGGCATTCTGTATGATTGAATTAATGTACTGGGTCCAGGACAGATCTTCAAAGATTTGCATGCTCAGGCTCTTGAAGTTGGAATTGTAATTTAATCTTCCTGTTTGGAAGCTGATGGAAACAGGTGTAACATATTTTTTATATTCTGTTAATTTCAATTGAATCTCTTTTCTCATGAGACACAGATATAGCTGGCAAGGCATGAATTTTTACATTCAATCCCTATTTCCCCCATGGCAATTAAAAATGATGGCATCTGGAATTACAGATAAACTGTTCTATGTAAGAAAGGTACATTACCTTCCCTGCCTTAAAGATGAGCATTCATGACAAGCAGTTAGTTTAATTGTCATGTTTACTGAAACCAGTTTTTTAAAAATTCGTCCTGTTGCCATGGTCATGGATTTGTGATGATGGTATAATGCAGTGCTTTTATTAGAGACTATTGTGAGGATGTTAGTGTTGCTTTCCACACTACTTACATTTGGAACGCTTGAATTAATGAATCCTTTTCCCATCAACATCCTGAATAGGATTTTTGCCTTTAATTCTCTTTATGTTGCTGAGCAACCAGTCTCCATTGAGATATAAGTGCAGCATCAGAAATTCAGCATCAATAGATACTTAGGCTAATAACATTTTGAAAAGTCACCAAATAATAACACTTTGAAATGTCTCCTGAAATGTAAAAAAGACGAATTGAAAAGGATCTTCTAAAATATTGGAGCTTTTCCTGTTTACAGAAAAAAACAGGCAAATTGTTATTTCATGGAAACTTGCAGTTTGTTTTGATTACATTCAGCTGGATCTGTGTTAACACAGAACATAGCAAAGTACTGCACAGGAAGAGTTCCTTCGGCCCACAATGTTAATGCCAAACATCATGCCAAGATAAACTAATCTCATCTGCCTGTATATGAACGATATCCCTTCATTTCCTGCATATCCATGTGCCCATCTAAAATCCTCTTCAATACCACTACCATATCTGCATGTTCCAGGCACCCTCTTTGTAAAAAAACTTGCCCCGCACATCTTCTTTAAACTTTGCTCCTCTCACCTTAATGCTATGCCCTCTAGTATTTGATATTTCCATCCCAGGAAAAAGGTTCTAACTTTCTATCCCATCTATTCTTCTCATTCTATCCTCCCCTCAACCTCTGACATTCCAGAGAAAACAAACATGTACAGCATTCTTGTTTTAGGCTAGGTTAAAAGTGTTTGTGTAACCATACGTTGCTGCATGACGTTTTCAGAATATCGTTAATGTGGAGAGAACATCCTCTAAACTATTGATCGGAGAACCTAGTGGCAATCATGTGAAACATACTGGAGGGTATTCTGAGAGACAGGATCTATCTGCATTTCAAAAGGAAAGGATTGATTAGGGATCATCAGCAAGGCTTTGTGCAAGGGAAATCATGTGACATGAATTTTATTACATTTTTGATGAGGGGAGGGCAGTATATATTGTCTATGTGGCTTTTGACAAGGTCCCACATGGTAGACTGATCTGAAAGGTGAGATCTGAAATCTGAAAATGGGTCCCAAGGTGAGATAATCCATGGATGCAAAATTAACAGTGGATGGGGACAGATGGTGGTAACAAATGGTTGTTTTCTCATATTAGGCACCTGTGATCAGTGGTGTTCCACAGGCATTGGTACTGGGTCGTCTGTTGCTCGTCTTTATATTCACTATTTAGATTATAATGTAAATGGCATGATTTGTAAGTTTGCGGATGACACCAAAATTGCTGGGGTGATGGATAGTGAAGAAGGTTATCGAAGATTACAACAACATTTAGATCAACTAAATGACAAAAGGAATATTACTCAGTCAAGTGTCTGAAGCATTTTATGAAGTTAAACTAAGGTAGTACATGCACAGTAAATGAAAGGGCCTTGGGGATTGCTATGGAACGAAGAGACTGAGAGATCCAAGCACATATTTACATTATTCCCTGAAAATGGTAACACATGTAGATAAGGTGATGAAGAAGGCATGTGCCACGCTTGCCTTCATCAGCCAGGGTACTAAGTACAAGAGTTGGGATGCCATGTTACAGTTGGATAAGGTGTTAGTGAGACTGCACCTTGTGTCTGGTCCCAATACTGTAGAAAGGATGTGATTAAGCTAGGAAACATGCAGAAAAGATTCACAAGGATATTGCTGGGATTGGAGGGCTTGACCTGTAAAGAGAGAATTGATAGGCTGGGACAGTTTCCTTTTGAGTGAAGGAGGCTGAGGGACAATTACCTTTTAGATGTTTATAAAATCACAAGGGCATAGCTAAGATGGATGACCACAGACTTTTCCAAGCGTAGTGCAGTATAACACTAGAGGGGATAGGTTTAAATTAAGAAAGGAAATATTAAAATGGAATGAGCTGCTATGGGAAATGGTAGAGGTGGATATAATTATAATGTTTAAAAGACATTTGGACAGGTTTACTGATGGGAAACATTTAGTGGGATATGGGCCAACTACAGGCAAATGGGACCAGCCCTTGGTTAGCATTGGCGAGTTGCAAAGGGCATGCTTCTGTGCCATGCAATTTTATGACTGTGATTTTACTATTTAAGAAAGGACAAACCTTTTTGACGTTTAACAGTTTTAATTGACATAAAAGAAACAAAAATTCCATCAAGTCCACTAGCTTGTTAAAGGAATTTAATTCCAAGTTGGAAAGTTTGTTGCAAGTGGAAATATCACATTGGTGTGAGGTCTTCCATGTATGATGTTCAGGCATATACAAAGAGCTACACAGAAGTGCCAGTTAATTGATTCAGTTTATATTAATTTATTATTCTCTATCCAGCATGTTACCAGTATCAGTTATGGTGAAAATGCGGGAGAATGAGGTTGAGTGGGAAAGATAGATCAGCCAAGATTGAATGGCAAAGTAGACTCAATGGGCCGAATGGCCTAATTCTACTCCCATGACATATGAACTTAAGAACGTATCCTGATAACAGTTTCAGTGTCATTTAAATTAATTTCATTAGTACAATATAATTTTTAGAAAGACAGCATGCCATACACTATGTACTTAATATTAGAAATACCTTTTCCTATGTGTCGTTTATTTATATCCCCCCCACGCATTGCTCTTTATGAGGACGCTGCTGCAATAAGCCAAGTCATTGTGTTGTATGGTTTTAGATCTCTACAAGCAACCATGTGTAAATATTGGCCAGCAGTTTATTCACAATCTACACTGGCACAACTCGTTACTTTTCTTTCCGTTTGGTGGCCCTTCCAGGCAGCCTTTGAGCATTGGAGACATTAAACCTGACCATTCATCAACATGCTAACAATCCATGTAAGTTTCACCTAAACAGTGGCAAATGTCAACTAACTTTACTCCGTGAATAGCATACTTGAATTTAAGATGGAGCGGGTTAAAAGTAAAAAAAATTGCAGGTTATATTTATTGGATTAGATAAAATGAGTGAGAGGAGGCTTGTATGAAACTAGTGGGCAAAAATGTTCCACTTCAGTGTTACAAATTCCAGGTAGATCCATATAACCGTGATTATTGCTGTGGAATTCTACATGCTTTAATTTAGTTTCGTTTTAGTTTAATAAATTTAGAGATACAATATCACCTGCTTACACTTGTTCTATTTATTCCTCTTTCGCATCCACTCCTTACACACTAAGGGCATTTTTTTATACAGGCCAATTGCTACAAATCCACATAGGATGTGGGAGGAAACTGGACCACCTGAAGGAAACCCACACTGTCACAGCGAGAACATGCAAACTCACAGAGACAGCTCCTAACGTCTGAATCGAACCTGCGTCTCAGGCGATGAGAGGCAGCAGCACGACTAACAATGGATAAAGAATGCTCACTCTCTTTAGCTATGCACGTGGCATAATGTGCCAGAAAGATCAGTGACTATTTGAAAGTTATAGAACAAATAATTCTCTAAATAGTTGAGAATGTGCCATGTACTCAGCCTTTACATAATGGCTCTGTTAATGATTAAGCTTTAAATGCTAGGTCAAAGAGAACAGACAATATTTGATCAATGTGAATTCCCCCATAGCAAGCAGAACCACAAAAGGTTATTAGAGTATCCATAGAATCCAAACAAACCTTACTAAGAGACACAGATTGTCCTACCATTACTATGCCAGCATTAACCATTGAAGATATGAGGGTTCATTCATAGGAGAGAATGTTATACCTTCTGAATTGGAACTAAATTTGCTGAAGACAGAATTCTGATTTCAGAATCAGTTGAGAAAGAAGAATGGCATTCCAATTCTTTCAAAGAAAAACAATCTACAACTAAGGTGAGTGAACATGCTTTATACAATGTGCAAGGCCTTACTAAATGAATTAAAATGAATGGAATGGTAAAATCATTTACCAGCAATATTTCAAATGTGCTGTAAATGAGGAAACTAATTATTTTTGTAACTGATTGTCCAAATTTAGATTATGGTTGTATGTATCAGCAAAGTTTGGAAGGTAGGCTCATTAAATGTTTTAAAAAAAAAAGATTTTCCTTGGATTTCAGCCAGATGTACTTCCCATTCTGGTCTAAGAGAGTTGTGATTGGTCTTCTACGTCAATTCTTTTTACAAATCAATGGTTTTCGCAGATATTTTGGAGATCTTTAAGAGTTATCAACATGCCAATATACCAATATGTATCTACATTATTTACGTGCCAATGTAGTAATACATATATATATATGTAGCAATGTTACAAAATTTTGAGATTTTAAAAATCCAGTCTGCAATTTATCCCATCAGATAAAGCATAAAAAGAAGTTTAATTTGACACCGAATTCACTTTCATATCTTCAGTATTAAGAACGTTATGGCCATTTTCATACTCGGAAATTTGCATCTTTTTCCCCATTGCCTTTCAATTGACTTAACTCAAAAGCTGTGATCTCGAACAGTTAAAAGCCCATAACTTTCTTAAAAATTAGGAGAACTGAATAAAATTTTCAGTTATTATAGATTTAAGCATTCTGAAACAAATATGAAACAATCTTACTTGGATGACCTGAAATTAAAGCATACAATTAGTTAGTTACCCAATTGTAGCTAATTACAAAATTCAATGAGTAGATCTAAACATCTATCCATTTCTTAAGAAAAGATAAACTTTTTTTAAATTGCCTAAGTGTCCAAATAACATTCACACAATAATCCACAATATAACATAATTTTTAAATCTCATTTTCATGAATTTCTAGGCCAAATGGAAGGAATTTGGTGTTTAATGCCTGTAAATTAATGGCCATTTAAATCAACTAGCGAGTGGGTTTTAGTGGAATGCGGTGGATTAGAACGTTGCGGTTTGCGGTGAAGCCGGGAGGGAAAATACTGTTGGTTCATACATTTTTTTGGACCCCATTTCGCAAAATGAAAATGTTATTAAAACCTCCCTAAAAACCAACTTTTAATGTAAAAATAAACAATTTACCTTTTTTTCTCCCCTACGCAAAATCCTTTCCGTTGTCGGCGCTCACGGCTTTTGAAGGTGATTTTTAAATTACTCTAGATAATAAATAATCTAGCGTAATTTAAAAATACCTTCATTAATGAAATGTCGGAGCGATTTTTCTTCCGCAACGAAATCGCCCGACATGTCCCAGTCTGAAGAAAAACGGCACTTTAAGCCCGCCCCCCTCTGAAAGGCGCCAAAGTCATGCACACGGGGAGCGGCAGAACTGCAGCGCTGCTCAAGGTAAGTTTTGTAACATACCTAATATATATACATATATATATAGGGCTCGACAATATACTTTGAGATATCAGCACCAGTGAGATACTTTTCATTTTCCATAACAACAATCTATGCACATCCCAGAGGCAAAATTGCTATTGAGAAGCTGGCATTTTGTGGACCCAAAGCTAGAATGTATGGGTTCATAATGTTAAATGAAAACAACATACTCTATTCACATAACACCTGTATGCAGATTAATTTTTAATGATTTACAAAGGTGAAGAATCAATGTACAATTCCATTGTTTACTCTGTTCTCCAGGTTTTCAATGTGCATTTTAATCTAATTGGATACCTCAAAGTGGCATAGTGGTAGATTTGCTGCCTGACATCCCTGAGACCCAGCTTCGATCCTGACTATGGGTGTGGTCTATATGGAGTTTTTAACGTTCTCCCTGCGACCGTGTGTGTTTTCTCCAGGTGTTCCGGTTTCCTCTCACACTCCAAAGACGGACAGGTCTGTAGGTTAATTGGCTTTGGTAAAATTGTAAATTACCTAATGTGTAGGATAGTATGTATGGGGTGATCGCTGTGACTCGGTGGGCCAAAGGGCCTGTTTTTGCGCTGTATCTCTAAAGTTTGAAGTATATTTTAGTGGTTGGTAATTCTTAGTATTTTACTAGTTACAAGGAGTAATGCTCATGCTTAATTTGTAAATGTGAACATTATTTGAAATATATTGACAATAAACAGGTTAAAATCATTTGAAGTTGGAAACGCATTCATAATTTTATTTTGAATATATTAAAGAGAAATATCCCAGCAGGTCACCAGAGTGCATTTATGTATTTCTGATCAGATAATAATTTATCCTGAATTAGTAAAACTCAGTTAACTCTGATGGAGGTAAAATGAAATATTGTTCCTTATTCTGATGAATCAGATCTGATAGAAAATAAGAGGATTTTGCATGAAGATTTTCTATTCCACATATCTTATTGTGGTCACAGTTAAAATATAAAAGTTAAAACAGCTACAGGAGGGCAACAAAGAGGTTTTCATTGCATCACTTGCTACAATGTTAGGCAACCTTAAGATTCTCTTTACTAATTGCATCAAGATAGCTCTTTTATTATAGGAGAACGGCCAAAGAAATCATCCAAATTCTTTATTAGTTAAGGATCGGCCCATTGTTCTAATAGATGGTCAGGGTAAATTTGCAATGAATCAACCTGACACTTATGTCTTACCAACACAGATAGTATCATTTGAAAAAAACACAAAAAAATCTGGAAGATCGACAGAAAATTATTTGAAAGGTTTCCCAACTGTAAGTACAGTATTGTGAAAATACCAGGAAGTTAAATACTTATTTGATGATGTTGTGGTTTAGTTATTAATAATCTGGTTGTGGTTTAGTCTACATAATAGCTCTTGATATTTCAATGCACTAGATGGCAATGCAGTCTACACATTGATCTTTGTGAAAAACTCGGAAATGGTTTTTAAGGGTTTATATTCATGTTCTCCTGAAGCCGCTGGAGGAGCTCAAAAGCATTTGTGGAAGGAAATTGACAGTCCATGTTTTGGGCTGAGATGCTTCCTGTGAACTGAACGAATGGAGGGAAGATAGTTGATATAATGAAGTTTGGGAGGGGGAATGGGGCTTGTGCTGGCCTACAATAGGTGGATCCAGGTGAGAATTGATGGATGGGGTTAGCCAGAGGAGAGAGGGGTGAAGATAACAACAAGGGCTGGAACATGATAGGTGGAGATAACCAAGTGCTGCAGATGATGGAATCTAATGAGAAAGGAGGGTACAGTATGGGATCAAATTAGGTAGATGGGGTGGGCAAATGGCAGCAATGGTGAGAGTGGGCGTGATGGGAGTAGTTTGCGGATGATGGACAGATGCAGTAGAGGAGGAAGAAGCTGGGTGAGAGGAGGCAGAGATGGGAAAGAAAGGTATGGATGGGATGATCTGGGTGGATAGAGGGATTGAGAGGTAGCATGTTATCTGAAATTAGAGGATTCAATGCTCATGCTGTTGGGCTGCAAACTACCAGAGCTTTTACCATTACAATTGTGTTCTTGTTCTTTTTTCTCTTACAGAGTACATCTATGCATTTATCTAACTGACTCACATTATTATTTTAACATTAGAACAATTGTCCAGACTCTGTGAATTGGAATAATATAGATTAATATTTGGTGAGTTACCAAGTGATGACACTCTTTTTTTTCAATGGGTGATCATGCTTCACCAATTTGGTAGAATTCATCAAGAAAGTTGATTAAGATGTGGAGGAAGACACTGCGCTATAATCAATATATGTGACTTTCATCCTGTGTATGAAAAATCAAAGAAAGCTTCTACAAACCTGAGGCAAACAGTATTAAAGGTAATGTGAGAGCATTGTTAAAAGGTTGGCTTAATAGCAGGAAATAAAAGGTAGGAGAAAGTTGGTTTACAAAAAAAGACATAAATGGGGCATATTGGTCGATTTGGGCAAGTTATTGGTCGATATTGGTCAATGGCTATTGACCAGTGGCACTAATGTCTGTGGTGATTAAGTGCTTTGAGAGGTTGGTTATGGTGCATATCAACTCCTACCTTGACACAAACCTCGACCCACTACAGTGTGCCACAACAGGTCAACGGAGGATGCGATCTCACTGGCTCTCCACTCCGTATTGGACCATTTGGACAATAAAAACACTTACGTCAGGCTGTTGTTCAATACCATCAACCCCTCCAAGCAGGTTACGAAGCTCACGGAACTGGGTCTCTGTGCATCCCTCTGCAATTGGATCCTTGACTTCCTCATCCACAGACCACAGTCTGTTTGATTTGGCAGAAATACTTCATCCTCAGTAACAATCAGTACGGGAGCACCTCAAGGCTGTGTGCTCAGCCCCCTGCTTTACTCACTCTATACCCATGATTGTGTAGCCAGACAAAGTGCGAATTCTATCATCAAGTTTGCCGATGACACCACTGTTGTTGGACAAATTACAGATGGTGATGACCGATGAGTCAGAGTATAGAAGTGAGATCAACCGATTGACCATATGGTGCCAGCACAAACTGGCTCTCAACATCAGTAAAACAAAGGAATTGATTGTGGACTTTGGAAGGGGAAGCATGATCCACGCAATCCTCCATCCGTGGAAGAGGATAGCAATCCGGCTTAGTTACACCATTCACCTTCCGAAAGTCCGTGCAAAACCTGTCCTCCCCATTAGTCTTTGTAGCCAGTAGACACGGAGAATTCCACGGACTACAACTAGGTTCAGCAATTGCATGCTGCAGCATATAGTCAATCTGACCTCTTAGGCGATGACACTTGTCAGAGTTGACCCGATACGGATGCTGTTTAATTGGCGTAGCACCGGCCACGTCAATGTCATGCTGCAGCACAGATTTCTGAGAAGGCACATCCGAGAACAGTGACCCATTTGACCCCACCAAAGCAAGCAGATCATCCCGCTGACTTCCAGACAAATGAGAAACCGCAAGGGAAGCGACTCCAAAGCTTCAGAGTTGCACAGCTTTCCCTGCGTCACTGCCACAGACAACCGTGCCTCACCCACATCACCACCCGTGTCAGGGGGCAGCACTTCTACAGCCAAAACTGGCTTAGACAAAACCGAAGGACACAGCTCCACCCCATCAACCTGTACATGCTCCTGCTCATGGTACTGCTTCAGCATGTTGACATGACAGAGCTGAGTCTTACGCCTCCGATCAGGGGTACCAATAACATAATCCCTTGCACCAACCTTCTTAACCACCTGATAGGGACCAGTATACCGAGCCTGCAGACTGGAACCAGGAATAGGCAACAACACCAGGACCTTGTCACCTTTAGAAAATTCCTACTAGAAGCCTTCCTGTCGAACCAGCCCTTCATCCTAGACTGAGCAGAAGCAAGCTTGCCCATTGCCAGTTCGCATGTCCTCCGCAGTCTAGACCTAAAAGTACAGACGTGGTCTAAAATACTACGTTTTGTATTCTCCTGCAACCATTTCTCCTTCAGGATCCTCAACGGACTACGAACAGTATGCGCGAACACCAGGTCAGCAGGACTGAACCCTAAAGACTCCTGCACGACCTCATGCACCGCAAACATAACTAGATGAACCCCCTCATCCCAGTCTTTTTCAAACTCCAGGCAGTAAGTCCTCAACATAGATTTCAAAGTCTGGTGAAACCGCTCGAGAGCTCCCTGGCTCTCAGGAAGATACGCACTGGAGT
The DNA here is from genome assembly GCA_963514005.1 of Raja brachyura. The sequence continues at coordinate 17,599,347 of OY740786.1, read as the reverse complement.
AACAATGCTCAACATCCAACAACTTCATTACCTGACCAAAAACCTTTGACATGAAGTACTAACCTTGGTCACTCTGCACAACCTTGGGCAAACCGAACAACGAAAAAAACTTAGTGAGAGAGTTCACAATGGCAGGGGCAGTAATGTTACGCAAAGGGACCACCTCCGGAAAGCGGGTAGACGCACACATAATTGTCAATAAAAACTTGTTGCCCACCCTTGTCCGAGGTAGAGGACCCACACAATCAACTAGAATCCGTTCAAACAGCTCCCCGACCACAGGGATTGGATATAAAGGCGCAGGAACAATTGATTGGTTCGGCTTTCCTGCCACCTGGCAAATGTGACCTGCAGTGCTGCTTCACGTCCTTTTTCAACCCTGGCCAAAATAAATTCCGTAAGATACGGTCATACGTCTTATTGACCCCCAAATGTCCACCCAGAGGTCCATCATGTGCCAAACTGAGTATCTCGTCCCTATACCGACGAGGTATCACAATATGATCAACCATGCTCCAATCATCATGCCCTGACAAATCCAAGGGAGACTACTTTCGCATCAGTAAGCCATTCCTCAGAAAATACCCCTTTGCTGTGGAATCCATATCCCCCTCAGGCACCGCGCAGTCAAACAGATCCGATAAACCTGGATCACTCTTTTGCTCCTCAACCAGCCGGTCACGTGACAGCGACACTGGCACATTTTCAGACAAGACCCCATCTTGAGATGTAGAAACACCCTTCACAACACAGGATCCATCATCCTGATCCCCAAAAATGCTCTCACTCAGGTCCACTACATCTTCAAACTTTGCCTGGCTCTCAGCCATAGCCATCAGAACTCTGCACCACCGGAACAGCCGTCACCTCAGGAGTAATGAAAACTCTACCTCCTGCCAAGTCATTCCCCAAAATCACAGAAACTCCTTCAATGGGACAACACGGCCGTAACCCAACAATTACCCCGCCTGAAACCAACTTGGACTCGAGACTTACGGTATGCAAAAGCACTACCATGTCCTCCAACCCGAATCCTACCACAGGGACACTGGACCCAACCGATGACTCACCAGAAAACGGCCAATATAAAGGACTGAGTAACACCAGTATCACGCAAGATGGATACTGGAACTCTATGACCCCCATCCTCTAGAGAAACAAAACCTTTCGTGATGAACACAGAATAATTACTACACTCATCAGATGCAGGCATCCCAGGAACCACAGGTGCTTTTTGTGTACTAACCAAAGCCACAGGCTTTGCATTTTTCTTGTGCAGGACGGGACACGACTTTAAGATGTGCCCACTCCCTTTACAATAGTGGCACACAGGACCTTCCTTAGTCCTGAAATCACCGTCAACCTTATCAGCTCGGACCTCCCCCGTATCAATGTGCTGACACTTGCAGGCACAGAAACAGCTTTGACACTGCCACTGCCGACACCATCACGATTAACCGGCTGTGCACCAAAACTATAGGATCGCCCAACTAACTCAGTTTTATGAATCAATACATACTCATCTGCTAACGCCGCGGCCTTAGACATCTACGTCACCTTCTGCTCATTAAGGTAAGTAGCAACCCTCTCAGAGGGACAGTTCTTAAAGTCTTCCATAATCATCAAGGCCCGCAGCAGCTTAAAATCCTTCACTCCTTGAGAAGCGCACCACCTGTCAAAAAGTGCCTCCTTCTCCCAAGCAAACTCCACATAAGTCTGACTATCAAACTTCCTAAAGCGCTGGAACTTCTGCCGGTACGTCTCTGGAACTAATTCATAAGCCCTTAATACCGTAGACTTCACACACTCATAGTCCTGGCTGCTGTCAACAGATAAAGACGAGTACACCTCCTGTGCTTTACCCACAAGGACGCACTGCAAGAGCAAGGATCACATGTCCCTAGGCCACTTCAAGGACAAAGCCACCCGTTCAAACACTGCAAAATACTTGTCCGCATCCTTCTCATTAAACGGGGGAACCAGGCGGATGTTCTTGCCCATATCAAACTCCCTTTCCCCAGAAGGAACTCGGGAGGCATTCAATTCCTTCTCCTGGAGCTCGAGGTGTTTCATCTGAAGCATGAGCTCTTTCTCTCTTAAGGCCCTCTCCTCCTTTTTCATTGCAAGCTCCTCCTTTTTCATTTCAAGCTCCAACTCCCTCAATCAAATGAGGTCCCCCATTTCCTGACCAGGCTGTGTAGAAGCTAGAGGACTGTCTGCCTCAGCAGGCAATACCTCACTCCTCTTCAACGCAGACCATAACTCCGACTTTATAGCCTCTTTCTTCGAATGCTTATCAATAGGCACCTTATAGCTCTCTGCCAGCAATAACAAATGCTCCTTCGTACATTTGTCAAACAATTCCTGACTAGGAGCCTCAGTAAAGTTCTCCACTTTAAACTCCATATCAAATGTAGGACCAAACCACCAGCCAAACCTTGGGCACAAATGTTACCACAAACGGAAGAGAAAAAAAAATCCCCTCACAACACAGACTTCCCCAGTCACCAGAAGCCTACCAAAAAAACCCCCAAACTGTCTAGGGTCCTCAAAGCTTAGGACGAGCCCCCATTCACCGGGGGGGGGGGGGGGGGGGGGGGGGGGGGGAAGCGCCTAACAAGGACCCATAACCCTGTTTATATAAATGGGACAATGGTGGACAGGGTCAAGAACTTCAAATTCCTTGGCATGCATATTTCCGAAGTTCTTTCCTGCACCCCGCACACTGATGCAATTATAAAGAACCTCTACTTCCTGAGAAGATTACGGAGAGTCGGTATGTCAAAGAGGATTCTCTTGAATTTCTACACAGTAGGGAGCATACAGACTGGTTGCATCGTGGCCTGGTTCGGCAATTTAAACATCCAGGAGCGGTAAAGACAGCAAAAAGTTGTGACCACTGCCCAGTCCATCACCGGCTCTGACCTCCCCACCATTGAAGGGATCTATCGAAGTTGCTGCCTCAAAAAGACAGCAGCATCATCAAAGACCCACACCATCCTGGCAACATACTCATTTCACCATTGCCATTGGGAAGAAGATACAGGATACATAACGTCCAGGTTCAGGAACAGCTTCTTCCTTACAGCCATCAGGCTGTTAAACACAACAACAAATAAGCTCTGAACCTGAACAGACTGTTCTTATTATTGCACTATATTTGTTTATTTATTGAGTATGTGTGCATGTGTATATATACACACTGAACTTTTATTCCCCCGTTATGTACTATGTTTACACATTCTGTTGTGCTGCAGCAAGCAAGAATTTAATTGTCCTATCTGGGACATATGACAATAAAACACTTTTGACTCTTGAGGTTGAGCCGAAGGGCTTGTTTCTACGCTGTATGGCTCTATGACTCCAACAGCTGGAGCAAGTTAGTGAGTCTGGCAGTATCTCTGGAGAACAGAATCTGACCAAGGGTCCCAACCCGAAACGTCACCAATCCATGTTCTCCAAAGATGCTGCCAGACACTCTACGAGTTACTTCAGCACTTTGTTTTTTTTCTGTAAACCTGCATTTGCAGTTCTTTGTGTCTAGGAGAAAGTTGGTCGTTTTCTCACTGTGTTACATTCCATCTTGTGTTTCACCTAACTAAATGTTTTGGATTTGGAATTGTTTAGGGAGATTGACATGAAAATCTATCCATGGGATATAACAGGTGGAGAGGAAGAATGTCGAAGAGTATAAATTTGATCAAGGTAGATAAAATCAGTTTGATATAATTGTAAAGTGTGGACAGAAGGAGAAGGAAAGCATAATACATTTTCCAATTAATTTTGTTCACCTACAGTAGCTAATGGATGATTTTCAGGAAAACAAAGAAAAATAGTCTCTAAAAAGACACATAGTCCTTTATATTAATAAAAAATTAGCTTACAAAATCATTGTAGAGCCAGCGTTAAGAAAAGCAGAAAATTCTTGCTAATGAATTCAAAGTCCTAACTTTGTGACACCATGTTCCCACTCTGAATCAACAAATAAACAAAGACATGGAAAATATGCCGCCATTTACAAAGTTCTGTCCATTCACGAAGTTCAGTCTGTGAAACACTGAATCAACATATCATATCATCATATATATTAAAACTCTGTGGCCGACTGCCGCCAACCGTCTGCCGCATCTCCGCCCTTTGATGTCGCGCTCCGCCGAAACAGGACCCTCGGATGCCGCCGTTTTTCCCACCTGCTCGGACGTTACACTCGCGCTTTCCCGATGGCGCTCCCCGTCACGTTTGGACGTTGTTACCTACACCGTTTTTAATAAAATCCATCCCCCCCCCCCTTTTTCTAAAATCAAACTGCTCTCACCCATAGAATGTTGGTAAACATTCCATCGTGCCATGTCACAATGCCCAAGGCTCACAGATGGCCAATCGGAACGGATCTCATTTACATCTGCCCCAGCCCCAGCCCCGCCTGATGTTCCAGCACGTTCCATTGTGTGATGTCACAATGCCATCCCTCACAAATGGCCAATCGGAATGGATCTCATTTACATCTGCCTTTGCCCCAGCCCCAGCCCCGGCCCCTCCCCCCACAGCCTGTGTGGACATGTGACTGGGGGGACATTGCCGGCTTGCGTTGCCTTGGAAACCTTTTCAAGAACATTCTTCCCCAACGGTCATTCGGACTTCGTTTCTCGACAGCGATCGATCTAAGCGCTGGATTTCTGCTGTTTTTTCATTTTTCATTTGACACGTTTGTTTTCAAAAGGTAAACATAGACGATGTTTTCAATATTTATTTATATTTTTGAATAATTCTTTTTATTAAGTTCTCCGTTATTTGCTCCGCCAAATTAACACACATTTTCCCGTTTTTTTAATATTCTCTCTTTATTTAAAGGAGTCCATTAACCCACTTTGAAGAGGTCATTGCTTTTTTCTTTGCCGATTTCCACAGTGTTTTTCAAATGTTATCTTTATTGAACAGATAATTCTTCCTTCTCTCCCCCTGCCACTTCCCTCTCTCCCCCTTCCCCCTACCCCTGTCCATCTTCCGCCACTCCCTCCCACCCCCTTCCCCCCCACTCTTCCACTTCTCTGCCCCTCCCTTCCCCCTCCCTACCCTCTCTTCCGTGCACACCCTTTTCCCCTACCCCTCTCTCCCTCTTCCACCACTCCCCCTACCCCTTTCCCCTACTATCCCACTTCCACCACTCCCCCTTCCCCCTCTCTCTCTCCCACTTCCACCACTCTCCCCCACACCACACCCTCCCTCCCTCCCCATTTCCACTTCTCTCTCCCCCATCCCCCACCTTTCCCCATCTCCCTCCCCCACCCTTCTCTCCCCCTCCCTTTCCTCCCCCTGCCCACTCTTCCCCCTCTCTCTGCTTTCCCCCTCCCTCCCCACTTTTCACCCTCCCCATACCACTTTCCCCCTCCCTCCACACTCTTCTCTCTCTCTCTCCCCTCCCCCCTCCCTCCACACTCTTCCCCCTCTCTCCCCTTCCCCTCCCACCCCTCTCTCAACCCCTCCCTGAACCCTCTCACACCTTCCCCCACCCTCCTCTCCTCCTCCCTCTCCATCTCCCTCTCTCCTTACTGCTCCCACCCCCTCTTTCTCCCACCAGTCTTCATCCCCATCTCCCCCCCACCTCCTTCCCATCGGTCTTGCACCAGTCCCTGCTACCCCTCTTCCCCTCACTCACCACTCTTCCCCTCTCCCTCCCCTCCCCACCTCTCCCCCTCTCCTTTCCCTCTCTCTCCCCCTCCTCTCTCACCTCCTTTCTCTTCACACCTCTCTCCCTCTCCTTTCACTCTTTCTCCCTCCCATTCCACTCTCTCTCCACCTCTTCCCTATCCCTCTTTCTCCCCCTCTCCTCTCCCCTCCACCTCCTTTTCCTCCCCTCTTCTCCATAACCCCTCTCCTCTCACCTTCCCCTCTCCTCTCCCCTCCCCTTCCCCTTACCGCACCCCTCTCTAACCCCCTCACCCTACCCTCAGGGACATGCTGCCCCCCCCCTACACATGTGACGAGGGGGACACTGTAACACTTCCCCCACACATGTGACTAGGGAGACACTGTACCGCTTCCCCCACACATGTGACTAGGGGGACACTGTACCACCCAATATCCCCTACACATGTGACTAGGGGTACTCTGTACCTCATCCCCCACACATGTGACTAGGGAGACCTGTACCACCTAATATCCCCCACACATGTGACTAGGGAGACACTGTACCTCATCCCCCACACCTGTGACGAGGGGGACACTGTACCTCATCCCCCACACATGTGACTATTGGGACACTGTACCTCATCCCCCACACATGTGACTAGGGGGACACTGTACCACTTCCCCCACACATGTGACTAGGGGGACCTGTACCACCTAATATCCCCCACACATGTGACTAGGGGCTCACTGTACCACTTCCCCCACACATGTGACTAGGGGGACGTGTACCACTCCCCCCCCACACATGTGATGAGGGGGACACTGTACCTCATCTCCCACACATGTGACTAGGGAGACACTGTACCACCTAATATCCCCCACACATGTGACTAGGGGACACTGTACCTCATCCCCCACACATGTGACTAGGGGACACTGTACCTCATCCCCCACACATGTGACTAGGGGGACTCTGTACCACTTCCCCCACACATGTGACTAGAGGGACACTGTACAACTTCCCCCACACATGTGACTAGGCGGACACTGTACCACTTCCCCCCCACATGTGACTAGGGGGACACTGTACCACCAAATATTCCCACACATGTGACTAGGGGGACACTGTACCTCACCCCCCCACACATGTGACTAGGGGACACTGTACCACTTCCCCCACACATGTGACTAGGGGGACTATGTACCACTTCCCCCACACATGTGACTAAAGGGACACTGTACAACTTCCCCCACACATGTGACTAGGGGGACACTGTACCACTTCCCCCCACATGTGACAAGAGGGACACTGTACCACTTCCCCCACACATGTGACTAGGGGGACTCTGTACCACCTAATATCCCCCACACATGTGACTAGGGGGACACTGTACCACTTCCCCCACACATGTGACTAGGGGGACACTGTACCACCTAATATCCCCCACACATGTGACTAGGGGGACACTGCACCACTATCCCCCACACATGTGACTAGGGGGACTCTGTACCACTTCCCCCACACATGTGTCTAGGGGGACTCTGTACCACTTCCCCCACACATGTGACTAGGGGGACACTGTATCACCTAATATCCCCCACAAATGTGACTAGGGGGACTCTGTACCACTTCCCCCACACATGTGTCTAGGGGGACTCTGTACCACTTCCCCCACACATGTGACTAGGGGGACACTGTATCACCTAATATCCCCCACAAATGTGACTAGGGGGACTCTGTACCACTTCCCCCACACATCTGACTAGGGGGATACTGTACCACTTCCCCCCCACATGTGACTTGGGGGACTCTGTACGACTTCCCCCACACATGTGACTAGGGGAACACTGTACCACCTAATATCCCCCATACATGTGACTAGGGGGACTCTGTACCACTTCCCCTCACACATGTGACTAGGGGGACACTGTACCACTTAATATCCCCCACGCATGTGACTAGGGGGACAATGTACCTCATCCCCCACACATGTGACTAGGGGGACACTGTACCACTTCCCCTACCCCTCTCCCCCTCCCTCCCCACTTTTCCACTTCTCTCTCCCTTCCCCCACCCCTCTCCCACCCCACCTCTCTCCCTCCCCCACCCTCTCTCTCCCCTCCCTCTCTATCTCCCCCACCCCTTTCCCCTACTCCTCTCTCCCACTTCCACCACTCCCCCTTCCCCCTCCCTCTCTCCCACTTCCACCACTCTCCCCTACACCTCTCACCCTCCCTCCCCACTTCCACTTCTCTCTCCCCATTACCCACCTTCCCCCATCTCCCTCCCCCACCCCTCTCTCCCCCTCCCTTCCCTCCTCCTCCCACTCTTCCTCCTCTCTCCGCTTTCCCCCTCCCTCCTCACTCTTCCCCCTCCCCTACCACTCTCCCCCTCCCTCCACTCTTCCCTCTCTCTCCCTTACTCCTCTCCCCCTCCCTCCACTCTTCCCCCTGTCCCCTTCCCCTCCCACCCCTCTCTCAACCCCTCCCTGAACCCTCTCACACCTTCCCTCACCCCCCTCTCCTCCTCCCTCTCCCCTTCTCCATCTCCCTCTCTCCTCACCACTCCCACCCCCTCTCTCCCCCACCCTCTTCATCCCCATCTCCCCCCACCTTCCCCTCGCTCTTGCACCACTCCCTGCTACCTCTCACTCATCACTCTTCCCCTCTCCCTCCCCACCTCTCCCCCTCTCCTTTCTCTCTCTCCCATCCTCTCTCACCCCCTCTCTCTCCCCACCTTTCTCCCTCTCCTTTCTCTCTTTCCCTCCCCCTCCACTCTCCCTCCACCTCTCCCCTACCCCTCTTTTTTCCCCTCTCCTCTCCCCTCCACCTCCCTTTCCTCCCCTCTTCTCCATAACTCCTCTCCTCTCACCTTCCCCTCTCCTCTCCCCTCCCCTTCCCCTTACCTTCATCCCCATCTACCCCCCACACCCACCCTCAGGGACATACTGCTGCCCCCCCCTCCCTGCAACTGCACGTTGGGGGAACAGACCCAACGGGTCTGCACTTGGTCTAGTCTTCTCTATAAAAATTGCCTGAATAGAATACCTGGCCCAAATTTCCACAACCCTCGAATGCAAAGACACGATTTCATTCTGGAGAAAGATATGGGAAATACAGAAATATGGATTCCCCAGTTTGATATAAGATTAACTGTAAGATTGTGGACTGATATAAATTAGTAAAATTAAAACATTTAAACAATTATGTCAAGAGTAATTACATAGCTCAATGATTGGTGAAGGCAGATACGATGGTGGCATTTAAGAGGCTTTTGATTAGACACATGGATATGCAGGGAATGGAGGGATATGGATCACGTACAGACAGAAATTGGTTTAATTTGGCATCATGTTCAGCACAGAAATTATGGGTTGAGGGGCCTGTTCTGTGCTGTATCTTTCTGTATCAGTGGTGAGTGCTTGGAACACGCTGCTGGGGGTGGTAGTTGAAGCAGATACGTTAGTGGCATTTTAAATACTTTTGAATGGGCATATGGATATGCAGGAAATGTTGGGATATGGGTTATGAGCAGGTAGATAAGTGATTGTGTTGACATTGTGATCGACTCAGATGTTGTGGGCTGAAGGGCCTGTTCTTGTGCTCCACTGCTGTCTCAGTATTCTATGTTCCAAGGGGGATACATTCTCAATACTAATACTAGCATTGTTACAAAACCTACCATCAGCAGCGCTCCAGATCTGCCACTGCCTGTGCGTGCGATTCCGGAGGCTGGGGGGGGGGGGGGGGGGGCGGGATTAAAATGCAGGTTTGTATTGGTTGTATTTGCTCGGACTACAAGTTGATGAAAACAATTTGTTCTGCACTTCCGTTCCCGTTTTTTTTTTAAAGTTGCTGGTCGATTGCATCATTGGATTGAAGTTAAACGTGACTTCTAACGCCTTCAACATCACGGATCAAAATCAACATCAAGGACTTCCACAACAGGACAAAACAAAAGTTATATAATTTATTTAACATCTTACCTTGCATTTTGGTGTGGTTTCATTTTTTTCTGATGATTCGAAATATGCTATTTAGTGTCTTGCCTGCCGATATCGGGGGGCTTAAATCATGGCAGCGGCCATATTCCAATCTATCACAATCCACTCTCAAGATAATTAAATTCATTATTATTTTGCACAATCATGTCATAAGAACACATAATTCATCTATATTTTGTGTTATTGTCTATCCATGATCAATATTCTCGTACTAAATATTTGATTGAAAAATTCTAGTTTTTAGTTTTTAGTCAGGTTTAGTATGAAAATATTGATCATGGATAGACAATAACACAAAACATAGGTAATTTAGATATTCTTATGACATGATTGTGCAACAAAAATAATGATTTTGATTATCTTGAGAGTGCATGTTTGTGGATTTTGAATAAATGTAAAACGACCCTTGCCTGCAGCAGTTATAAATAGAGCCAGGATGTTTAGGCACTAAAAATCTCTGAAATAAACAGGTAAAAGACAAAATAAAATTCCAAAATTGCACGAGAAAGGCATTTATTGACAAAGCATGACTAGCATTTTGTTCAAATTATCTGGTGTTTAACTATGCCGTCTGTCAGACAGAATATGCTTCAGTTGTGAAAAACATGTTTCTACCCCAGCTGAGGTCACTGGTACATTCCTGAAACAAGCTACAAACTTTACATTCATGTTGTTAAAGAAGGAACTGCAGATGCTGGAGAATCGAAGGTTACACAAAAAGCTGGAGAAACTCAGCGGGTGCAGCAGCATCTAAGGGGCGAAGGAGATAGGCGACGTTTCGGGTCGAGACCCTTCTTCAGACTGGTCAGGGATCAGGGAAACGAGAGATATAAACAGTGATGTGGAGAGATAAAGAACAATGAATGAAAGATATGCAAAAAAGTATTGATGATAAGGGAAACAGGCCATTGTAAGCTGTTTGTGGTGTGAAAATGAGAAGCTAGTGCGACTGGGGAGGGGGGGGGGGGAGATGGAGAAGGAATGTCAGGGCCCGAGGGCTGAGGGAGAGGTGGGGAGGGGTGGGGGCAGTCTGGGTTAACAGAATTGAGAAAATTCAATGTTTAAGCCCAGAGGATGCAGACTCCCCAAGCGGAATATGAGGTGCTGTTCCTTCAACTTGCGGCGTTGCTCACTCTGGCCGTGGAGGAGGACCAGGACCGAAGGTCGGATACGGAATGGGAGGGGGAGTTGAAGTGCTGAGCCACCGGGAGGTCGGGTTGGTTATTGCGGACCGAGCGGAGGTGTTCGGCGAAACGATCGGTGAGACCAGCCTCCGCTTGGTCTCACCGATGTAGATCAGCTGGCATCTGGAGCAACGGATGCAGTAGATGAGGTTGGAGGAGGTGCAGGTGAACCTCTGTCGGACTTGGAATGACTGCTTGGGTCCCTGAAAGGAGTGGATGGGGGAGGTGAAGGGACAAGTGTAGCATCTCTTGCGGTTGCAAGGGAAAGTGCCCGGGGAAGGAGTGGAGCGGGAGGGAAGGGAAGAAATGATTCATGTTGATATCTTCTGCATTACTACCTTTGAGAAATTCAGCTTTGTTTTGTGCTTCTTCAAGATCTTTGTTAGCTAAAATCCCCCTCTCACATTTTCTTTGTATGTCTTTACCTACATCGCCAGGAACTTTAGGTATAAAGTACAGCAAGTGAAGATGTAAACAATGGAGCAATAGTTGCGCTTTTTGACCTCCAATACTTCCAATGTCAAGAAATATTCCTTTGATGGTTGACCTGCCTCCAGTTTACCGATGACCATATTGGCACATATATCCCCACAGCATTGGTTGTCTCGTCTATTGAGATCCATATTTTGATGCATGTAACTTCATCTCTAATTTTCTGCACAACAATGTTGAAGTTGCTGTCAACTTAATTTTTCTGTAATGATGACAATAGGTTCCTTTGTGTATTTCCCTAAAAAACCTCTGAGAGATTTGTTTTCCAATTTCCACAGTGGAATTCCAGCATCAATGAATGCTTTGCACAGATCACTCGAAAACTCAGATTTGCGATTGGAGCCAGCAGTAAATGTTGTGAGGGGCCAAGCTTGCGTATTTCCTATCTTCAGTTTCTCTGCCGTCGACTCTGCCACGTTTAGCTGTCTGTACATGCTGGGAGACTAAATATTTCTTCTCTTGATTCGCTGCTTTCTGACATGCTTTGCAAAACTGCACACAGTAGAAAATATATCACTCCTGTACACTCTCACCAAATCTAGTGTGGCGGCGCGACTCACGTTGCAGCGGCCCCTACAGCCTGTCTGTCTTTTTTTAATTTTTTGTCTAGTTAAATGTAGTTGTTTGTGTTTTTTTGGTACTGTTTCTAACTGTGTATATGTCGGGAGTGGGGGGGAGGGGGAAATTTTTAAAATCTCTTCTCTGCACAGGAGACCCGACTTTTTCCCTGTCGGGTCTCCGTTGTCGTTGGGGCCTAGCACCGTGGAGCGGCCTCCAACTGCGACGACCTGGGGGCTCCAGTCTCAGAGCCTGCGGGGCTGGCCGGCCTCGGAGCGTGGGGAGCGGTGGTTGCTCGCTGCTGCGGCTCGACTCCGGAGCTCCAGCTCCAGCTGCGGCCCGACTATGGAGCTCCAGCTCCAGCTGCAGCTGCAGATTACTGCCGGTGGACAGTCGGGATATCGGGAGCTCGCAGGTCCGGTTGGGAAACCGCTCTCCGGAGCTCCCGCAACACAACTTCTCCAGCCCGTGTCACGGGGTTGGAACGACCCTGAGCGGGGCTGTACATCGCCCGGTGCGGCTTTAATGGCCGCGGGACTTTCCAGCGCCCGCCGGGGGCTCCATCTTTGTGACTTTTACGCCTAGAGCGCGGCCGTACATCGCCCGGCGCGGCCTCAATGGCCGTGGGACTTAACATCGCCCGCCTGGGGCTTCGAAATCGGGAGAAGAATGGTGCGGGGGAGAGAGAAAAACTTTGCCTTCCATCACAGTGAGGAGGAGATGCACTGTGATGGATGTTTGTGTGAATTGAATTGTTTGTGTGTTTTTTTAATGAATTGTTCTGTTTGTATGGCTTGTAGAAACGGAGTTTCGTTTGAGCCTCTCTGAGGTTTGAATGACAAGTAATAAAATCTAATCTAATCTAATCCAAATCGTTCAGTTTTTTACAAGGGGTTCATGACTTTAGGCATTTTGATGGTTGCAGGGGTAGATCCTACAGGAGCGGGGCCAGGTACAAGCTGAGAAGAGGAATCAGAGCCACCAAGGAAAGGTACTCTGAGAAGTTGAGGAGCAAGTTCTCAGCAAATGACTCTTCTTCAGTGTGGAAGGGCTTGCAAGAAATCACAAGCTACAAGAGAAAAAAACCCCGCTCCTTGGGCAATTGTCAGCTGACCAATGACCTGAATTAGTTCTACTGCAGGTTCAATTAACCCTGGTACCCCACACCCCATCCCCAACCAAGACTTCACACCTACTCACAGCTTGACTCCAGTTTGAAAAGACTAGATCCTTCCCCACCTACACCTCCCCAATCATTACTTCATACTATGGAAGTTATTTAGAAGAATACATAGCAGCACTTAATTAAAACATTTATCGTAGCAGCAGATGTCAGCTAATTTATGTAATCAGACATCAGCTTATTTTACTTAGCCTCACGTGATTGTTAGCTATTTACCAGCACTTAATTAAATCATTTATCCAGTAAACAAGACAGTAAACAAGTTGCTTATTTTTACATTTGCATCTTTGTACTCTTAATAAATACATTTGCATCTTTGTACTCAACTTATAAACTAGTATGTAACATTATAATATAGTGTGTGTAACCTTGGCTGTAGCTAGAAAATAAGGGTGGCTAAGTAGACATAGCTGGGAGATTAGAGTAACAGTCGGAAGTTAATGGTGGCGAGACAGAGAATATTAGAATCGAAGATAGATTGATGCCAAGGAGTGCAGCATGCACGATAAGGTAGAAAAGATATGGCTGTAAAACTGTAATAAAAAGCAGCCTGTTTCTGTAATCGGAGAGCAATTAGAGAATGGACAGGCGGTCATCTCTTAATATTCCAGCTGATGTTTGCAAATAAAGGCTTTCGTCTTCTTGAAGAATTCTCCGTGTCTGTGTCATCTTATCCAACCCTGCTCGCAGCGCCAATTTTGTCGTGGTTAAGAGACTCAGGGTTGGATAAGATGACACATGCACGTTGAATTCTTCAAGAGGACGAAAGCCTTTATTTGCAAACATCGGCTGGAACATGCACGCCTTTCGCATCAATCTACTCTTCGATTCAAATATTCTCTGTCTCGCCACCATTAACGTCCGACCTTGGTTCAGTCTTATTAAATTTTACATTTCCCCTCATATCTCTTCCTCCTTTGCCACCCTTAATTGAATTGAATTGAATTACCTTTATTGTCATTCAGACCTTTTGATCTGAACGAAATTTCATGCCTGCAGTCATACATATATAAAAATAACAACGCCACACAATAAACACAAATTTAACATCCACCACAGTGAGTTCACCAAACACCTCCTCACTATGGTGGAAGGCAAAAGTCTTAGAGTCTCTATCTTCTTCCCTCCTTGTTCTCCCTCTGCACTGAAGAGATCCAAGCCTCCGATGCTGCCGTCCACCAGGCCCGCGCCGAGCCTCCGAAACCGGGCCGCCACCGCTGTAGCCGGAACGCCGGAACACCGCCACAGGGCCCGCCGCCGGAACGCTAGCATCCCCGAAAGCCAGGTCGCCACCGCATCCCTGAAGCCAGGTCGCCACTGGGGCACCGCAGCCCCGAAAGCCAGGCCGCCGGAACACCACTGGAGCACCGCAGCTCCAAAACCAGGTCGCCGCTGAAGCTCTGAAGCCATGCCGTCGCTGCTGGAAGCTGGAAGGCCGCCAGCTCCGCCAGCTCCGCCATTTGGGCCTCAGCACAGACAGAGATGGTGACGGGGGACACGACAAGAAAAGTCGCATCCCCACGAAGGGAGAGTCTAAAACCCCGTTTCTCCCACCCTCCCCCCCCCACACACACATACACAACCTAATAAACCAAAAATAATCACTAAAGACAGACACGAAGACAAAAATAAAATAAAAAACAGACGGACTGCAGGTGAGCCGCAGCTGCCAAGCAGCGCCGCCACTTCCGGAACTTTCTCCTCTTAAATTCGAACTGTTACTCTAATCTCCCAGCTATGTCTACTTAGCCACCCTGAGATGATGCATGCAAACTAACCGAACTGAGTCTCTTAACCACGACAATACCTACTTACAGCATGACTCCAGTCTGCAAAGACTGAACCTTTTCCCATGCACCCCTCTCCATTCACCACTTAACACCTGATTACAGCTGGGTTTCTCCCTGGTGCTGTAAATTTTCTTGTAAGTTACATTAAATTGGCAAAAAAGGCTGATTTAGGCACTCAATCGTGAAAAAGGCATTATCTTCCTGAAATCATCAAAAAATACTTGAAGGCACATGGCATTTATGGCAAAATCCTGGCTCGAGTAATTTTTTGGAGAATTAAACATTAAATTCCTTCCATTGGCATAGAAATTCATGACAAAGTGAGATTTAAAAATCATGTTTTATTGTGAATTCTTGTGTGAATGGGATCAGTTTGTTATTTGGATACTTTGGTGATTAAAAACATATTTTTAGCCTTTTCTTAAGAATGGGATAGATATTTAGATCTAGTAATTGAATTTAGATGAATTTGTTGACTGATGAAAATGATTTTGTTGTTGGGTATTTCCTATTTGTTTTAATGTTACAATAATATTAAAGTTCTGATCTTGAGAATATAACATTTTTGAAATTTCAACGCTGTCTGGGTGTTTATTACTATTTCCGTCACAACGGTCAATTTTGTATTTATCTACAATTAGGTATCTAGCTAATTATATGCTTTAATTTCAGGTCATCCAAATAAGATGTATTATATTTGTTTCAGAATGCTTCAATCTATAATAGCTGAAAATTTCATTCAGTTCTCTTATTTTTTAAGAAAGTTATGGGCTTTTATGTCAATTGACTGTCCTCGATCACAGCTTTTGTGTAAGTTAATGGAAAAGCAATAGGGAACAAGATGCTAATTTCCGAGTATGAAAATTACCATAGCAGGGAGTGGCGAACGGCTTCATCTCTGGTAGCGTCTTGTGACATCATTGTAACGGAGGGAGATGTGGGGGTAGAGGGAGGGAGAGAGAGTGGGGGGGAGAGAGAGGGGGGGAGAGAGAGAGGGGGGGGAGGCCCGAGCCCAGCCGAGGCGCGAGTCGACCAAAGGAGCACAGGTTGGGCTGCCGCAGTCTTCAGCTATGATCATTGGTCTTCAGTCGACCAGCTGACTTTTGAATAACGGGGGGAGGGGGGAGCTGTGGGGGAGGTGACATCACTTGCAGCGCAAGCAGACGGCAGGCAGGCAGATCCATTGGGACGTCATCAGCGAAAAACAGGGGTTTTGATTTCAAAGTTTTATCATATTTGTGAACTTTTTCATTAAAAACTCGAAATAAAGCACAAAATTTTCAGATAAGCCCAGACTCCAGGGGGTAAATCTCTACCAGAATATATTTTTAAAATTCCGTTAGCGCGTCGTTTTTTCGAGAAGATGTGACAACACACAAACAAATACACACACACATATCCAAGATCAGAGTTTTATAATTATAGAGATACTAGATCAAGTGGGACCCATTGGGCCCCGTTCCCCCAATGCAATATTCCACCACTCACACATTTCCCAAACGCATCGATTCCCCAACGCAACATTCCACCACACACCCATAGCCCCCAACTGCGCAGGCGCGGCTCATTTCCCTTCATACCCAACACTCCCTCCCCTTCTCCTCACACCCCGTCTTCCTTCCCCTCTCCGCCTCCCCACACCCACCCTCACCTCTCCCTCCCTCTCCTTTCCCCTACCCTCAATCACTCCCTCCCTCCCTCCCTCCATAACCCCTCTCCCCTCCCTACTCCTCTCCCTCTATCTCCCTGCTCCCCCACTCCTCACCTCTCCCCCATCCCACTCCCCCACTAAACACAATTTTTAAATAACATTTCTCCTCCTCTCCCCAACTCCCTCCCTCCCCTTACAACAATGTGACAAATCTCTTGTTGCATTGGGAGTCAATAGACAATAGACAATAGGTGCAGGAGTAGGCCATTTGGCCCTTCGAGCCAGCACTGCCATTCAATGTGATCATGGCTGATCATCCCCAATCAGTACTCCGTTCCAGCCTTCTCCCCGTATCCCCTGACTCTGCTATTTTAAGAGCCCTATCTAGATCTCTCTTGAAAGCATCCAGAGAACCCACCTCTGAGGCACAGACGAGGCTCTCCTCCTCCCCTCCCCATTCTCTCCCTCTCCTCTCCCTCCCTATCCATTCCCCTACCCCATCACCTCCTCCCTCCCTCCATAACCCCTCTCCCCTCCCTACCCCCCTTTGTGTCATTGTGAGGTGGAAGCTGCTGTGTTTTTTTTAATGGATATTCTAATAATGTAAATGATATCCCATTGTGATGTCATTGTGGGGTAGAACACTCCTGACGGGCAATTTATGTAAATGAGATCCCATTGTGACATCATATCCATTGTGACGTCATAAGCTGCTAACTGCCAGTGCAAATGGAAAAGATTGTTTCAGTGGGGTTTTGTACAGTTTAAAATGTCAATAACTTGTAAATATACCATCAATCTGAATGAAAATTGATACAATACACCCCAGGACAAAAATTCGCCAGGGGCACAAGGTGGGCTAAAATTGTAGCGCTATTGTGCACTGTTTTGGCATAATTCAGGACATCACAGACACAGACAGAATCACAGACAGAATAACAAACAAGATGAGAGTTTTAGTAATATATATAGATAGATATCCCCTTGTTCAAAATTCTTTCACTAATGGAACCATCTCAATATTTACTCTGTTGTGGCTCCTAAAAACATTTTATATGTTTTAATAAAATCACCCTTCATTCTTTTAACACTAAAGAATGTAGATGCATTAGTTTCCACTTGTCACTGGAAATAGTCTACTTTGCAAATATATCCTTCCCTAAATAAAGGAATCACAATTGTGCACAGTACAATTGTGGCTTCAACTATATCCTGTACAGCTGCAATAGTAGCTATTCTTATTTATAAACTCCAACCCTCTTGTAATAAAGGCTGATAAGCTATTTGCTCTCCTAGCCATTTGTAATTGTCATAACCACATAATCAAATGAAAAATAACAAATGAATAAAAAACTAAATATTACTTTCCTATTATTTTGCCTGTCTTCTTTGCATCTCAACCACAACCTCTCAAATCCATCAAGAAATTCAGCCTCTGTCTTCCTTGTATCTTAATCATTTTAATTTTTGTT
Organism: Raja brachyura; assembly: GCA_963514005.1. The sequence goes on along the minus strand of OY740786.1, from coordinate 17,581,385 downwards.
TCATCTGAAAATAGATTACTAATGGGATTCCAAAGGAAAAGGAACAGAATACCTTTGAAAAACTCTTATCGTAACAAAACAGGCAACGAGTTGTAATTCTTTGTGACTACATGATGGGTCTATGCTATGGGAAATCATCCAGTCCCATTGCTTCAGACCAGAAGAAAGATAATACAGAGGCTGAGGATGTAGAAAGCACAAGAAATCTGCAAAGCATTGTTGAAGAAAACCTTTTAAGGACAAGGATGTCTACTGTTAATCCCATGGCAGAATTGAATATTATCAAGCCCAACACCGAATTCTATTCCACAGCATCTAATGAGAAGATTATGGAATCAGTCTCCTATGTTAATGAAAATGATGGTATAGAGCTAATAGATATTGATTGAATCACCTCTGTAAGTACGGAATTGTATTTAAAGTGGGGCTCAAGATGTTTTTGTTACATTTTTTCAATCAAAGTTATTTTTAATGGTTTAAAACATGCAATTGATTATGAAATATGCAAATGACTTTGGTTCCATCACTTAAATGTGCACCATTAAGTAAGTGGACATTCTGATATGGAGGAGGCTCTGTATCATTGAAAATACTATTCCAGTTAAAGTTCTCTTCCTTGTCAGGTGAATGTTAAAGATCCTCCATCTTTAAAATTGTGAAAAGGTCTATCTGTGTGTGGATCACTTTTGGGCAATGTCCAGCTTGAAAAAAAAAAATCGGATTTGACATGTACATTGATGCACTTAGCTATATTTTCGTACCTCTGAACCTCTACCCTATCTTCGGTTTGTCACACTGCTGCTCTGACATCCAGCAGCTATTTCCTTCAATAAATATTATGATGGCAGAAGCCATTGTTCTAGTTTTCATTCCCCTTATGCAAAGATCTGCCTTGGGTGCAAGGCACTCAAGTAAAGCAAAAACAGAAAAACATTGCATTTATTTATGACCTTCCATCCATTTCAGAATGCCCACAGCATTTTACGGTCAATAAAGTGGAATCATTGCTGTAATGCACACTGCAAATTCCAACAAAGAGGACTATGATTTAATTTGCTTGAGAATATTGATTGACAGATAAATAAACCCAAGATGTAGCCCGCCAGAGAGCAGATGGAAAGGACACTTTTAACAATACAGCATTCCATCAATTGTGCCAGCCTGCCCTTTCCACGACATTTCCTGGACCAAATTCAGAGCAGCGCACACGCTTCGAATTTTGAAATCAGCACTCCCTGGCTCTCCCAAGCCTCCCGCTTACCACTTCATCATTTAACAATCCCATGTAGTGGAAAAGGGCAAGCACAAGGCGGAACACTCGCATTTGCACCAGTTCTCCGGTGTTACGAAGGTCGAGCGGTTTTGCTCGCACTTCGTATCAGGCCCCTCATTTCTGCAAAGGTAAAGCGGGGTTGGTCGCATTTTGCATTGGACCTCCAGTTTTGGAGCGGTAAAGTGGAGTTGCTTGTGCCAGCGCCACAAAGAAAATATTTGGATCTCACCCTCACTGTTTGTGCGACGAATGCAGACTGTAGAAGGTCCCTGACTGTCACCTCCTCTTTAGTTCAACAGTTTGAAGAAGAGTCCCAACTCAAAATGCCATCTATCAACGATAGATGGCCGATTAGGAAAAGGGGAGATGCAGCGCGACCTGGGTGTCATGGTACACCAGTCATTGAAAGTAGGCATGCAGGTACAGCAGGCAGTGAAGAAAGCCAATGGTATGTTAGCTTTCATAGCAAAAGGATTTGAGTATAGGAGCAGGGAGGTTCTACTTCAGTTGTATAGGGTCTTGGTGAGGCCACACCTGGAGTATTGCGTACAGTTCTGGTCTCCGAATCTGAGGAAGGACATTATTGCCATAGAGGGAGTGCAGCGAAGGTTCACCAGACTGATTCCTGGGATGTCAGGACTGTCTTATGAACAAAGACTGCATAGACTCGGTTTATACTCTCTAGAATTTAGGAGATTGAGAGGGGATCTTATAGAAACTTACAAGATTCTTAAGGGGTTGGACAGGCTAGATGTAGGAAGATTGTTCCCGATGTTGGGGAGGTCCAGGACAAGGGGTCACAGCTTAAGGATAAGGGGGAAATCCTTTAGGACCGAGATGAGAAGGATTTTTTTCACACAGAGAGTGGTGGGTCTCTGGAATTCTCTGCCACAGAGGGTAGTTGAGGCCAGTTCATTGGCTATATTTAAGGGGGAGTTAGATGTGGCCCTTGTGGCTAAGGGGATCAGAGGGTATGGAGAGAAGGCAGGTACGGGATACTGAGTTGGATGATCAGTCATGATCATATTGAATGGTGGTGCAGGCTCGAAGGGCCGAATGGCCTACTCCTGCACCTAATTTCTATGTTTCTATGTTTCTATCCATTTTTTAAATTCTGAATAGTTTATGTTGGGGGGAAATAAATCCTTCCACGGATGCTGCCAGACCAGCGGTGTTCATCCAGCACTTTATTCATTAAACTAAACTAGATTATTTGTGATTTATTTCTATGTTCCCTCATTTTTTGCTCGCTTGTGGATTGTGCAGTGTTAATATTTGTTTCCAAATCGTGTTGATTGTTGAACAATGCCTCTTCTTGCACCAGAGTCAATGTTATCAACTCAACTAATATTTATAACGTGCATTGTTGTCATTTAGCATGTTGACAAGCGTCAGTTAATTGAGAAGGTGGACGCTATGAACCTGTCTGAGATATTTGTAATTTTTTTTCTATGTTCCTCTATTTCTTACTTATGAATTATAAACTGTTGTAATTTCCCCCCCCCAAATGTGTTGATTGTTGAAAAATGCCTCTCTTTGCACCAGTCAATTAAACTCACCTAGTATTTATACCGGGGATTTGGTGTAATTTGGCGTGTTAACCAGTGCCAGTTAATTGAGAAGCTGGACGCTATGTAGGTTATAATACGAGGGGACGCTATGCATGACCTTTAACCCCCCCTCCCTCATTGTTTGTCTGTTGTGAAGCGTGTGGCGTAACCGGGCAACCGATGTCATGGTGGGTGGGTGCCTAACGGTCGTGCTTTTGTTGCAACGTGAATGAAAGCGTGGATTAAATCGTAGCCCGGCTTCTTGCAAATTGAACGAGGAGGGGAGAACATTTGAACCGACTCTCACCAGAACCAGGCCGATCGGATCCCGTGGTTTCGTCCCGGGTAAAGTTTTTCTTCTTTCTCCCTCCCTCACACTATCTCTCTCTCTCTCTCTGTCGCTCTCACTCACCGTGACCGGGCGTTGATTGGTCAGAGCGACTCGGCAACAGCGGAGAGGGAAATTATTTGGTTGGCTGACGCTCGGGCCTTTGTGGATGCTCGATTGCCATTGGTGGAACCGTGGAGCGGGAGGGAGGGAGCGAGCGAGCGGCGGCGCCTTCGCTCAGAGAGAGAGCGTCGCCTCTTCATGAGCATCCACAGGTTGTCCTCTGGGAAGAGTTGGAGGTGCGTTTGTGTAAGGAAGGAACGGCAGGAGTCACTCAGGTGGGAAAGGTGGCATCTCTGGAGAAAAAAATAAAAGGAGAAGGGTCTCACCCATTCCTTCCCTCGAGGGATGCTGCCCGTCCCGATGAGTTACTATAGCATTTTTGGGTCCACCTTTGGAGGTGGGTTTGTATAAGGGAGGAACGGCATGTGCTAGTGGTTTACAACCGAATATGGACATAAAAAAGCTGGAGTAACTCCGCGTGACAGGGCTGGCTGCATCTCTGCACCGCGACCCGAAACGTCACCCATTCCTTTTCTCCAGAGATGCTGCCTGTCTCGCTGAATTGCTCCAGCATTTTGTGTCTCTTTGGAGGTGCGTTTGTTGTGTCTCATTGCTGCCATTCTGTTACAAAAGGGCGAGAATTGGACGGAGGGAAAAGCATAGATGTGTGACTGGTCTGGAGCTATGCGAGGTTGTTTTGTTTTTGTGTGGCTATAAGTTTATATTTATGTGTGTGTTTACGCCTCTCTCCTGACTCCGGGCCTTTCTCTCCCCTCTCTCCAGTCCTGATGTCACAAAGCCACGCAACCTGTTGTCTGCGTGACAGCAGCGAGCTGGACGTCAGGTTTTGGGGTGGGGAGGGTGGGAAATAGGGGATGACTTTTTTTAAAGCGCCCTGGAAATAGCGAGGGGTTTTATTCGCAAGAAACCCGATAACGTATCCCAAATTCACCCTGGAGAACACACGGCTCTCTCAGCAGCATGTCTTCAGAGTTGCCTACGCGGAGGTGGAGTTGGGCAGCCTCTGACTTAAAGGTAAAACTAAACTGCTGGAGATACTAGGTATCTTGATATTAGCAACAATCAATTTGAATATGCATTATATCCTCAACAGCAAATGTGTATCGACTAGTCTTTAAGGTAAAGCTTTTAATTGGGTTATTAGAGTAACCAACACGTATGGAAGTAATTATCCTTGGATATATTCATCAAGGACCAAATTCGCCCTGGTCACTCCCTCTTCTCAAGGACCAGGCTCACCCTGGTCACTCCTCCTTCTCCCCTCTCACATCAGGCTAGAAGTACAGACGTTTGAAAATACATACCTCCAGATTTGAGGACAGTTGACAGCTGTTAGCAGGCAACTCTCATCAGTTAGTGTGGTCCTGGCATCCCATCTTCCTTATTGGAGACCTTTAAACTATCTTTAATCGGATTGTAACTTGCACTAAATATTGTACCCTTTATCTGTGCACTGTGGATGCTTGATTGTAATCAGGTATAGACATATAGTGCTGGAGTCAGGGACTCAGACACAGGATCAGGCAGCGTCAATAGAGAAAAAGGATAGGTGACATTTTGGATTGCAACCCTTCAGTCATGTATGGTCCTTTTTTTGACTGGATAGCAGGGTAGCACGGTGGCGCAGAGGTAGAGTTGATGCCTTACAGACCCAGGTTCGATCCTGACCGCGGGTGCTGCCTGTACGGAGTTTGTATGTTCTCCCCATGACCTGCGTGGGTTGTCTCTGCATGCTCTGGTTTCCCCCTACACACCACAGATGCGCAGGATTGTAGGTTAATTGGCTTCAGTAAAATTATAATTTGTCCCTGGTGCATGTGTAGGATAGTGTTATTGTGTGGGGATCGCTGTTGGCGCAGGACCTATTTCCGCGCTATATCTCTACTTCAAGCTAAACTCAAAGCTTTTCACTGTACCTTGGCGCTCGTGACAATAATAAACTAAACTTCCAAACTTTTAAATTACAAGTTTTTAATGTAAAATGTAGACTTTTTAAAAAGACATCAAGATTTTGCATAACAATCAAATGAAAAATTCATAAAAGTCCATTAATTGCCATAGCAACTGTGTACTCCTGTGATTGTTTTTCCAGTTCAAATAGGGAACTTCCTCCTGAAAAGTAAATTTGTATGGAATGTGAACCCACTTAACCAACTGTCAACTGAAATTTTAATTGCTCCTTTTGTGTAAACGAGGTATCACAAGACTATGAGAGGGTGCCTAAATCTGAAAATGCAATCATGTTGCTACACCAAAGAAATCATTGTGTAGTTTGCAGTTGTTAATGTTATTTTGGCTGCTTTACATTAGTAAAGATGGAATAACTGTACAAATTTCATTTTGCTGGACCAAATGTGAGATAATACGAGTTCAAATCTACAAAAGTCACCCGATTAAATCGGGTAAATGTATTTCTTGATTTTCTCCACATAATCACTAGATGTTATAGACTTAGAAAGATTAAGAAGAGAAAATTTGCGTATATCGAGTTTTGTATATTTTGCCGATTTTGCAAAAAGTGTTTAATTTGAATTAGAGTTCACAATACCGAACTTTACAAAATCTTTTTAAAATACAAACTTGTTTGCATGTATTGTGTTTGATATGTTGGAAAGAAGAGAGCAGTGGATTAAATGTGCATTTTAGCATTACAGTTAAGAAATATTGTCTTTAAGTAGGTTGGGAAATATATGAATATTATGATTACGGGAAGGACAAAAGGTTGGATAGATTAGATTTTTGAGGGAAAGAACTGCACATGCTGGTTTAAATTGAAGGTAGACCCAGAATGCTGGCCTAACTCAGTGAGCGGGACAGTGATAAAATGTCGTCGGAGACAGTAAGACTGGTGGGAGAACTGGGGGGGGGGGGGGGGGGGAGGAAGTATGGAGAGAGAGGGAAAGCAAGGGCTACTTGAAGTTAGAGAAGTCAATGTTCATATCGCTGGGGTGTAAGCTATCCAAGCAAATATGAGATGCTGTTCCTCCAATTTACCCTGGGCCTTACTCAGACAAAGGAGGAGGCCTAGGACAGAAAGGTCAGATTGGGAGGGGGAGTTGCAGTGCTGAGCAACCGGGAGATCAGGTAGGTTAAGGTGGACTGAGCAGAGGTGTTCGGCGAAACGATCGTCGAGCCTGCGCTTGGTCTCACCGATATATAGGGGTTGTCACCTGGAATGGGATACAGTAGATGAGTTTAGAGGAGGTGCAAGTGAACCTCTGCCTCACTTGAAAAGACTGTCGGGGTCCTTGGACGGAGTCAAGGGGGGGGATGTAAAGGGACAGGTGTGCATCTCCTGCGGTTGCAGGGGAAAGTACTGCAACAGTACTGCAAAGTACTGGGGAGGGGGTGTTTTGGATGGGAAGGGACGGTCTGACTCGGGCGTTGCGGAGGGAACGGTCTCTGCGGAAAGTAGAAAGAGGTGGTAGTGGCGAAAATGTTGGAGGATTATGTGCTGTAGGCGATGGCTGATGGGGGTGGAAGGTGAGGACAAGTGGGACTCTGTCCTTGTTACGAATGGGGGGAAGGGGTGCCAGCGGGATATAGAGGAGATCCTAGTGCGATCCACATCTATAATGTAAGAGGGGAACCCCAGTTCCCTAAAGAATGAGGACATCTCCAATTACCTGGTATGGAAAACCTCATCCTGGGCACAGATGTGGAGTAATCGGTGGAACTGGGAGTAGGAGATAGAGTCCTTGCAGGAAGCAGGGTGGGAAGAAGTGTTGTCTAGATAGTTTTGGTAGTCAATGGGTTTGTAATAGATGTCAGTCGAAAGTCTGTCTCCTGTGATGGAGATGATGAGATCTAGAAACGGTAGGGAGATGTCGGAGATGGTTCAAGTGAATTTGAGTGCAGGATGGAAATTAGTCGAAGTTGATGAAGTCAGTGAGTTCTGAAGGAGTGCAGGAAATAGCAACGATGCAGTCATCAATGTAGCGGTGGTAGAGTTTGGGATAGGGCCAGTGTACGCCTGGAGCAGTGATTGTTTGACATGCCCTACAAAGAGGCAGGCATAGGTGGGGCCCATGCGATTGCCCATAGCTATGCCTTGGATTTGGAGGAAGTGCGAGGAGTCGAAGGAGAAGTTAAGGGTAAGGACCAACTCTGCTAGGCGGAGGAGAGGGTTAGATTTTTGAAGCTGAATTTGAAGAGTTGAATTTCGTTGTGGTTGCGTGGAAGGTGAAGGTAAGTGGAGTTTTGAGGTAGCAGGGGATTGAAGATGGAAAACAGAGTCTGAATTGTAACAGTCCGAGGAGAGAGAGAGAGGGGGTTTGTGAGATGAAGAGTATTCTAGTTGAGTGATGAGGCAAAGAGATGCTTGAAGGAGAAAATTCTAAAGTTTCCCCCTAACCCAGGGTCGTTTGACATTTGAAGATTTGTTAGGTTGTCAGTGGCTCTGTAATATACTGTAGTTCTTTTAACGGTAGGCCAAAATTTGAAGGCAAAAATATAATTGGTAGTGATCTCATATGCCTGCTGCCCTTGTTTTTAATATTAGAGGTGAACAGTTTGGAAAATGCTTTCTGGAGTTTAAACAAGTGACTGGTACAATTTGTAGATGGTAAACGATAATGTAATGATGACACAAGGAATGAACGTTGAATGTGATGGACGGGGTGCCAATTAAGGCTTTGATCAGAATAGTGCTGCTCTAGGCCTGTATATTGGTGCAGCTCATGTCCTGACGAGAGGATATTCCACTGTGCACTGACCAATTCATGGTAGATGGTATTGGGTTTCAGGTGGTAAATTATTTATTGTTGGGTATCAAGCTTATGGCCTGCTCTCATCAACACTATTTTAATTATGTGTGGTCCGATTGAGTATCTGGGCAAGAACGCCCACCACACACCCAAATCAAAATGTGTATGTGGGGGGGGGGGGGGGGGGGGGGGGGGGGGGGGGGAGAGAGTTTGGGGCTCAACAATTGAATCAAAAGCTGGCTGAATGTATTTGGCTGAATGTATGTTTCCTTTGGGATACTATTCTCCAGCACTATATTCCTCCCATGCAGCCACAGAAGACGTAGCACCTGTCCTTTCATTCATTCCAATTATCTAGCATCCCATATAGTATTTCCAGCAGATGCGGTCATTTTACTCGTAAACGTCCAATTTAGTAAACTGCATTCACTGCTCGCAAAGTTGTGATCTTGGCATTAGGGAAATCAAAAGAAGAATGGGTGACCACTTTATAAAATACTCCCACAAGCATGACCCTGAGGTTCCAGTTGCCCATTACTTTATTTTCCATCCCATTCCCAGTTTGATCTGTCATCAGCCACCTACATAAATTTATTAAACCACAGCCTAAACATAATGAGCAACACCTCATCACTCCAGGTGCACACTACTAATTATGACCTTCGCAGAGGCATTGAGATACCCAAGAGGGTATTCCGGACCAAGCTGAAATCCTGTAGCAGTGACACAGACCTGCAATGGGTCCCTTCCTAATGAGCTCAATGAATTCTATGCCTGCTTTAAACAGATCTGTGGAGGAAAGTAGCCTGCTCCACCAATCTCGTCGGATCGGCCTCCTGAAAGTGAATCCGTGGAAAGCAACTGGCTCGGATAAAGTCCCTAGCGTGTCCTCAAGATCTGCAAGGACCAGCTGGCAGATGTATGCACAGACATTTTTAACCTCAATCCAATCTAGTCTGTGATCGCAGTTGCTTTAAGAAGTCCACTATCACCCAGGTGCTAAAGAAGAGTAAGGTAGCACGCCTTATTGATTACTGTCCAGTGGTTCTGACATCCACCACCACAAAGTGCTCCCAGAGACTGGTGATGGAGCACATTAACTCCAGCCTTCCAGTCAGTCTTGATCCACTACAGTTTACCTACCGTCGCAACAGACCCACAACAGATGCCATCTCCCTGGCCCTAACCTCTTCTTTGTATCACCTAGTCAGCAAGGATTCAAACATTAGGCTCCTGATTATTGACTGTAGCTCTGCCTTCAACATGATAAATGCATCCAAACACCTGGACCTAGGAATCGGCACCCTCTCTGCCACTGGATCTTTGACTATCTGACCACAGACCACAGTTAGTGAGGATATGTGACAACACGTCCATGATAATTCTCAACATTGGTGCGCCGCAACGATGCATCCTCAGTCCCCTACTATATTCCCTACACACTCATGATTGTATAGCCAAATTTGACACAAACTCCATCTACAAGTTTGCAGATGACACAAAATGCTTGAGTAATTCAGTGGGACACGCAACTTCTATCTCTGAGTCTGGAAGTCATTTACACAAGGGTTACTTGAAGTTAGAGAAGTCAATATTCATACCATTGGGGGGTGTAAACTGGACAGTCCCCGAATACATTTCATCTCTGTTTATTTTGTAGTCACCTTCTAGCTAACAATGATGTATTCAACATTCTCCTTTAACCTCATCTGTTTTGATGTCTCATTTTCACGCATTACCCTTTCTTTTCTCTGTATCTCTCGCTCCACTGACTCTCACCCATTCCTTCTATCCAAAGATGCTGCCTGTCCCGCTGAGTTACTCAAGCTTTTTTTGACTACGGTGTAAACCAGCATCTGCCGTTCCTTCCTACACATTTGCAGATTACACTACTGGTGGGCTGGATAACGAACAATAAAAGATGGCGTACAGGTTGGAGATATAGAGATTTTAATAACATTGCGTTAGGACAGCAACCTGTCCCTCGATGCCAGCAAGACAAAGGAGCTAGTTATCAACTTTGGGCAGCTTGGTGGAGTACACGCTCCAATCAGTATTAACGGTGAAAAAATGGATATGAATGAGAGTTTCAAGTTCCTTGTTAATATTGCCAACAGTCTGTTGTGGGACAACCACATTGAAGCGACCACCAGAACGGCATAACAACATCTCTACTTTGTCAGGAGACTGAGTAAATTCAACGTGTGTTCAATGACTCTTACAAGCTTCCACAAGTGCACCATAGAAAACGCGCTGTCAAGATGCATCGCAGCTTGGTTTGAGAACAGCTCTGCCTAAGACTGCAAGAAATTGCAGTTGAAAATGTTGCCCAGTTCATTGCACAAACCAGACTCTCCACCATCTCCATCTACACTTTACAATGCCTCAGAAAATCAGCCAACACCACCGAAAACTTGTTCCACCCCAGTCATTCCTTCTTCCTGCTCCATATGACAGAAGATACAGAAGCTTTAAAGCGTGCACCACAGGACTCAGGAACAGTTTCTTCCCCTCTTGTTATCAGGCTTCTGAACAGTCCTTCCTTAAACTTGGGTACTGTCCAATTTTCTTCTACCCCGTTGCGGTCATCGGCCTTTGTCTACAAAACTGCTTCACTACAATGCTGGGAATTATATTCTGCCCTTAGTATTTTCTCCTTTGCTCCCATATCAGACTCGAGTTTCGATTGTATTTATGTATAGTATTATGATTTAATTGGGTAGCATCCACATTCCTGCACTTGATGCTGAGTTGAATGCATTTTCATGATCTAAATTAGGTAGACAAAAATGCTGGCGAAACTCAGCGGGTGAGGCAGCATCTATGGAGCGAAGGAAATAGGTAACTTTTCAGGTCAAGACCCTTCTACAGACGGGTCTGAAGAAGATCATGATCTAATTGCTAGCTTTAATATGACACATTTCTAGCCTAATTGTTTCTTGAAGTTTAAGATAATTTTGTTTATTTCATCTCCAATTTACTAATCCCATTATCAATCTTTGTGTAAATATTCCCAGTTTTGAAGAATAGTTACTTGCCTGAAATGTTGTTTCCATTGATGCTGAATGCCCTGCTTGACTATATTCTACCTCTTCTGCTTTGTCTACATATTTCCGCATGTAGTATTGTGATTTTGCTATTGTTTATGTATGTTTTCTAATTGTAATTTATATTTTCACAAAAGTTATAAAATTATAATAGTCTTTGCAATATCAAAACTTTATCTTTGTTCTTTACAAACCATAACATGTTTGGTATGGAAGGCAGAAATATCTGCTTTCTCTGCCACAGAAGGCAGTGGAGGCTAATTCACTGGATGTATTCAAGAGAGAGTTGGATGTAGCTCTTAGGGCTAATGGAATCAAGGGATGTGGGGAAAGAGCAGGAACAGGGTTCTGATTCTAGATGATCAGCCATGATCATATTGAATGGCGGTGCTGGCTCGAAGGGCCATATGGCCTACTCCTGCACTCATTTTCCATGTTTCTATAATAGAATAATTAAACCATTTTTCATAATCCATTGTGCTTGGAATACAAGTGCATAACCATTAGACATGTTAAAACGTGTTAAAAGCCATGAGTGCACTGGGCATCAACGGAATGGAGAGGAGAGCCATCAAGAACACCACAGAAGCAGTGTAGAAGGCCTCGAGATGGCTCTGGATCAGGAGAAGAGGTCAATGGGGAGGAGCGAATGCCACCTGAACACAAGTCGTGGTCTGATCAACCATGGCTGGGTCGCCTGCATGAGGGTGTCTGATGTTGAAAGATCCAAAACACCCACTGACCCCAGGTTACATCACTGATGATGTGTTCAGGAGCTTCAATAGATGTATTTTTAGTTTAGAATGCATTTAAATTGCCACTAGATTAATTATTTCTATTTTCTTGTACAGGAGACTATAATAAATGACATAGACTTCTTGGGGCAAAGTCTTGAATCTGAGGTAGCCCTTGAACTCGCAGGATTTAAAGACCAGGCTAGAAATAGCCAGGATCATAATTTTCAACTGAGTTTTCAGGTGATTAATTTAGAACTTGCTTGTATATGACTTGCTTTTAAAACTATCTTACAACGACACATGCTGAAGCACCTGATAATTGCTACTATTTCCAGGCATGGTTCGTGTGCGAATGGATGCTTTATTGACCCACATCTCAAAGCTTTCAGCAGTTATAAAAGTATTGCATCTCCTTTTGGAGAGTTGTAACAATTGTTTCTGCCAGCAGAGAAATTGCTTTTAATCACTTTCTTCATTTCTAGTGCACGAGCTTTGCTAGCAAGGTCACTGTTTATTGTCCATTCCCAAAGGAGAAGGAAAGTATTGAGCCTTTATTCTATAGATTATAGGAGGAAGCTATGGGGAACAAAGAAATGGCAGATGAGTTGAACAAATACCTTGGATCCGACTTCACTAAGGAGGACACAAACAATCTTCCTGATGTACTAGTGGCCAGAGGATCTGGGGTGTGAGAGGAACTGAGGGAAATCCACATTAGGCAGGAAATGGTGTTGGGTAGACTGATGGGACTGAAGGCTGATAAATCCCCAGGGCCTGATGGTCTGCATTCCAGTGTACTTTAGGAAGTGGCTCTGGAAATTGTGGATGCATTGGTGATCATTTTCCAATGTTCTATAGATTCAGGACCAGTTTCTGTGGATTGGATGGTAGCTATTGTTACCCCACTTTTTAAAGGCGGGAGAGAGAAATCAGGGAATTATAGACCAGTTAGCCTGACAACGGTGGTGGGGAAGATGCTGGAGTCAACCATAAAAGATGAAATAGCGGCACATTTGGATAGCAGTAACAGGATACGTCTGAGTCAGCATGGATTTGTGAAGGGGAAATCATGCTTGACTAATCTTCAGAAATTTTTTGAGGATATAACTAGGAAAATGGACAAGGGAGTACCAGTGGATATAGTGTACCTGGACTTTCAGAAAGCTTGTGATAAGGTCCCACATAAGAGATTAGTGGGCAAAATTAGGGCACATGGTATTGGGGGTTGAGTGCTGACATGGATAGAAAATTGGTTGGCAGAGAGGAATCAAAGAGTAGGGATTAACGGGTCCCTTTCAGAATGGCAGGCAGTGACTAGTGGGGTACTGCAAGGCTCGATGCCCTGGACCGCAGCTATTTACAATATACATCAATGATTTAGATGAAGGGATTCAAAGTAACATTAGCAAATTTGCAGATGAAACAAAGCTGGGTGGCAGTGTGAACTGTGAGAAGAATGCTATGAGAACGCAGGGTGACTTGGACAGGTTGGGTGAGTGGGCAGATAGAAACATAGAAAATAGGTGCAGGAGTAGGCCATTCGGCCCTTCGAGCCTGCACCGCCATTCAATATGATCATGGCTGATCATCCAACTCAGTATCACGTACCTGCCTTCTCCCCATACCCTCTTATCCCCTTAGCCACAAGGGCCACATCTAAGTCCCTCTTAAATATAGCCAATGAACTGGCCTCATCTACCCTCTGTGGCAGAGAATTCCAGAGACTCACCACTTTCTGTGTGAAAAATGTTTTTCTCATCTCGGTCCTAAAATATTTCCCCCTTATCTCTAAACTGTGACCCCTTGTTCTGGACTTCCCCAACATCAGGAACAATCTTCCTGCATCTAGCCTGTCCAACACCTGTAGAATTTTGTAAGTTTCTATAAGATCCCTCCTCAATCTTCTAAATTCTAGCGAGTACAAGCCGAGTCTATCCAGTCTTTCTTCATATGAAAGTCCTGACATCCCAGGAATCAGTCTGGTGAACCTTCTCTGTACTCTCTCTATGGCAAGAATGTCTCCTCAGATTTGGAGACCAAAACTGTATGCAATAATCCAGGTGTGGTCTTACGAAGACTCTGTCCAACTGCAGTAGAACCTCCCTGCTCTTATACTCAAATCCTTTTACTATGAATGCTAACTTCACTGACTCTGTCTCATTGCATCTCCCCTTTTCCTAGTCGGCCACCATTCAAATAATAGTCTACTTTCCTGTTTTTGCCTCCAAAGTGGATAACCTCACATTTATCCACATTATACTGCACCTGCCATGCATTTGCCCACCCACCCAGCCTATCCAGGTCACCTTGCAGCCTCCCAGCATCCTCCTCTCAGCTAGCACTGCCCCCCAGCTTCGTGTCGTCTGCAAACTTGGAGATGTTGCATTCAATTCCCTCGTCCAAATCATTAATATATGTATTGTAAATAGCTGGGGTCCCAGCACTGAGCTTGCGGTGCCCCACTAGTCACTGCCTGCCATTCTGAAAAGGACCCGTTTACTCCTACTCTTTGCTTCCTGTCTGCCAGCCAGTTCTCTATCCACATCAATACTGAACCGCCAATACCGTGTGCTTTAAGTTTGTATACTAATATCTTATGTGGGACCTTGTCGAAAGCCTTCTGAAAGTCCAGATATAACACATCCACTGGTTCTCCCTTGTCCACTCTACTAGTTACATCCTCGAAAAATTCTATAAGATTCGTCAGACATGATTTACCTTTCGTAAATCCATGCTGACTTTGTCCAATGATTTCACCACTTTCCAAATGTGCTGCTATCCCATCTTTAATAACTGACTCTAGCAGTTTCCCCACTACCGATGTTAGACTAACTGATCTGTAATTCCCAGTTTTCTCTCTCCCTCCCTTTTTAAAAAGTGGGGTTACATTAGCTACCCTCCAATCCTCAGGAACTACTCCAGAATCTAAAGAGTTTTGAAAAATTATCACTAATGCATCCACTATTTCTGGGGCTACTTCCTTAAGTACTCTGGGATGCAGCTTATCTGGCCCTGGGGATTTATCGGCCTTTAATCCATGCAATTTACCTAACACCATTTGCCGACTAACCTGGATTTCACTCAGTTCCTCCAACTCATTTGACCCCCGGTCCCCTGCTATTTCCGGCAGATTGTTTATGTCTTCCTTAGTGAAGACAGAACCAAAGTAGTTATTAAATTGGTCTGCCATGCCCTTGTTCCCCATGATCAATTCACCTGTTTCTGACTGCAAGGGACCTACATTTCTTTTAACTAATCTTTTTCTCTTCACATATCTATAAAAACTTTTGCAGTCAGTTTTTATGTTCCCTGCCCATTTTCTTTCATAATCTATTTTCCCTTTCCTAATTAAGCACGTTGTCCTCCTCTGCTGGACTCTGAATTTCTCCCAGTCCTCTGGTAGGCTGCTTTTTCTGGCTAATTTGTATGCTTCATCTTTTGTTTTGATACTATCCCTGATTTCCTTTGTTATACACGGATGTACTACCTTCCCTGATTTATTCTTTTCCAAACTGGGATGGACAGCGTTCATCCATGCAGTCTTTAAATGCCTTCCATTGCACATCCACCATCAACCCTTTAAGAATCAATTGCCGGTCTATCTTGGCCAATTCACGTCTCATACCCTCAAAGTTACCATTCTTTAAGTTTAGAACCCTTGCTTCTGAATTAATTATGTCACTCTCCATCCTAATAAAGGACTCCACCATATTATGGTCACTCTTGCCCAAGGGGCCACGCACAACAAGACTGCTAACTAACCCTTCCTCATTACTCAATACCCAGTCTAGAATAGCCTGCTCTCTCGTTGGTTCCTCTACATGTTGATTTGGAAAACTATCCCGCATACATTCCAAGAAATCCTCTTCATCAGCACCCCTGCCAATTTGATTCACCCAATCTATATGTAGATTGAAGCCACCCATTATAACTGTTTTACCTTTGTTGCACACATTTCTAATTTCCTGTTTGATGCCATCCCCAACTCCACTACTACTGTCAGGTGGCCTGTACACAACTCCCACTAGCGTTTTCTGCCCCTTAGTGTTTCGCAGCTCTACCCATATTGATTCCACATCCTCCAAGCTAATGTCCTTCCTTTCTATTGCGTTAATCTCATCTCTGACCAGCAACGCTACCCCACCTCCTTTTCCTTTCTGTCTATCCCTCCTGAATATTGAATATCCCTGGATGTTTAGCTCCCAGCCTTGGTCACCCTGGAGCCATGTCTCCGTGATCCCAACTATATCATAGTCATTAATAGCTATCTGCACATTCAGATGCATTTCAGATGCAGTTTCATGTGGATAAATGTCAGGCTATCCACTTTGGTAGAAAAAACAGGAAGGCAGATTATTATCTGATTGGTGTCAAGTTAGGAAAAGGGGAAGTACAACGAGATCTGGGTGTTCTTGTTCATCAGTCACTGAAAGTAAGCATGCAGGTACAGTAGGCAGTAAAGAAAGCTAATGGCATGTTGGCCTTCATAACAAGAGGAGTTGAGTATATGAGCAAAGAGGCCCTTCTGCAGTTGTACAGGGCCCTGGAGATACCACCCCTGGAGTATTTTGTGCAGTTCTGGTCCCCAAATTTGTGGAAGGACATTCTTACTATTGATGGAGTGCAGCCTAAGTTCACAAGGTTAATTCCCAGGATGGCGGGACTGTCATATGCTGAGAGAATGGAGCGGCTGGGCTTGTATACTATGGAATTTAGGAGGATGTGAGGGGATCTAATTGAAACATATAAGATTATTAAGGGTTTGGTCACTCTAGAGGCAGGAAACATGTTCCTGATGTTGGGGGAGTCCAGAGCCCGAGTCCACAGTTTAATAATGGGTAAGCCATTTAGATCGGAGATGAGGAAACACTTTTTCACACAGAGTTGTGAGTCTGTGGAATTCTCTGCCTCAGCGGGCGGTGGAGGCCGGTTCTCTGGATAATTTCAAGAGAGCTAGATAGGGCTCTTAAAGATAGCAGAGTCAGGGGATATGGGGAGAAAGCAGGAATGGGGTACTGATTGTGGATGAAATTTGTGGAAGAACATTCTTGATATTGAGGGAGTGCAGCGTAGGTTGACGAGGTTAATTTCCGGGATGACGGAACTGTTATATGTTGAAAGAATGAAGCGGCTGGGCTTGTATACACTAATTTATAAGAATAAGAAGGGATCTTATTGAAACATATAAGATTATTAAGGGATTGGACACACAATAAGCATGTTCCCGACGTTGGGGAGTCCAGAACCAGGGGCCATAGTTTAAGAATAAGGGGTTGGCCATTTAGAATAGAGATGAGGAAAAACTTTTTCACCAAGAGAGTTGTGAATCTTTGGAATTCTCTGCCTCAGAAGGCAGTGGAGGCCAATTCTCTGGATGCTTTCAAGAGAGAGTTAGATAGAGCTCTTAAAGATAGCAGAGTCGAGGGATATGGGGAGAAGGCAGGAACGGGGTACAGATCGTGGATGATCAGCCATGATCACAGTGAATGGCAGTGCTGGCTCGAAGTGCCGAATGGCCTACTCCTGCACCTATTCTCTATTGATTAGGGGTGTTGTCTCCTTATAATTTTTGCTGCAATGGAATATCACCCAAGGTGGCACAGCTGATAGAGCTAATGCCTCGCAGCGCAAAAGATCCGGGTTCCACCCTGACCTTGGCTGCTGTCTATGTGGAATGTGCACATTCTCCCTGTGACCGTGTGAATTTCCGCCAGGTTCTCCAATTTCCCCCCACAACCCAGAGACCTGTGGTCTCTGTAAATTGCCCATGGAGTGCAGGGAGTGGGTGAGAGAATAAGATAACGTAGAACTAATGTGAATGGTGATCGATGGTCGGTGTGGACTCTGGGCTGAAGGTCTTGTTTCCATGCTGTATCTCTAAATTAAACTAAAGAATAAATTCTGAGCCAGCAAAGAAACAATGGCCTAAATTTTAAAGGTAGACAACAATGCTGGAGAAACTCAGCGGTGAGGCAGCATCTATGGAGCGAAGGAATAGGTGAAATTTCGGCTCGAGACCTTTCTTCAGACTGATGTGGTGTGGGGGGGGGGGGGGGGGGGGGCGGGAAGACGAAGAAGAAATAAGAGGCAGAGACAGTAGGCTGTGGGAGTTGTACTAAATATTGTACTAATATAGTTGGTCTAAATATTTGTCAGCAGCAGAGGTTCTCCTGACCACAAATTAAAATGTGGTTTCTCCCAATGCAGAACCTGAAAATGATTGGGAGATGCACTTGTCTCAAGCCCTGCTCGCGGGTGTCAAATGATAATTTGGCAAGTTGGGGGGTTGTTGGGACTGGGTGTCAGGATTTTGTGATCAGGCTGAGGAAAGATGAATTCCTACTAACCACAGAATGAATTGAAATTTATTTTGAGTGATCCTCCCATATGAGAACTACTGAAATATTTACTAGTGAAGCAAATCATCCCCTGCCTGGAATGATAAACTAGACCTATAGCATGTCTTGTCCTTGAAGTTTCATGCTGGCAACCAAGATTTAAATAGTGACCTACAGCAAAATGTGACAAAATGTCAATGGTTCATTTTTTGTATAAGATTGTTGTCATTCTGTCCCTGAAATAGCCCACCTGTTAGTGATTTATTGCTGCACCTTTAATATAATTTTTTCAGAAATCTTGGGTATATATGTACAACAAAGACTTGAATTTTGAAAGTTAGTTGTTAGTTTTTGATTTAAAGTCAACATGATCGTTGTAGGAAAATAGAACAAACATGTTTTCATAATGTGGTTTTTGCGTAATTCACACCAACACCAACTGTAATAACACAAATTGGAATTGCTCTGCAGTCAGCAATCGTCATGGATCATACACCAGAATTAATATTTTGAGTGTATGGCCTGTCATGAGAACTGGAACATGGTAAATATGAGCTGTTTTCAAGGAACATGCAATAACTGTGCCATAAAAGAAAGGTGTGGTCGGTATCCCACACATTATTTCAAAGTGTGTGATGTTCCTTTGGTGTCCTGGTCAAAATTCTCCTTGCAATCATGCTACAATAAAGATATTTTCTTCTTATTACTGTTTATGAATTTTCAATACACCTATTTATTACTGCTTTATATTCAATTATTAATAGAATTCTGGAACTTAGGGGGATATATTGAGCGGTTTTGTAAATGTCTACCATTTTATCTAATAACTAGACCAAGTGGGACCGGTCCCTTCAACCTGCGGTTGTGGGGGTGACGGCCTGCGGCGTCACACACACACTAACCACCCCCCACCCCCTCCACACACACTAACCACCCCCTCCCCCACCCCCTCCCCCACCCCCCCCACACACATACACACTACCCACCCCCTTGATATATTAATATTATTAATTGGCTCCTTTTACCCCATCCCCGCCCTATCCAGGCCTCCTTTTACCCCATCCCCGCCCTATCCAGGCCTCCTTTTACCCCATCCCCGCCCTATCAACTCGCAGGCGTGTCTGGAGAGGGAGGGTGGTAGAGAGAGGGCAGAGACAGATAGAGGGGACAGAGACAGAGAGAGGGGCAGGGGGGGGGGAGAGGAGCGGGGTGAGGGGGTACGTCACTCGCAGCACAGACGCAGCACGCAGATCCATTGCGACGTCATCAGCCCAAGGCGGTTTAATTTTCAAAGTTATTTTAGATTCTTGAACATTTTGATTAATAACAAGAAATAATGCATGAAATTTTCAGATAAGGCGAGTTTTGACTTCATGGCATAAATCTCCATTGGAATATGTAACAATTTTACCGTTACTGTGTCGTTTTTTCGAGAAGATGTGACCACACACCAATAAATAAATCCACATTAAAAAAAGCAGGATTTTATAGTTATAATAAGGTTAAGAATGTTACATTTCACAAATATGTTTTTAAAGTTGCACTATATTGCAATTAAGTTAATGATATCACTAAGACGAGAAATGTTGCAATTGTTTTCCCAGGTGCTCTAAAATGGCATTTTTAAAGGACATTTTTAAGTGGGTTTTTCAGAAATGACTGAAATTAAACTTCCGAAGATTTAAAAATAGTATCACTGGTTCAACAGTTTTGTACCAATCCATCAAGATCACTCTAGATTCATATTTAAAACATGTCCCCTCTTGCTCTTAACTCTAGCAGATGCAAGCTAAGCCTGTCCTTTCTATCTTTCCTTATAAGATCACTAATTCCAGGTGTTAGTCTTGAAACCCTCAGAACTCATTCCAATACATCAATATTAGTTCTTAAATGGGAGGAGGCGAATGCAGTCCTTAAACTATAATGCCTATTGGAGCAATTATTGACGTATATGTATGTCTGTTATTGCCTGTGTTTTCACGAATTTATCTTTGATATAATTTAAAGCTATTGTTATTAGAGCTAAAACAATTGTTTTTATTTCAGATTAACCAGCTAGAGGAGGCAAATTATACATTAGAGAAGCAAATCCATGGCTTATTGCAAAGTAAAGATGATGTAGCTCGCCAAGTGAAGAAATTAACAAATAAGAACCAGGAACTCTCCAAGGAACTTAATGAAGTAGATCGATTAGCGGAGAAGCTTGAAAAAGATAAGGAATTAGCACTTACTGTTGCATGTAATGAAATAAAAATAGCTGAGGTGGGTTAGAATTTAGAATTTATTGGCATTATTTTTGCTTCAGTTGATTTTGCATGAAATTTTAATTTCTAAATCTCAAGGCAACGTTTCTTTAGAAAAGATCTATGACTTCTGTGCAATGAAGCTAAAAAGAGCCTCAAATTCATTTTGTTCTTAATTCATCCAGAAATAGTATGAATTGAACCAGCTATTTTCAATTGTTTTATCTTTAATCCTAGAATAAAAAATGATGTTGCTATTGATTTTAAATCTGGATGTAATATGTAATGTTGTTCATAAGAGTTAACAGCATCAATCTAACATTTTGATCTGAATGCATCTATAACATTTCAAATAATTAGCAATTGAAGAGATTTCTGCACCCTGTGCTTCTGACAAAATGCATACTGAGTCGATTCTTTTTGACTGGGACAAATGTATACATTTGGAAGGGTTTTCTTGTTTGCAGTTTCTGAAGTTTGATTCTCATCGTGTTGTGCAAAACGGACGCAGTTAGTGTCATCCTCCTTCAGAATCTGGGATCAGGAATTTATCAAGGAAAATTATTTGGGTATTTTGTTCATTTGAAATCCTTGGTCCTCCAACATTGAATTTCATCATTGCTGATTTAAGGGTATTTTTATTTTTCTAGCATCTCATCGTTTACTGATTTAAAAAAAATAAAATCGAAAATGCAATTTTTTTTTAGAAAGGGAAAGTTCCAAATAACATGCACCTTATTTCTGAGAGAATTTTCCTAACATCAATTTTGGAAGGCCTCTATTTAAAGCCTGATCCAAAATCTTAAACAACATTAATAGTTAATTTTCCTTAGCTCTTCCATATCCCTTTAAAAAAAAAACAAATTAATATATTCTAACCTTGCCTCTATTACCAGTTCGCTGATAATTTTCCAAACCATACTATGTACTATATTCTATCCAATGTACAGTGACCCCACTTTTCATTTTCACTGTTTATTCTGTTCTATTTTTAGGCTGTCAATGTCCTCATATTTACACATTTTTTGCACATTTTAATCTATAGATTTATTTTCTATAATGAGCATTCTTTCCAAATTGCTTATTATGGCACTCAATTTTGTCATTGACAATCTTGTTTAAATGGCTACTTGTCGCATCTATGTTCCTTTAGAAAGCGAATGATTAATTGTGGCTAAAACACAGATCCTTATGGTACGTTGCCTGTAAAATGTTGATTTGAGTGACTGCCTATTATTCCTCTGCTCACTTGCTGTGATCAATGTTTATTCTTCTATTGCATTAATTTCAACTTTAGTTATTGTTCTATCATGAGGCACTTTAAAAAATCTGTTCTGAACGTTCTATAATGTGTTATTTGTTCTTACTCTAGTTTATTGTTTAAATCATTTGGGTTTGCAAGGCAATTCTCATGGTTAAATGGTTGGTAGTTCCCTGTATTGTTTCACCGCTTTCAAAACGCAGTGTAACTTTGGGTTTTGATTTTACTAATTGAGGATTTCCTCAGACTGTAAATAGCCCTTACTTTGGACATTTCGCTTGAAATAAAGTATTAGGAAATTACTCCTTAAATGGCAATGGGAAGAAAAAAAAATGTTGGTGCAAAGATTTCTACAAAGATAAAAATCTGAGTACACACAATTGTCCTCCTGTACAGTGAAGGAGGTAAATATTGGTCATTGCTATATGCCAGTCAACAGAAGAGACCTGCTACAGAGTGAAAGGATGGTTGTGATCGTCAAAGAAATCCAGAGAAAGGTGCCAAGGCAAGGAATGGATGCCAGAGCAGCAAAGTCGTGCAAAGTCTGTCATGAGTCAGTACTGTGGAAGGGATGTGGTTAGTTTATGCAGGATGGTTCACAAACCTCATGGTTGATGGGAAATAAGCTGTTCCTGAACCTAGAGCTGATAGTTTTCAAGCTTCTATGCATCCTTCCCAGTGGCAGCAGCCAGAACAGCATGATCATGTCGGTAGGATTTTTTTATATTCGCTGCTGCTTGAGGTAATGCTTCCTGTTTATCCCTTCAGTAGGGTAGAGATCAGTACCCATGAAGAACCAGGCAATTTCTGTGGCCTCCTTCATTCTTGAGAGTTCACATTTCTGAACTTGATGCAACCAGTCAATATTCTCTCCACTTTACACTTGCAGAGGTTTGATTGCGTATTTGATGCATCAAATCTCCTCAAACCTTTCAGAGGAAGTAGAGGCGTCGGTGAGCTTTGTGATTGCATCAATATGCTGTGCCGAACACACGTGAAGCTATTCTCTCCACTGTCTTCCCACCAATAAAGACAGGTACATGGTCCTTCTGCTTTCCCTTCCTGGTCATCATTAAGCTCCTTGGTCTTGATTATGTTAAAAGCAAGGTTATTGTTCTCAGTTATGCAGCTAGGAAATGGGCTCTTTGGCCCAACTTGCCCATGCAGACTGAGGTGCCCTGTCTACACTAGTCTCACAACTTGTTTTGATTGGTATCAGTATATTTAAAGTTGGCATTGGAGCGCTCCAGCGGCTATTGCCCATGGGCGCGGACACCGGGAGCGGCCCTAATGCACTGCATCGTTACAGAGAGATGGAGCGCTGCAGCCCGACCCACGGCACGGCGGGGGGGGGGGGGGGGGGCGGCGAGGGAGGAAGAGAAGACGGGGAGAGGAATGGGATGGGGGGAGGGAGTGAGAGGGAGGAAGGGGGGGAGAGGGAGGAAGAGGGATGAAGGGGGTGAGAGGGAGGGGGAAAGAGGGAGTGGGGTAGAGGGGTGGTGGAGTGAGGGGGGTTGTAGGGAGAGGGGGACAGGGAAGGGTGGATTTGATGGGAGGGGGATAGGTGTGAGTGGTGGAATAATGCGTTGGGCGAATGCGTTGCGTTGAGGGAATGTGTGAGTGGTGGTATATTGTGTTGGGGAACGGGTTGCTTGGGTGAACATGTGACAGGGACCCAACGGGTCCCACTAGTCTAGTGGCTAACAAAAAAAGACCCTGGTGGCCAAACTAATGGCAAGTGTGCATTTAATTGTACGAATACTAAAGTGATCCAGCTGCTGAGGTCTTAGATTAGATTAGTCATATACAGCAGGGTGCAACAAAATTATATATACGTGTGTGTGTATATGTATGTGTATAATGATAAATACAGTAAATACAAAAAAAATGTAAAACAGCAGAAAAGTGTGCAAAGAAATCGGAATATATATACCTATAAAAGTCTCGTCTTATATGCGTTGTGTGTGTGTGTTGTATGTATGTTTTGTCTTCCTCAAAACGCTGCGCGCTAGTGCTTAAATTTTTACATATTCTCACTCATATTTCTTCAGACCATGCCCTTCTCAGCTTCACTCAAGATTTCATCCTTTAAAGTTACTCACGCCTAAAGTTTTAAAAAAAAGCCCAAAACCGCTTCTCACAGAGAGCCGCTTTCCAGCAGCTTCCAGTGATGATGTCACAATGCCACATAGTGCAGCAATCACAATGGGCTCTCAAGCTGCCGAGCTGCTTTTAAAACATCAGCTTCCAGTGACGTCTCAATGCCCCCCCCCCCCCCCCCCCCAGCCACGCTAGAGTGAAACAAAATATTCCACCACCTTCCAGTGACGTCAAGGGAAGGGGCCTCATTTCAAAATGACATTAGAAAGGGGAGGGCCTCATTTCTAAGTAATATTAGCAAATTTGCAGATGACACACAGTTGCGGTAAAATATTTTCCAATCTCATAGCTAATATTTTGGAAAGAATTTTGGAATCTACATTTAACAGTGATATAGGTCTATATGATGTCACTTCAGTAGGGTCTTTATCTTTTTTAAGAATTAAAGAAATAGATGCTTCATAAAAGGATTGTGGTAATCTATTCATTAAAAAGGCTTCTTTAAAAATCTTGCATAGCCAGGGAGAGATTAAACTTGAGAAATACTTTAAAAATTCTGCTGTAAACCTATCTAAACTGGGAGCTTTACCAAATTTCATCGAGAGGATTGCTTTCTGTATTTCTTCCTCCGTGATGGGTTCATCTAACAACAGAGACTCATTATGTGGTAAATTTGGCAAGCAGTTTCTTTAAAAACTCATGCATTATATTGGAATCAGTAGGAAATTCTGATTGGTATAGGGAGGTATAAAATTCCTGAAAGGATTTATTAATTTAATCGTGGTCTACTGTCAATGTACCATCCCGTTAACTCACTTTAATAATCTGACGTTTGGCTGACAGCTTTTAACTGATTGGCGAGTAATTTGCCAGATTTATCGCCATGTATATAAAATTGACTTTTCGTTTTAAGTAGCTGGTTCTCAATCGGTGATACTAATAACAAATCATGTCTCAATTGAAGTTCAATATTCTTTTCGAACTCTAGATGGAGCTTTTGAATATTTTTTAATCAATTTCTTTAATCTCATCAGCCAATATATGTATTTTATTTTGAGTTTTTTTTACTCATGCGGAGTATGAAATAATTTGTCCACGGATATATGCCTTAAAAGCATCCCAGACTACACCATTGGATATTTCTTCTGTAGAGTTTGTTAAGAAGAAAAAAACAATCTGATCTTTAATAAAATTAACAAAATTTAGATCTTGAAACAAAGTAATATTAAATCGCCATTGTTTAGCGCTAAACCTAGAATCAGGTAGTTTAATTGATAGTTTCAAAGGTGCATGATCAGAAATAGCAATTGCATCATACTCACATGCAGTGACTGATGAAACTAGCCGATAATCTATTTTAAAGTAGTCAACCTTAGAGTAACTATGATATACATGAGAGAAAAAAGAAAATTATTTGTCATTTGGGTGTAGGAATCTCCAGACTTCTAACATTCCAGTCAAGTAAACAAAATGTTTGATAAAACTAGCTGATTTATTTGGAAGCACATGATCAGATGCAGATCTGTCCATCGAGGGGTTCAAACAGCAGTTAAAATCTCCACCCATTATCAAAAGATGTTCATTTAAATTGGGAAAGGATGCGATTAGCTGTTTAAAAAACTCAGGGTGATCAATATTAGGTGCATAAACATTTACCATAATAACTTTTTGGTTTTGAAGAACACCAGTGATCATCAAAAATCTACCATATGGATCAGCAATTGTTTCATAATGAACAAATGAAATTGAGGAGTCAATAAAAATAGAGACTCCTTTCATCTTTGCCTGTGAATTCGAATGAAACTGCTGTCCTCTCCAAAACTTAAAGAATCGTTGATTGTCGTCTTTCCTTACATGAGTTTCCTGAACAAAGATAATATGAGCATTTAGTCTACGAAGAACTTAAAAAAAAAAAAAATCCTCTTAATGGGATGGTTCAGACCATTCACATTCCATGAAAGGAAGTTAATAACGTTATCCATATTGTTTGTAAAAATCATGTGGAATGTAAAAGGTTAATTTCTTAGAGCATAATAGTTCATGATACTGGAAGAAGAAGAATCTAAAGCGGAGCCAGAAGTGACGACATTTCAGACATTTTTGTAGTTCAAATTTTGCCCAGATAGAAAAGCCTAAACTAAAAGCAAAGTAGTTGCTTTGCAAACCCACCCATGCAAAGCCTGAAACTGACCAGTAGACAGTCAGTACGCCACCTAATCCCTCCCCTACCCCCATCTCTCCTAATGACAGCACCCTACATAAAAATAAGGCATATTTACCGCTCAATAGCCAAAACAAATTAGTGTTATGGTTAAAAAGTGCATGTTAACTGTGAAAAACAAGAGCTACTTAATATTATTTATCCAAGGTCAAAATATGAAAAACAAGAACTGCTTCACTTTGTTTGTCTAAAGACGGGAAAAAAATCCTTTGATGGACATTTTAAAAGTAGAAGAGCTAACAAAGAAGATCTTAAAAGTTAATATATCATACCATTACATTAAATTAACAGTATCTTAGAGAATGTAAAAGTTATGGTTTGATACCATCATACTAAAATTCAAAAAAGTAATTAAAGAATAACGCATCCAATTAAATTCTTAATCATTTACAAAATGATATATTGTCAAAATAGGAACAATAAATCTCCAATTGTAACTTAGTCAACTAGCAGTAACTCCCCATTGCGGCTTCAGCCCCATAAGCCTCCAGAAAGCTGGAAGCTTTTTGCAGATTGTTAAAAAATTGGTTGTTACCATTAAAGTGTCGTATACACAGTCTAGCTGGATAGAGCAAGGCAGGGCGCAACTGTTTCTTAAACAACTCAGACATTATGGAAAGACTTTCTCAATCCCATAAGCTCACGGCTGTAAGCAGGAACAAACTGAAACTTGCATCCTTCATATTCAACCATGCCCAACGTTTTTGCTGCTCGGAGGATATTCTTCTTGTGTATGACGTGCACAGCCCAAAGTTGTCCGGCAGCTTGTTCTATTTTATCTTATTTGATTGTGCACACCGAGTTGATTGCATTTGTTGAAACATGGCGGACCACATGAAGGTTGCAATCTCCCACCCCTGATTTTCCTTCATCTGCAAGAAGTGAAACCCAACGATCAAATGTCTCGGTTTATCTTGGAGACCAGATTTCTTCCCGATCCTGTGTGCGTTATCCAAAATTGGAAGATTTCCATAGTGCTCGGTGTTATCATTTAAGAGGCATGTTTTATAACATTATCCCCTTCTTGACCTTCAGGCAAACCAACATTTCGCAAATTCAGTCGACGGCTTGTTTTCCAGATCCATGTTTTTAATCTAGTATTGCTCGAGTGCCTGAGTATTTTAATTCATTTTCCATTCCAGTTTTTCAATCTTCAAATCTCTTTCCTGACCCAAGGTTCGCAAGTTATCAATTTGTCCCTTCTGTTCACGAGATTCATCTTGGAACATAATCAGCTTGTCTTGAACTTCCTTCAATTTGCTCGAAATTCCTTTCACAATTTCTTCCAAACTGCAGAATCTTGTGTTTATTTCTCCGTTCATTTTCGATATCGCTTCTAAGATACCAGAGTCGGAAGCTGCGCGTGCCCCATGCTCCTTCCTTGGAGAAGCTCTTTTTCCTCTTGTCTCCATTCTTTACACGATTGAAGTGCATAAAAATGTTATCAACACTTTAAGAAAGGTTAGACCGTGCCTTGAAATCAAGTAATAACAAGTACCATTGAAAGAGTGGTAAGCAAGAAGTTACAAGTTAAGGGAACAAATGAAGTTACAACCTTTACAGCATGCTGCCACGAGGAGAGTTAGATGAAGGGATTCAAAGTAACATTAGAAAATGTGCAGATGACACAAAGCTGGGTGGCATTGTGAGCTGTGAAGAGGATGCTTTGAGGATGCAGGGTGTCTTGGACAGGTTGGGTGAATGGGCCGATGCATGGCAGATGCCGTTTAATGTGGATAATTGTGATGTTATCCACTTAGGTAGCAAAAACAGGAAGACAGATTACAATCTAAATGGTGTCAAGTTGGGAAAAGGGGAAATATAATGGGATCTGGAGGTCCTTGTTCATCAGTCAATGAAAGTAAGCATGCAGGTACAGCAGGCAGTGAAGAAAGCGAATGGTATGTTGGCCTTTATAACAAAAGGAGTTGAGTATAGGAGCAAAGAGGTCCTTCTGCAGTTGTATAGGGCCCAAGTGAGACCACACCTGGAGTATTGTGTGAAATTTTGTTCCCCAATTTGAGGAAGGGCATTTTTCCTATTGAGGGAGTGCAGCGCAGGTTTACAAGGTTAATTCCCAGGATGGCGGGACTGTCATATGCTGAGAGAATTGAGCGGCTAGGCTTGTATACTGGAATTTAGAAGGATGAGAGGGGATCTTATTGAAACATAACATTTTTAAGGGTTTGGATGGAAACCATTTTGATGGATGTAAGAGAGAGTTAGATAGAGCTCTAGGAGCTAGTGGAATCAATGGATATGGGGAGAAGGCAGGCACGGGTTATTGATTGGGGACGATCAGCCATGATCACAATGAATGGCGGTGCTGGCTTGAAGGGCCGAATGGCCTCCTCCTGCACCTATTTTCTATGTTTCTATGATACGCTATTCTGCCTTGCCTTACTCACAAGTGTTGCAGCATGTGATGTCCATGTAATATCCTCAGAGATGTGGACTCCCAGGTATTTAAAACAGCTCACCCTATCCACAGTATCCGCATTTATCCTTAATGGTGTGTACGTCCTCGGATGATGTGCCCTCCTAAAGTCCACAATCAGCTTCTTAGCTTTTTTGATGTTCAAGAGGAGGCTGTTATCGTGACACCAGAGTGCCAGATCAGTCACATCCTCCCGGTAGGCCTACTCATCATTGTCTGAGATCAGGCCCACCACCACAGTGTCATCAGCAAACTTGATAATCGAGTTAGAGCTGAACCTAGCCACACAGTCATGTGTGTACAGGGAGTACAATAGGGGGCTGAGGACGCAACCCTGGGGTATCCTGTGCTCAGGATGAGGGACTTTGATGTATTTCCTCCCTCTTGACTACCTGGGGCTGGCGGTGAGAAAGTCCAGGGCCCAGGCACACAGGGGGGTGTTGAGCCCTAATTCCAGTAGCTTCTCAGCCAGTCTGGTGGGGACTATCGTGTTGAAGGCTGAACTGAAGTCTATGAACAGCATCCTCACGTAGCCCCCCTTCTGGCTGTCAAGATGAGAGAGAGCGGTATGCAAAACCTGGGAGACCGCATCGTCCGTGGATCTGTTCGGACGGTATGCTAATTGTAACGGGTCCATGTTGCAAGGGAGGAAGGCGCAGATGGTCGTGGCAAAGTGCTGTGGGAACTTCAGCTGTTTCACCAGGTCTACGGCAAGCTGCCAGTCCTGCGCAGTCGCCAGGATTCCTGATGGATTCCTGGCTGCTGTGGTTCTTGGCAGCTGCAATCCATCCTAGACAAAGGTGATCATCTGGGTGGTGGGGCGTGCTCCTCTGCAGCTGCTGATTCCCATGCTGATGGCTTCTGCAATGGGTTTAAGAACCTGGTCATGACGCCAGGTGTGTACCGGCCCTGCCCAAGAGGCTTTGGGCAGCAGCTCAGGATGTGTTCCAACGTCCCCTTGCCTGAGCATTGCGGGCAATCTGGAGATTCCGCTTTGCCCCAGATGAAGAGGTTCGATGGGCTGAGCAGGACATCATACACTACCTGGATCAGGAACTTGATGCACTGTGGTTCAGCCTGCCAGAGCTCAGTCCATGTGACTTTTCGGTCCATGGCCTGCTCCCACCTTGTCCAAGCTCCCTGCTGCCTCAATCCAAGTGCTCTGGTACACCTCTCCTCCTCCACCACTGCCCTCACTTCCACCTGAACCAGCCTGCGCCTCTCCTTCCCCTTGGCCTTGTCAAACTGGGGAGATGGGAAGATTCCCAGGCCAGCTCGTCCCAGAGTCACTGCTCCCACCAGGACTCTGTGGCGTATCCGAGACTCCGCTTGCAGCACAGCTTTGCCAGCGCTCCACTTCCTCCCAGTTTTCACCACCACCACATCTGCCTGAACCACCTTGGGGTTGCTGGAGTCCCTGTACAGCATTACCTCTCTGGCCAGTCACCTTAAACTCCTCCTCCAGGGACTTCAGAGACAGCTGGAGCTTGGTGCTATTTCCGTACAGGGCGATGCTGCTAAGGCTCCTGGGAAGTTCCAGCCACTTTCTGAGAAAGCTGCTGACTTTCCTCTCCAATCTCTCTACGATGGATATTGGGACTTTGTAGACGAGCAGTGGCCAGAGTATCCTTGGCAGGATACCGTGCTAGTAAATCCATGCTTCGAACTTGCCGGGAAGTCCCAACCGGTCCACTGCTCTCAATCAACTCTCCAGCTCCTGACAGGTTGCCTGGACAGATGCTGTATCCTTCAGGCTGCTGTTAAACACCTTGCCAAGACTCTTCACTGGCCTTTCGGAGACAGTTGGGATTGGTGGCCCTTCGATGCTGAAACGGAACCTGTCCATGACTTTGCCCTTCTTCAGTACCAGTGCCCTTGATTTTCCTTGCTTAAACCTCATCCTTGCCCATCCAATCAGTTTCTTCAACCCCTGCAGGATCCACCTGCCTCCTGGCACATCCTCAGTGGTAACAGTCAGGTCGTCCATGAAGGCTCTGGTTGGTGGTTGTGTTCATCGCCAAGGTAAAAAGGATCACAGAGATGGTACAGCCTGTTCTGATCCCAACCTCCAGTCTGTGCCACTCTGATGTTACTGACCCTGATGAGACTCTCATAGAAACATAGAAATTAGGTGCAGGAGTAGACCATTCGGCCCTTCGAGCCTGCACCTGCATAGTCTGCTTTCCTGTTTTTGCCACCAAAGTGGATAACCTCACATTTATCCACATTATATTGCATCTGCCAAACATTTGCCCACTCACCCAGCCTATCCAAGTCACCTTGCAGTCTCCTTGTATCCTCCTCACAGCTAACACTGCCCCCCAGCTTAGTGTCATCCGCAAACGTGGAGATATTGCCTTTAATTCCCTCATCCAGATCATTAATATATATTGTAAATAGCTGGGGTGCCAGCACTGAGCATTGCGGTACCGCACTAGTCACTGCCTGCCATTCTGAAAAGGACCCGTTTACTCCTACTCTTTGCTTCCTGTTTGCCAGCCAGTTCTCTATCCACATCAATACTGAACCCCCAATGCCGTATGCTTTAAGTTTGTATACTAATCTCTTATGTGGGACCTTGTTGAAAGCCTTCCGGAAGTCCAGATACACCACATCCACTGGTTCTCCCTTATCCACGCTACTAGTTACATCCTCGAAAAATTCCACAAGATTCGTCAGACATGATTTACCTTTCGTAAATCCATGCTGACTTTGTCCAATGATTTCACCACTTTCCAAATGTGCTGCTATCCCATCTTTAATAACTGACTCTAACAGTTTCCCCACTACCGATGTTAGACTAACTGGTCTGTAATTCCCCGCTTTCTCTCTTAAAAAGAGGGGTTACGTTTGCTTCCCGCCAATCCTCAGGAACTACTCCAGAATCTAAAGAGTTTTGAAAGATTATCCCTAATGCATCCACTATTTCCGGAGCTACTTCCTCTCATGCTGAACTGGTTGTAATAGTCCAGGATGAGATCTGCACATGATGCTTGGCCATGACTGTCTGGATCAGCTTGTGTGGGATGGAGCCGCAGGCATTGGCCAGGTCAAGCCAGAGCACTGTCAGGTTTCCCTTGTTCTCCCTGGCCTCTCTAATGAGCTGGGTCACCACTCCCGTGTGCTCTAGACACCCCGGCACTCCAGACAAGCCTCCCTTTTGCACTGAGCTGTCGATGTAGCCATTGCTGGAGAGGGAGTTGGTCAGCCGCCTCGCCACTATGCTGAAGAAGAACTTGCCTTCAACGCTTAGCAAAGAGATGATCCTCAACTTATCGATCTTCTTGGAATCTTCTTCCTTTGGGATCCAGACTCCTCCAGCGAATCGCCACAGCTGCGCTACTTTCCCTCTCCTCCAGATTACTTTCAGGATCTTCCACAGCCATTTCAGTAACAAGGGGCAGTTCTTGTAGATCCTGTAGGGGACTCCGCTCGGGCCAGGGGCTGAGCTAGCTATTGCTCTCTTCACAACGTCCTGGACCTCTTTCAGGAGTGGCTCTCTACTATCAAACCCCTTGATGGGTGGAGGTGGTTTTATCAGGATGTTGCACTAGCCCAGCTCCTGCTGCCTGACGGGGTCACTGTAGGTCGTCTGGATGTGCCGGTCGGTCTCCTCCTTAGAGCCAGCCGAACTCCCACTGCGCTTGTGCCCCAGCATTTGTTTGGTGAAGCTGAAGGGGTTGGCTATGAAGGATGCTCGCTTCCTGGCTCTTTCCTTCCGGCGTCAGCTCTACGAAGGGTCATCAGCTTCTTCCTCAAGATGGTTCACAGCTCAGCCACGGGGGGATGTTGCTCTTCGCTGGCCTCCTTGTACTGCTTCTCGAGGGACTTCAGCTCCTGCCGGATCTTGTGGATCTTTGTTGCTCGTTGGTTCATGGTGAAAGGTGTTCTGGCCGGCTTCTTCTCCACTGCTCCAAACCTTTCCACAGCTAGGCTGATGATGATTGTCGTCACCGTCCGCAGCCTTCGGTCCACGTCTCCGTCAAATTGAGGTGCTCATCCTCCCCCCCCCTCTCGGGCATCCCTGGGGATATTTCTCTATGTGATTTTCTGTAGCGTGATTTGGGTCTCCTCCTCTCAGAGGATGCGGTTTGGACTGCCAACCCGCCCCGCCCCGGTTGCCGTCTTTCCGAGCTGTCCACTATCTCTCCAGTCGTCACCACCCTATTCTTGGTGTCAACCAGTCTATTCCTGGTCGCCACTGGTTTCACCAGCACATTGATTGATACAAATACATCTATTGATGCTCCTGAACACATCATCAGTGATGTAACCTGGGGTCATTGGGTGTTTAATCTACTGTCGTGTAATGCTTATCTGATGGGGATGCAGATTAGTCATGCCCATGACTTGTTTTTAGTAGGGTATATGGAAAACAGCCTACAGTTACTGAAGTCAGTTCATCCAGGAGACAAATAACATATTAGCCTTTATTGCAAGACGGTTGGAATTTAGAAAGAGTTTAGAAGTATTATTACAATTAGAGGATGCTGGTAAATTCATACCTATAGTATCGTGCAAAGCCTCACTTCCCTTATGTAAAATGGTTCTAGTGTGTACCTTTTTCTTAAGGAGGTTTAATGGAAGTTCATCCATGCAAAATTCACAAATCACTTCTGAAGCATTTGAGATATGAAATAAAAATTTGCCCTTAGGTGAAAAAATAGACAATATGCACGCAGAACACAAGTTTACCAAGGGCACCGATCGCAGGTTGCCATGTAACAGTGGGAACCACTTGAGGGATTTACTTTGAAAACTGACAAAGGAGTCTCTTGATGCTTGTTTGATGATACTTTATCAAACAACCATACAGATGGTTTTCTCGGAATGCAACCCCTCGGTAATGTGAAGTACACTGTACTGGCATGAAGGTTGCCAAAAAGAGATTCACTAGGCTAATTCTTTGTATGAGTGATGTGTCCTATCATGAATGGCTAAAACAAAAAATTAGATCCACATTTTCTTTGAGTTGGAATGAGAAGTGATCTTTTGAAACATTCAAAATTCTGCAGAGCATGGCAGGATAGATGTCAAAATAGAGTCATAAACCTTGGAAGTAGGCCCCGAATCCACAGTGACCATTGAGTACTCATTTACACCGGTATTGCTAGTAGGAACCACCACACAGAAGATGAATCCCTAGATGGTTGTGGAAAATAGATAATTGGGTGTGTTTAAAAAAATACATTTTTGTTGAAAGATCCAGGAACTGAGGCAAGAAGAGTGAGACCTGGGTCAGATCAGTGGCCTGAATGGCCTAATACTTGCGTGTGCTCATTGATTGCTTGTTTATCAGTTCAGCTTTAGTTTGGAGGTGGGTGACCTGAGAGCATTTTGCATCTCGAAGCAAGTTCACAAATTAATTGCATACAAATGAATGCCATTAAATTCAGATCCCTTATGAGTAGGAGCATTTCATTTGAAGTCTGCATTAAATTCAGATCCCTCACGAGTATATTCCATGGGTCTACCTGTAAATGATAGTCATTTTCTCTCATTCATTGTCTCCGGAGCCATCGTTTAAACAGCAACAAAGAACAAGCAACCTGTTTTGAAAGGTGCACCCATAGCTTTTTTTCTTTTGTTTAATACTTGATGCTGTCTCCTTGCTTTGCCATTGGGTCCTTTCAGCACATGAACCATTTATTTAGATGAAACCAGACCCAAGGTACTCTGGTACATTTTGTGCATTATTTAGACATTTATGTATATCAGTGGGGTAAGCCTTTTAAATATCTTTGAACAAAAACACTTGCTTCAGAATCAGATTTGGTAAACTTAACAGTATAGCCAATTCATTGTACGTGTATCCTTGGACATTCAGCACACTTGGAGCTCAGATAAGTGTTGCTATTCTTGTCATTCTGGCATGGCTGCGGGGTGGGAGATTGCAACCTTCACGTGGTCCGCCCTGTTTCGACGAATGCAATCAACCTGGTGTGCACAATCAAATAAGAACAAGTTGTCCTACAATTTTAGACTGTGCACGCCATACGTAAGAAGAAGAGGCATGACTGCATATCTCCTATTTATTTCAATTTTCCTTCTAATAATAATATCCATGAATGAATGGATTTAAAAAATAAAGATAAAGATGTTATTAAGGACTGCTCTGTTCCCCTTTTCCATTCCTTGCTAATCTCCCAAATCACTTCTTGATTTAGACTGAGCTCCCTATTTTATTCCTATTTCTCCCTTATCTCTCTATTTATTTCATCCATAATGCCTACCTTCTGCTCCATTGAACATGATCCTACTGAGTTTTGATTTTATGCCAGAATCATAGAGTGATACTTGCCCACACGGGGCAACAATGTCCCAGCTACCCTAGTCCCACTTGCCTGCATTTGATCCATATCCCTCCAAACCTGTCCTATCCACGTACCTGTCTAACTGTTTCTTAAGAAGATGGGATAATGCCAGCCTCAACTACTTCTTCTGGCAACTTGTTCCGTACACCCACCACCCTTTCTGTGAATAAGTTACTCCTCGGATTCCTATTAAATCTTTTCCCCTTTCACCTTGAACCTTTGTCCTCTGGTCCTAAATTCCCCTACTCTGGGCAAGAGACTCTGCATCTTCCCGATCTACTCCACTCATGATTTTGTACACCCCTCATCCTCCTGCGTTCCATGGAATAGAGACCCAGCCTACTCAACCTCTCCCTGTAGCTCACACTCTCTGGTCCTGGCAACATCCTCGTAAATCTTTTCTGAACCCTTTCAAGCTTGACAATATATTTTCACTAACATGGTGCCCAGAACTGAACACAATATTCTAGATGCAGTCTCCTCAACGGCTTATACACCTGCAACATGACCTCCCAACTTCTATACTCAATACTCTGACTAATGAAGCCCAAAGTGCCAATATGCCTTTCTAACCACCTTATCTACCTGCGACTCGACCTTCAAGGAACCATGCACATGTACTCCTCGATCCCGCTCCTCTACAACACTACCCAGAGGCCCACCATTTGCTGTGTAGGTCCTGCCCTTGTTCGATGTCCAAAAATGCAAAACCTCACACTTCTCTGTATTAAATTCCATCAACCATTCCTCCGTCCACCTGGCCAATTGATTCAGATCCTGTTGCTATCTTTCATAATCATCTCCACTATCTGCAAAACCACTAACTTTTGTATCATCAGCAAACTTTCTAATCTTGCCCTATACGTTCTCATCCAAATAATTGATGTAGATGACAAACAGTAACGGGCCCAGCACCAAACCCTGAGGCACATCACTAGTCACAGGGCTCCAGTCTGGGAAGCACCCTTCCACCGTCACCCTCGGCATCCTTCAATGGAGCCAATTTTCTATCCATTCAGCTATTTCTCCTTGGATCCCATGCGATCTAACCTTCCAGACCAGCCTACCATGCGGAACCTTGTCGAACGCCTTACTGAAATTCATGTACACAACATCTACAGTCTGTGTTTAAGAAGGAACTGCAGATGCTGGAAAATAGAAGGTAGACATAAATGCTGGAGAAATTCAGCGGGTGAGGCAGCATCTATGGAGCGAAGGATATAGGCAACATTTTGGGGTCGAAACCCTTCTTCAGCTGTGCCTTTATTGACCTTTTTGGTCATGTCTTCAAAAAAATCAATCAAATTTGTGAGACACGACCTCCCACGTACAAAACCATACTGACTATCCCTAAGCAGCCCTTGCTCATCCAAATACCTAGAAAAATAGGTGCAGGAGTAGGCCATTCGGCCCTTCGAGCCTGCACCGCCATTCAATGTGATCATGGCTGATCATCCAACTCAGTATCCCGTACCTGCCTTCTCTCCATACCCCCTGATCCCTTTAGCCACAAGTGTCACATCTAACGCCCTCTTAAATATAGCCAATGAACTGGCCTCAACTACCTTCTGTGGCAGAGAATTCCAGAGACTCACCACTCTCTGTGTAAAGAATGTTTTCCTCATCTCGGTCCTAAAGGAATTCCCCCTTATCCTTAGACTGTGACCCCTTGTTCTGGACTCCCCCAACATCGGGAACAATCTTCCAGCATCTAGCTTGTCCAACCCCTTAAGAATTTTGTAAGTTTCTATAAGATCCCCCCCTCAATCTTCTAAATTCCAGCGAGTACAAGCCGAGTCTATCCAATCTTTCCTCATATGAAAGTCCTGACATCCCAGGAATCAGTCTGGTTTGACCGATCCCTCAGAATACTCTCCAGTAACTTTACAACTACAGATGTTAAGCTCACCGGTCTATAGTTTCCAGCATTTTCCCTGCAGCCCTTCTTGAAAAGTTGCACAACATTTGCCACCCTCCAGTCTTCCGCCACCTCTCTTGTATTTAAGGGCGATTCGTAAATTTTAAACAGGGCTCTCGCAATTTCCTCTCTAGGTCCCGCAATGATCTCGGATATATCTGATCAGGTTCTGCAGATTTGTCTACCTTCATGCACGACAATACCTTTAGTACTTCTTCGATGGTAACACTGACTGCTCTCAAAACACTTCCATTGACTGCACCTTTCCTCCGTCCTACTGTCTTTCTCCTTGGAAGTGGGATTTTAATTAAAGTTATGCTGTATATCCAAAATTAATGTAGTTATAAGGGTGGGTATGTAAAACATATTTTTACAATTATTTTACACCTATTTTTATATAACAGGCAAAGTGTTTCCGGAAGTGGCGGCGCTGCCCTAGCAGCTGCGGCTCGTCTGCAGTCCATTTGTTTTTTCTTTTTTTGTTTTTCTTCTCCCGTTTTTATAGTTTATTTCAGTTTATTTTAGTTGTGTATGTGTGGGGGAGGGTGGGAGAAACTTGGTTTAGTCTCTTCCTTCGGGGGGATGTGACCTTTTCTTGTCGCATCCCCCATGTCAGTCTCCGTCTGCGCTGAGGCCTAATGGCGGAGCTGGTGGCCTCCGACTGGGACCGGCCTCGAGGCTCCGGAGGCAGCCAGGACTTACTTACCAACGCGAGGCTGGTCGACTTCGGGGCTGTTGCGGCTGCGGCGATCCGACTTCGGAGCCTCGGAGGCTTGGCCGCGGGCCCAGTGGCCGACAACATCGGGAGCTCGCAGGTCATAGGTTGGTGACCTGTTTTCCGGAGCTTGCGCAACAACAGCTTCGTCCGGTGGACTGGAGGGTGGCAGCTTCGGCAGCTTTGACCGCCCCAGACCGCAGAGTTTGAACCGGCCCGTTCACGGAGCTCGGATTCAGCCGCTTGACTTACTTACCATCAACCGGCAGGGTCACAACATCGGAAGCTTGGATCGCCTCAACGCAGAGGGAGAACAAGGAGGGAAGAGACCAGGACTTTAAGACTTTTGCCTTCCATCACAGTGAGGAGGGCCTGGTGGACTCACTGTGGTGGATGTTAAATCTGCGTTCATTGTGTGTTTTGTTATTTTATTCTATGTTTTATTCTACTGCATGGCACAAAATTTTGTTCGGACTGAAAAGTCTGAATGACAATAAAGGATACTTGCTTGATAAGTGTTTAGTCTCAGTCAGCTATTTTACAAAGGAAACTAGAACCATATTTTAGTTGTGCCTGTTGTCTGTACAGTGTGGGTGGAGAGTTAAAATGATGGCTAGGCGCAACCTATATCATACATTCCATATTCATGCCTAGTGTTGTTGGAAGCCCTGGGATTTCAGGAATATTGTGCATGTTATGCACAGATGTGAAATAATTTGTGTAGAAAGAGCAAGATTCCATGAAGCAAGACAGAATCGAGATTTTAAACTTTGCAATTGCAATGTATTTATTGTTTTCAGTCTGATTTGCAATAGTCTTCGTGACTCTAAAGCACAGATTGCCTTTTAGCTTTTATAGATTTTCAGTTACATCAGCTTTTTGCAGCTGCTTAACTACTAAATTCCCTCTGACAGCTTTGGATGCCTTGCTTCTGACAGTCTATGAGGGAAATGCTTGCAATTCAAAGTGCAGTAAACCAGCACCACAGATGAATTTGATTCCTCAAGCACTGGTAGAAATTCATGTTTGGCATGAAAGAAAAAATCTTGGTATTGTTCAAATAGTGCTTTCAGGAACATTCACCTGCTTTCTACCTGTGATTCTGCTGCCAACTTGGTGCATAGTTTGATATGTTCCTCTCCCAATGTTTAAGATAGATCTGGCAGGCTGGAAAAGAGAGGAGGCGTTTCCATATTTCTTTACAACCCTGAAATAAATCATTTCAGGCGTTAAGCCTTTGTTAGCCCACAGAGCTATCCCATTCTTATTTTACTGTTTTCCCTGTACCCTATTATCTTTGGCTTCAACCTCACCTGCACACTAGGCCAATTAACTAACCATGTGTCTTTGTGATGTGGGAGGAAATCAGAGCGTCCAGAGGAAGCCCACTGTTGACACGAACATAAAAGTTCCATGCAGACTGTATCGGATGTACAGTAAATATTAAAACCTGGGCTGTTAGAGCCATGAGGCTTGAGTTCTATTTCTTGTGACATAGTGCTGCATGGACATTTTTACTGTCTTTTGTTAGAACTACGCTGTCCCACTGTACGAGTTCATTCAAGAGTTCTCCAGAGTTTCGCCCTGATTCGAACTCGGAGATTTACAGTAATGGCCGCTCGTTAGTACTCGGGGCTCTCGTGGCCATTTTTCAACACGTTGAAAAATATTCTCGAGTCTTCCTGAGCTTACCGCGTTTCCCGAGTGCCTGCCGTTAGCGTGACGAGCCGCTAAGAGACATCCCCGAGCTCCAACGTACCCGCTATGTTCATTCTACGTGCTCACCATGAGTTTTTTTAAACTCGGGAGAGCACTTGAATGAACTCGTACAGGGCTTTAAGGCAAATGCAGGAATGGAAATGAATTCACATGTTTCAGTAGAAAAGGTAGATTAGGTAGTCGTAATAAAAATTTAGCTGAATATACTCTCGGTTTCTCTTTCTTCAACTCTTCCTGCTCTCAGCCTTCTGAGAGTTCCAAGGTTATCTCCCCCATGAATTGAGAAACTGGGAATGGGATGTTGTCTCTTTATATTGTAGTCTTCAAGATGAAAGAAAGGTGTAAGAATACTCGTTATTTGCTTCAGCAATGCAATTTGCTGACATTCAATTAATGCAGACATCAGCATTCACACCATAATGGAGGTGATGACAAACACATGAACAGGTATATGCAGGTGACATAAGGCCTTTCATGCCTTCTTGAATATCGAGCTGTGAATTAAATTACACTTTAAGATCAAAGCTGTGCGTAAAGGTAACCTCATGGACATTAACAATGAATTTTTGAGGTTTTTCAATATAGGAAAGAGAAGGTGTCAAAATGCTTAGTATTCTTTTTTCTTCACCTGACTGCAGCTTGAGTATGGAATAAGGTGGGATAAGGTGCATTTTGTAGACATGCCAATCACTATCTAGTTCAAGTTTGTTGACCCCATTTTAGCAGTACTGTTTGCTAACCAAGCGCTCTTACCACACTAACAAATATAATTGTGTGTAAGCTTGTGCCAGATTGGTATGTCTGCCCTGCAGACTTTAGAGTAATTTCAGAAGTGGTCACGCTGTCTGGTGGATATAAAATATTTATTTTGTTGATGGTCAGTGCTTCATTTAAATTCTGCTGGAGGACCATGTCATTTCTGCCCAAATAGGGAATTCCCACTCTCATATGCTCATCCAGAACATTTTTATTATGAATTCCTGAAAACAATTCTTAATTAATGCAATGAGTCTACGCTGTACTCATCCCACTTGAAATAAAGTTGCTGGGAAGGAAAATGTGGAGTTGTTTCTTTTCAGCTTGATGGTTTCTCTTGATTAACTATTTTTTTTTACAGACACTTTTATATTGTTTGAGGAGTTTCTTATTGTTTTTGCAAAGTATATTTTTGAGCCTTTTAGTATATAATATGGTACGGTAAAATTCAAGCTTCCCTAGATTCTTGTTATTACAATTATGACGATGTCCAGAAATTAAACTCGCAGACCTCTCTATGACTCTCTTTTGTACAAAATCAGATGGTAGGAATGAAGTTGAATGTGGGTTGAGATGAGGAAAATTACAAATGCACTGATCAAATCAGTTTGAGTGGTCAGATTATTTCCAAGATGGAATCCAAGGTCAGAGGTTAATTTTCATTCACATATAACTGTAGATATCTGCTTTGTAAGATAATGCATGTTTGTATGGACATGTATGCCTTAAAAGGTAATGAATGGTGACATAGTTATATTTACATCATAATGCATTGTGCGTGCATCATAAGATGAGTAACAGTCTGTATATATTGGATGGTGTTTGGTTTTTAATATATCTAACCTGCATTACGATGCAGGCATCACTTACGTGAAATACATGGAACAAATGTGACCACTTTACATCAAATTTTAGATGGTACTGTATTGTTGAAGTATAATAATTGAATATCTTTATAATAGATTGAAATTGAAAAGCAAGAGAGGGACATTGTTGTGTTGGAGCAAGCCATCGTAAAACTCAGATCAGTAAGTGCTGCTATGTAATTTTGCAGACTCAAAATTGAAGCTGATTTAATGTGATTCATTTTTATTAATAACAATACCAACAATGTTACACTGAACTAAAATTTCAATCTAACCAAGCTTGCTCAGTGCTTTTATTAAACAAGTTTTACACACTTCGGTTTCTTTTAGAAAAGAAGCTCTTTGACCAAAAAAAGAACAATATCAGACACAGAATAGAGCCAAGTTATCAGATTGTTCAATCTGATATTGCAAGTTTTATGCAATTAATTTAAATTGAGTTAGAGTTAGGCTAAGGCTTGAATCAATAAAAACAAATTCAATGTCAGTTCATGAATATTAGCAATTTCTTGATATTTGGCATACATATTGAATGCCTCTTGTTTAAAGTTTTCCTCCCCTTCTCTAGGACACAGCAAAATCCAAGCGGCAACTTGAGGAAATTAGAGCAGAATTACAAGCGAAGACTGAAGGGAGCAATGGGCCGTTAACCCAGTTTGAGAATTGTCAACAAAATAAAGCAGAGATTGCTTTTGATAAAGGTTGGCTGTTATTTTGAAAGATTGATTTAAATGTGTTAAAATGATCAATTTTAAGCACTAAAATACTGTAAGATTTGAAGCAGTAAATTGCAAAACGCTAGGCAGTATGCTTCTCAGCTGCCATAATTGTTAATTAAATTTGTTACCGTGATGTGCAGATGAGAAATTCTGTTGCCTTATCTCTGATCTGTGTGGAACTAATTATTTCCAGCCAGGACAATGATGAGACTTCTCAGTGGTGGAAAAAAAAGATAATAGTTATGTGAAGTTGACATTCCTGATTCAAATCCTCCTATTGGAAAATATGTTCAGATATGGTCATTGGGTGACAGCATAATCAGGCTTAACTTTTGAATCCTCATTGTCGAACAGATTGCCACTCATTGTTGAGCTCATAGGTGACTGAAGCATTTGGGTAAGGGCTGTTAATCACCTTAAAATCATGTTAATGTTGGTGCTTTCAGGAGGTGAAGGGAGAAAAATAAATTACAAATAAGATTTAAAAAATTTGTAAAATGCTCTTAAGAGTACTGTTGGTCAAAACAATGATTATGTAAGCAGAGCCATTTTAGTACATTTTGTATTATTTTAACTTGGTAGCACTATTGCCTCTGGGTCAACTTGAGACATCTAACAATAGTCTCATATTGAGGGAGTGTTGTATCGCTGGAGGCATTGAACTACGTGGGTTGGTTTGACATAGAGGATCGCATTCCTCTGTGTCAGTATCATCAACCTATAGTCCTTAATTAAATTATTTAAAAAAAATAAAAAATACATTATTTGTTTATTATCATGTTTTATTTGTGGATGCTTGCCATGGCGAACAATTCCAATACCATACATTAAAATACTTTGGGTTGTGACAGGAACAATATGGGTCTTTTATGCCATCCAACGCACGAAAATATCCTCAATGACATTTATTATTTCAATGAATTCTCAGAGGATCTGCTGGGTGTAGTTTCCATGATTTAATTGTTTATTTGTGATGGTCCTGAAAATATTTTTTTGTTTAGAAGGTAAAATAGTTCAGAATAGCCTGTATATTGTTGATGGACATTGGTGGAAATAATATGGACATTGTTGGAAATAGTGTGTGTTCCTTGGGTGACCAATTTGAGCATTTACTTTGTTGTCAGATTGGTTATCAACTCCTGATTTCTTTAGTATGGGGGGGGGGGGGGGGGGGGTGTTTGCAGTAAAACAGTTAAATCTCCAGATATTAGTTCCTTAGTTCCTTGAACATTTCGAAAATCAGC
This sequence comes from Raja brachyura, assembly GCA_963514005.1. The sequence goes on along the minus strand of OY740786.1, from coordinate 17,538,809 downwards.
TGCTATACAAATATAGGAGCAGGAGTAGACTTAAATAGGAACCTGAGGGGTAACATTTTCACACAAAGGGTGGTGGGTGAATGGAACAAGCTGCCAGAGGAGGTAGTTGAGTCAGGGATTATCCCAACATTTAAGAAACATTTAGACATAGGACAGCATAGGACAGGTTTGGAGGGATACGGACCAAATGCGGGCAGGTGGGACTATTTTAGCTGTGGGCAAGTTGGGCCGAAGGGCCTGTTTCCGCACTACCGATCTATGACTATGACTATTGGCCTCTCAAGCATGCTCCTTCTTACAACAAAGTCATGGGTCTGATTGTAGCTTCATATCCACAATCCTGCCTGCATCTGGTATAACTATATCTTTGTAGACGTTGACACTAAAGTAAACAAATTTAACCTTTCCTTCACTTAACAAGAATCTTGGTCTGGATTTTTGAGTTTTTGGAGTATCTAACCTAAAAGTAGTTGTAATACAAATTCTCATTGGATGATACTAGGTAATAATTAATTGAAAAGCCAGTAATAATATTCTCATTCTATTTTTTGGTTGTTTTATTTCAGATTTCGATTTTTTTCAAGAATCTGAAGATACAGAAGCTCAGCTCCGTACATATGAGCAAAATAAATCTCCTTTTCTGTTGGATGCATTTGTGAAGAATATAGCACAGGAAAGAGATTTTTATAAATCTGAGGTAGAATACTTATTAAAAATGTTGAGAAGCAAACCTTCAGGCCAAGGCAATTCATCCAGAGGACGTAGTCCACTGCGTTCATCTCCTGTGAAGGTATTTTATTTATTTTCTCTTCTAAATTATTTTTTCTCAGCCATTTATGTGAATTCAAGTTTCTGTACTGTATATCACTATAATTTTCTTGCTGCTGCTCAGTTTTCTGATGGTGACTGAAGAATGAATAGGTGAGTTGCCCCTGGTGAATGAAATCGAATAAACTCAAACTCTTTTCTCCAGAGATGAAATTTGAGTACTAACATGAAATGGCAGATGGATGCAAATATATTGTAATGTTTGCACTTGGGCAAGTGAACAAATGTAGATTTATAATGTGAAAATTGGCGGAAAATATGTGGAAAATGTCAATTTAATATGACATGCGGTAAGTCAGAGAATATGGTCATTCCCACCTCCTCTGCTCCTTTTCCAGGGAAAGGGACCATCAGTGGCCGAAGACTGCATTTGTGGCTTAGTTTGCTTCCTTTTTCCTACCTCATGCACCCTTTTTCGTCCTAACCATTTGCATCTATAGCATCCTTTATCTCTTCCCTTTCTCACCATCCATTTTAATTATTTGCCACACTACTCCTTGTCAATTGTTACTACTTGAATTAACTATGGAAGACTCCAAACAAACACAGACTAGTACCAGCAGCTAGAAGAATTAAAAGCAGCTAACATGTAAGTAGATGGTCCCTTTAAATAGTGCAGTGGGGTTTTCCTTACTATTGCATGATGAATATTCAGCTTTGTGATGCTGAGGGTGTCTGTTGCGCCATTAAACTTTATATCAACACAGACATCTATTTGCATCTGCATGCATCTATTGATCTTACCTGCAAAGATGTTAATATTTTCATATTAACATGGCATATTGTAACAAACGTGTGCATGCATGCATTGAATGCTGTTGTGTTGCCCAAGTATATTAAAAGTATGCAATCGTTGATCACTCCCAATTGTCCTAGTAATATCTAACCTGATTGCACCTGATTGTGAATTAATCTGATGAGATACAGACTGCAGAAGGGTCATTGAAGGAGATGGGTGAGGGAACCTGGGTGCCATCCCAATCTACGACATATACGCCTTCAGATGGCATCAAAGGATGTGGTATATAGATGAAATCAACTCAAGAAAAGGGTACAATTGTATCGATAAGGTTGTAATCACACAAGAATTGTCCCATATCCTGTAACTCCGCACATAGATGTCCGCATTGGTCTTTGGGGTACCTATTCTCTCCCGAGTGACTCTCTTTTCCTTAGACACAAAATGCTGGAGTGACTCAGCGGGTTAGGCAGCGTCTCTAGAGAAAAGGAATAGGTGACGTATTGGGTTGGGTCCCTTCAGCCTCTTTTCTTTAATATAATATACATAACATGTTTTGTCCTGCTGATTTCCATCTTACGAATACTCCTGTAAGATATATCTAGTGTATGTGTGATCAATGGTCAGTGTGGACTTGGAGGGCTGTTTCTCAGAAACTAAAACTAATCACCTGTATTTCTCTAGGGATTCACTTAATCTATACTTGCCTTTGCCAGCTTTTTCCCCGATGAGAGTCTCAGTTTCTGTTATAATCCTACTCCTGCCTGCCTTCTCCTTCACTCTAATAGGACCATACATATCTTGAATTCTCAATACAATCCTTCTAAGAGCATCCCATTTTCTGCACGCCCCTTTGCCCACAAACAACATAATTAACATTTGCGAGTCCCTGTCCAATGCTTTCAAAGTTGGCTTGCCCATGTTTCGAATTTTAACTTGTGGACCAGCACTGTCCTTATCGATAACTATTTTGAACTTAATTGAACTGTGGTCACTGGTCCCAAAATGCTCCCCCACAGACACCTCAGTTGCTTGCACTACCCTATTTCTAAGAGGTTAACATTTACAATAAGCATCAATTGGCTTTAAATGAGAAGGGAATGTTCTTATTCATTGCCTCTAATTGCTGCACCTTTGCAAATCAGAATTAACTGACTAGGATTTGTTTATCTAACCTGGGAACAGTTTGCACAATTACTTTCCATCAATTTTCCCTTGTGAAAATATTTTAATATTTTGATAACTGTACAAGCCGCATCCAGATTTTGGGTACATGATGTGTGCACAGCTTGAAGATGGCACCACAATAAACCTTACCCCAATTTTCACAAGTGTAATTTAGAATCTAATCTGTCTGTTCAGCATTCATTGCCGCATAACTGTTGAGCAATTTTTGTTCAGCCATTCTTTTATCGAAGCTACACCAATGTTACATAAATTCCTTGCATTAATGTATGTACAATCTACAAATGATAAAACAAAAAGTATAATCTGCACAATATTTAAATAACCAAACTAGCTGCAAGAGGTTTAAGCACCGGTTGGAACACTTTATTTTTACTGTCTTTTTGGATTCATTAGCTGAATTTCCCTTTCCCCTAATGAATAGCCAATAGTCCTCTGAGATTAAATCATCAGAACTAAAGGAAACTATTTGTAACAGTCAAACACAATTTTCCCTATGTAATTGAAAGAAAAATACATTCCATGAATTGTATTAAAATAGCTTAATCTCAGTTTGAAAACTGATATTGTGTGTTCGAAAATCTGATCAGGATTAGAAAGTCAAGGTCAAACTCCTGCGTTCTCACACCTGAACTGGATTTTCAGCGCCCTTTGATCCCTTAGTTTTCTATAAATTGTTCCCGTATATTGGACATTAGTCCACAGTGCAGTGGCAAACCAGGAATATGGCGGTCATGGTGGCGCAGCGGTAGAATTGCTGCCTTACAGTGAATGCGGCGCCAGAGACCATTCACCAGGGTTCGATCCCGACTACAGGTGCTGTCTGTAAGGAGTTTGTACGTTCTTCCCGTTGTCAGTTAAGGGCCTGTCACACTAGCGCGCGATTAGACGCGACAAGCGCGACAAATTCGGACGCGGGGTTCGCGTGGGGGTCAGGCGATCCCGGTGCGAGTGAAGGGCCTGTCCCACTAGCGCGCGATTACACGCGCGACGTCCGAAGGAAGGACGTTATTTTTCATCACGTGACGATGCGCATGAGCATGCGCGTTGCACGACGTCGGGCAGTGACGTCATCACGCAACGCCACGCTGAAGACGCACAACGTCAAAACGTCATCACGTTAATCACGTTCTGCGCGACAGGATTTTGCCGCGCGTAATTTTTAAGCAGTGTCAGTTTTTGGACACTACGCGCGATGTCGACACCAGCTCCACACGAGTCCGCGCAACTCCACGAGACTCCGGCGATCGCAGTGGGACAGGGTCACGCGAGGCCGGACGACTAAAGCGACCACGGTAGGTCGCGCTTGTCGCGTCTAATCGCGCGCTAGTGTGACAGGCCCTTTAGTTTCTTAAAAAGCAGATAGCAACCAAAACTGTTAAAGGTAAACTGTGGCAATCTTTAATTGATTCGTCAGATGGGAGTAACGAGATTAAAATGAGCACAAACGTTGCTCTGTGCTTCACGGGCTCCCACTTACAGAACAAAGAAGAGTTCGCACAATTATACATTTTCAGTAAAACACTCCTACCAAGTCCGAATATGGCACGACTGAAAGATTCTGCAGCTTTTCAGAATATAGGAAAAATGGGTCTAAATCAAGCTCATCCAATAACAAGTTATTTATCTCTGGAGTTTCAGCTTTTTTTTTCAAACTTGGCTCTTTATGGCCTTGAATGAAGCACATGTTATTACTGCAGGATTCCATCTTAATTTATTTATTGAAAAGACAACATGTCCTCCATATTGTGTTCCATATAATTTACAAAGTCATTCAGACTTGGCACCGAGCCATTTTTTACTCGACCATGCTTTTGTAAACTAACAACTCCATTTTAGATTTGACTATTAGATTTGACTATTAGCTCTTTTACCCGTCTTTTTATCAAACGTGATAACATTCACAGTTCTCGGTAGGTACACATAATGGACGCAAGTATTAGAGCAATGATTAGCAGAATGATAGAGCCATAATTTATCACAGTACCCCAAAGTCCACCAAACCAAAGGTATGGCTACCAGTTCAATAGTACACCTCTCGTCCTGTGATGGGGTTCATCACCTTGAGCTAGACGCTAGCGTATCTCCCAGTAGGTTTGGGTGGCCTGCTTTTACATCACCATGTAGAAGCGGCTGCTGGACTGGAAGCCAAAGACAAAGCCAGCGTAGTTTGCAGTCTGTGTTAATGTAGAAGGTGCCACTGAAGTTGATGGCGTTGAACAAGGCCAGGGTCAGAGTTGGCGGTCTGTAGTAACTCCCTGCCCTTGTTGCGCACTACCCTGTTAGGAATGATCTGCATCGTCTCCTTTGGAACTTCCTCAGGTCAGTCTCACTGATGACGTTGTTCTCGGGGTACATGTCATAGATATCTGGGATGTTGTCAGTCGTCCTTGCAGTTGTCTCCTCTGCTGTCACCAATCGGCATCGATCTGGTCAGGGTTGGGAACAAAACAGCAATTGTCTCTTTCTGGAGGTCCATCTGTTTCAAAATGTTCAGCTTCTCGCTCTCTAGACCCGTGGTCATACGATAGAGCTCAAAATGCTTCAAGATTGTTGATCAAATGTGGTTTGTCTTTCCGAAGTTTTGACCAAAGTGTTTGCACTTCCTCCTGATCTGTAAAGATGTTCTATATGGATCAGCTATACATGGCGCTGCAGGTAGCGATCAATCACAAACACCTTGTTACCTCCTGGGTGGGGACAAGGTCTTTCACGTACCTCTTCATGCTGCTCTTTTATATGTTTCTTAAGTCCGTTAACTTCTCTGTAAATAGCACAGCGACCCTTATACTGACATCAATACACGGTGGGGAAATCTTCCCTTTCCAAGTTTGACTTTGGTTTCCGGCCACGATTTTGTCCAGATTGTTTCTTCACATCCTTAATATTGCACTTCTTAACTGGTAACTTACTCTTCTTTCAATATGGTTGAAAAGACCCATCTGAAGAGCCGTTCTTAACTTTTGTTTCTCTGTCATCTTCACTTGATAAATACCTTTCAGAAAGATCACTGGACTCCAATCCATCCACAACATCATTTCTTATAGAACAAGATGCTTCATTGCAGTAAACTGTTTTTATCACATTTAATGGTTGAGTTGCATCTTGTAACTGAACTTTTTCTCAAGAGCACTGTGTATATTCAGGATCTGAGCACAAGAACATATCCTTCTTCAATGGGGATTCCCAGTTGTCCACATCCACCGACCATAAAGTGGTTCCACTGTATGTACAAGGCTGAACGTCTGCTAACATTGGGACAGGTTGATGCTTCGCAACATTATCACCCTCACCATTTTCAGTCACTGTTCCATTCCGAGGTGAAAGGGTTATTGAACCATCCAGAACTAACTCCATTGAGTCCTTATTTCTACTGGATGGGCACTGTCCCTCATTCAAAACAACGCTGTGACTTGAATGCACATCCAGGATGTAACTGTGGTCCTCTGTTATCAGCGTTCTGAACAGTCCTTCCAATTGCTAGGATTCTGCCTGATTCACCTCTACCCCATTGCAGACATTGGACTTTGTCTCTGGAAGTGGTGTGCTATAATGCTCAGATTATATTCTCCACAATAACCTTTCCTTTGCTCTCCCTATTTGAGGTAAGCCTGGCTTGATTGCATTTATTCATGTTAATCCTCTGTGTCTTGCTGACATTGAAAAAGGGTACAAGATTCTTTAGACTCATCATTTAGCTGTTGAATAACTATTAACTGGGTTCCTGCTTCATTAATGTTTCTATACTTAGCTGACGATTCAATTTCAATAGGTTGGTTTTTATCGGTATTCTGGGTTAAAGGATGAACCATGGACATATGAACATTCAAATTGTGAGCCTTCTCGAACCGCTTCTCACATTGGCCACGAGCAAATTCAAGTTCAGCTTCTGCCTTGTGCTTGAAACAGGCCCTGTGGTCATATGGTATTTCAAGGATGCTCTTTGCCTGCACTGGAATCCACAAACTTCACACTTCAAAGGGTTTGCTCCAGTATGGCTCATTTCTTGAACTGACAGTTGTTCCCGCTGTTTGAAAGTCTGTCCACATTCATTACAAATGTAGTTTATTTTCACAAATCCAGTCGTTCCTACTCCCAAGTTGTCCATCAGCGTGTGAAACCAGCATTTACCTTCCTTCCCTATCAATGTCAACTGGCTGTCTGATCCATCCCAATTCAGCTCCTCACTTTGATCCCGGCTGGAATTAACCTCAATCCAGTTCTGTAACTGAGCTGCACTCCAAAATCAAGGCTTTTCAACTCCTCAACCTGATTGCTCTCCTTCAGCTGCTGTGTGATGGAAGCAAGATCGCCATTTTCAGGCATTGGTGAGCACATTTCTCATCTGTTTCAGCTCGGTCTGTAGCTCTGGGATAAGCTGCACCTATCTGGTTATTTCACGAACCTGTGGTAATGGATCCTTCTTGGTCAGTACTATAAACACAAGGACAGTTGTCAGCCTTATTCAGGATGTCTTGGTGCAGAGGTGTTTCCCCAAGTCCAGCCCATCTGGGCCAACCTCAGTATAAAAAGTAGGGTCAATAACCCCACTGTCCTTTCTTGGTTCTCCTCCATTTATAGTCAAACGTATCAGATGTCTTCAATGGGAGTAATCTTCAATCTTCACGGCGGTTGGTGTTGTAGTAGCACCTGGTACAGTCCCCTCCAACATAGTCCCAATTATGTCCGATCCCAGTAGTATGGACCGTGTCTGTGTTCAACTGCCAGTGGCTTCTGCGTTTTCAACCCCTGTGAATGCAAGACTGACAAGGTTGTGCTTAATTGTTGTGCATATGTAATTAATTAATTGCTCGGCCTGAGGATTTCGGGTGCCGCGGTCACCAGGGAGGAGGCGGCCATTCCAGACTTTCCAAGCCGTTGAGGAATGTTCACCCGACACTGGAGTTCCAGCTTCACGGCAAGAGGCCTGAAGACATCGGACTGGCTGCAAGGCCACAAATGGGGCCCTGACCTCGGGTGGGCACAGAGGAAGAGGACTAAACTTTCTGGTGCCTTTCGCCACAGTGGAAAATTTTGATTCTGTTGTGGGGGGACGTTTGTGTTGAACTCTATAATGTGTTGTGTCAATTTTTCTTTTTAAAATCTTTTTCTATGGATGTACGGAAACTTATTATTTATTTTTTGTAAAGCACTTTGGTTTCAACGCAAGTTGGTTTAAAACGCGCTATATAAATAAAACTAACCTACTTACTTACATCGTGGAATTCAGGTCTGTATTTGAACTCAATTCAAAAGGTAAGAAATAGGGAAAAAAAAACAAAGTTAAGAGAAAACCAAGAATAAACAAATAAAAAATAAAAAATAAAAGAATAAAGAATAATTATAGATTGCAAGCTAATTCAATGACATCCTGATTCAATTCATCGGACATGGACCATTTCATCAAAAGGGGCATATATATGAATATATAAATATAGCCTGGGACTGGATGTTAAGTATCCCGATAGGCTTTGGGATAAATTAAAAAGACATCGCAAAATCCTGAACACAGGAAAATGGAGCTGCCAATATCTTGGTAGCATAGCCTTGAAAAGAACACCGAGTCTCTACAACTTGGAGACAGAACTTGGATGAGTGACAACTCGAAAGAGCATGAAAATCTTGTCTAATCTGATAGGAGCCAGAACTTGGATGAGTGACATTTTTTTAAGAGACATTTTCGGTTTTAACAAATACTAACCTTCATATATTGAAAGAAAATGAGTACATAAACAGGCAAAATACACAAATTTAATACGAGTTAGCCAAAGTGGTGCAGCCCCCCTCGTTTCCCCCTTGTTGCAAAACATTAGAGACGTCTCTCCGTGTTAACTTTATACTCCCCTCCCTTAACTGACAAAAGCCGTTCTGTTTAAAATAATCTTTGTTTCTGTGGGAACAAATTTGCAGAATTTGTGAACTAGGATTGGGAGGTTTAAGGCTTGCAGTGCCTTTAAATTGCAAAAGTCGTCTTCTGTTGGAGTGAGCATTTAAAATGACAAAGGGAGTAGTTTAATGTAATGGTGGGCGTGCTAATGTTCCAAATGGGAGTGGTCTGAGCTGTGATTGGACAGTGATCCAGATTGTGATTGGCCACTGCCGCCCCCTTCTTCTATAGACAGGGTCGCCATTGCCAGACATGGAGAAGAATTACTGGTCCCGGCGTTGTTCTCCGAACTCTTATCAGCGCTTTCTTTCTCTGCCTTAGCCCTTATCTCCTATTCCTCTGCCCACTGGCATTCCATCTGAAGTACATTCCATTCGTTTAATAGTTCTGTATTTCTTCCACAATTCAATTCCTCTTTTACAGGCATTGTCCATCCAACTTCTATCTCGTGTCTCCACCCACTTATTTTCTGCCTCTCTCTCTCTCTCTCTCTCTCTCTCTCTCTCACTCTCTCTGCCTTCAATAGTCTCCACATTCCATATTCCTCCTACTGGTCAAGACATACGTTTGGTCAATTTACCATTTAACATTCTATAATCCTTGTGGTTCTTATGAAACAAATAACACATGTGTTGTACAGCTGTCTTTCCGTCACTCTTATCCAAATTATGTCCATGTTTATCCAATCTCCAAATCACTAGTACACAACTTTGTACAAAAATTGTAACAAACTTTTTCAGCCTGTTAAGCCCAATTCTAAGCTACTCTCTCTGGTAGCAAATTCACAACAGTCTTTTCAAAACACCGTATCCTCAAGACGCATTGTCTTTTCAAAACACCTTGTCTTTCCAATACGCATTAGTGACAAAAACTTTGTAGTCTGCCGTCCAATCCTTTAATTGTGACAAAACCTCTTTAGTCTGCCGTGCCCAATCCTTTAATCATTTCCAATACCCAAGTCAATCCTTTACTCATTTCCAATACACATGCCAATCCTTTACACAAGTGGTCTTACCTTCGCTGTCTGCTTCTAAGGATCTTGTCTGGAACCAGGCCAACCTCACACTGAGGGACCTTAGTTTTTCATCAAAGGGTTCGACTAGAGCTCAGTTTTCTCAGGCTCCCACTCACAGAACAAAGAGAACAAAACAATTATACATTTTCCTTATCAGTAAAACACTCCTACCAAGTCTGAATATGGCATGACTGAAAGATTCTGCAGCGTATCAGAATATAGGAAAAATGGGTCCAAATCAAGCTCATCCAATAACAAGTTATTACTTATCTCTGGAGCGTCAGCTTTTTTTTTCAATCTTGGCTTCTTTATAGCCTTGAATGAAGCATGTGTTATTACTGCAGGATTCCATCTTAATTTATTTATTGAAAAGACAACCTGTCCTCCATATTGTGTTCCATATAATTTACAAAGTAATTCAGACTTGGCACTGAGCCATTCTTTTATTTTACTCAACCATGCTTTTGTAGAAATACGACTCCATTTTAGATTTGACCATTAGCTCTTTCACCATGACCTGCTTCGGTTTTCTCCGAGATCTTCAGTTTCCTCCCACATTTCAAAGACGTACAGGTTTGTAGGTTAATTGGCTTGGTAAGTCAGAAATATTGTCCCTAGTGGGTGTAGGATAGTGTTAATATGCGGGGATTGCGGACCTGGTTGGCCGAAGGGCCTGTTTCTGCGCTGTATCTCTAAAACTAAAAAAACTAAAACCAGAAAATCCCATATGCCAGGAGCTGTCCCAATATTCCTCAATTCTAACATGTCACTTTGCCAATTCCTTGGAATCCTTGAACTGTGGAATTCTTTCACTCCCACTAATTTTCTCTTCCACAATCCTTAGTACTAGGAACAGTGCAATCTGATCCAGATGTTCCTATGTTCCATGACTGCCCTGAAAGTTGATGGATTAGAATCCTTAAAAATATTACATGGAAAAAAAAGCTGTTCTTATAACCCTAATAACTCTTTTCAAAAGATGCCCTTTAATGCAGGGCTTTTATTACATTTTGTTGAGTATTCCACACTTACACTTATCTCCTGTGACACCTCATTTATTATGATTTCCAACATACATTTCTGGTCCATTAATGCCTTGTTTTGATCATTACGAGTTCCTGCTTTGAGATGAGTTGAAATGGATGTATGAATGAAATCAAGAATCGGAATCACCCTATTTTACAATCCCCATAACCTTTGAAATGTTCTATAGATTCAGGATCAGTTCCTGTCGATTGGAGGGTAGCGAATGTTATCCCACTTTTCAAGAAAGTTGGGAGAGAGAAAGCAGGGAATTCTAGACCAGTTCTAAAAGAGAAAAACTTTATATAAAAAGTTTTAAACAGAAGGCAAAGTTTATTTAAGATAGACATAAAGTGCTGGAGTAACTCAGTGGGTCAGGCAGCATCTTTTGGGTCTGAACCCTTCTTCAGGTGTTTACTTAACAGGCTTATTTAAGATTGATTCATTTTGGTGTTCTTTTTAAAACCAGGGAGGTAGCTATGAGTCTGAGCTCATATGCGTAATTAAAGAGCGTGATGATCTTCAAGCCATGGTAATCAAATATGAAAGGCACTTGGCAGAAGTCCAGGCAAATGTCAAAGTTTTATCTGCAGAAAGAGACCAAAGCAAACTCCTCTACGAGCAGGTAACCAATGGCATTTGTTATGCTTTTAATAGTTCTCTATGTATAATGTTTACAATTTTTTAAACGGTGTCAATTTTTGTATACAGGACAAATGTTTTCTGGATCTAACTGCATTTTTATTTTTGTCTTTCTTGAGTTTGCTTCCAGAGGCAAAGATCATCCTCTGGTGCCTCAGCCAGGACAGGATGTTGGCTTTCAAATTTGTAGGGATGTTCTTCATGAAAAGCATCATTCTCTGCATTTTATGCCCGTTCAATGCTAACATCTGTATTGATTCAGGCTATTTTTTATTACTCCTGTACATCGGCTGCAACATACTTGCATTGCTAAAATAACTGTAGTAGTTGTGCACGTAGGCACAAACGACATCAGGAAGAAGAGGAAGAAGGTTCTGCAACGTGAGTTCAGAAAGTTAGGAAGAAGACTGAAAAGCAGGACTTTTAGGGTGGTTATCTCTGGATTGCGTCCAGTATGTCATGCTAGTAAGGACAGGAACAGGGAGGTAGGGGATCTGAATGTGTGGCTGAGGGGCTGGTGCAAAAGACTCTTGAATTAATGGGAAGGAATGTTCGAGAAGAGATAAGAGAGTAAGGTCAGGGCCAATTGTGAGCGGTGCGAGAGGGGAGGTAAATACCGAGGTCAAAGTGTTGTATATGAATGTGCGAAGTATAAGAAATAAAGTGGACGAGCTTGAGGCTCAATTAGAAATTGGCAAGTATGATGTTGTGGGAATTACAGAGACATGGCTGTAAGAGGGCCAGGGCTGGGAACTGAATATTCAAGGGTATACCACCAATCTGAAAGACAGACACGTGGGCAGAGGAAGTGAGGAATGAAATTCAGTTGGTGAGGCATGAAATTCAGTCCCTTGCAAGGGGTGACATTGAAATAGGAGATGTGGAGTCAGTATGGATAGAACTAAGGAATTGTAAGGGTAAAATGACCCTAATGGGACTTACCTACAGCTCCCCAAACAGTAGTCTGGATATAGGGTGCAAGTTGAATCAGGAGTTAAAATTGGCATGTAGTAAAGGTAATGCTACAGTTGCTATGGGAGATTTTAACACGCAGGTAGACTGGGAAAATCAAGTTGGTAGTGGACCCCAAGAAAGGGAGTTTGTGGAGTGCCTCTGTGATAAATTCTTAGAGCAGTTTGTATTGGAGCCAACCAGGGAGAAGGCAATTTTGGATTTAGTGTGATGAACCAGATTTGATAAGGGAACTTGAGGTTAAGGAACCACTTTTTAAGAAAGGCAGGAGAGAGAAACAGGGAATTTAACAGAGACCAGTTAGCCTGACATCGGTGGTGGGGAAGATGCTGGAGTCAATTATAAAAGATGAAATAGCGACACATTTGGATTGCAGTAACAGGATTGGTCCAAGTCAGAATGGATTTACGAAGGGGAAATCATGCTTGACTATTCTTCTGGAATTTTTTGAGGATGCAACTAGGAAAATGGACAAGGGAGAGTAAGTGGATGTAGTGTACCTGGACTTTCAGAAAGCATTTGATAAGGTCCCACATAGTAGTTTAGTGGGCAAAATTAGGGCACATGGTATTGGGGGTAGAGTGCTGACATGGATAGAAAATTGGTTGGCAGACAGGAAACAAAGAGTAGGGATTAACGGGTTTGTTTCAGAATGGCAGGCAGTGACTAGTGGGGTACCGCAAGGCTCGGTGCTGGGACCGCAGCTATTTACAATATACATCAATGATTTAGATGAAGGGATTCAAAGTAACATTAGCAAATTTGCAGATGACACAAAGCTGGGTGGCAGTGTGAACTATGAGAAGGATGCTAGGAGAATGCAGGGTGACTTGGACAGGTTGGCGGAGTGGGCAGATGCATGGCAGATGAAGTTTAATGCGGATAAATGTGAGGTTACCCTCCAATCCACAGGAACTGATCCTGAGTCTATAGAACATTGGAAAGTGACCACGAATGCATCCACGATTTCTAGAGCCACTTCCTTAAGTACCCTGGGATGCAGACCATCAGGCCCTGGGGATTTATCGGCCTTCAGTCCCATCAGTCTATCCAACACCATTTCCTGCCTAATGTGGATTTCCTTCCGTTCCTCTGTCACCCCAGATCCTCTGGCCACTACTATATCAGGAAGATTGTTTGTGTTCCCCTTAGTGAAGACAGATCCAAAGTACCTGGTCAACTCATCTGCCATTTTTTTGTTCCCCATAATAAATTCACCTTTTTCGGTCTTCAAGGGTCCAACTTAGGTCTTAACTATTTTTTTCCTCTTCACATACCCAAAGAAACTTTTACTCTCCTGCTTTATATTCTTGGTTAGCTTACCTTCGTACCTCATCTTTTCTCCCCGTATTGTCTTTTTGGTTATCTTCTGTTGTTCTTTAAACATTACCCAATCCTCTAGTTTCCCGCTCATCTTTGCTACATTGTACTTCTTCACTTTAATTTTTATACTGTCCCTGACGTCCCTTGTCAGCCATGTCTCCCCTTGGAATCTTTCTTCCTCCTAGGAATGAACTGATCCTGCACATTCCGTATTATTCCTAGAAACACCTGCCATTTTTGTTCCACTGTCATCCCTGCTAGTGTATGGGGGTATGGAGAGAAGGCAGGTACGGGATACTGAGTTGGATGATCAGCCATGATCATATTGAATGGTGGTGCAGGCTCCAAGGGCCGAATGGCCTACTCCTGCACCTATTTTCTATGTTTCTATGTATCTTTCCAGTCAACTTTGGCCAGTTCCTTCCTCATGGCCCGATAGTCCCCTTTATTCAATTGCAATACTGACACCTCCGATCTACTCTTCTCCCTCTCCAATTGTAGATTGGCCTACTCCTGCACCTATTGTCTATTAATCGAATACAGGAGCAAAGAGGTCCTCCTGCACTTATTGAAACATATAAGATTATTAAGGGTTTGGCCACGCAAGAAGCAGGAAACATGTTCCCAATGTTGGGGGAGTCCAGAACCAGGAGCCACAGTTTAAAAATAATGGGTAAGCCATTTAGAATGGAGACGAGGAAGCACTTTTTCTCACAGAGAGTTGTATGTGGAATTCTTTGCCTCAGAGGGCGGTGGAGGCCCGTTCTCTGGCTACTTTCAAAAGAGAGCTAGATGGGGTTCTTAAAGATAGCGGAGTCAGGGGATATGGGGAGAAGGCAGGAAACGGGTACTGATTGAGGATGATCAGCCATGATCACATTGAATGGCAGTGCTGGCTCAAAGGGTCGAATGGCGTATTCCTGCACCTATTGTCTATTGTTGAAATGCCTTAACACTGATAACAAAGTGGGCAGAGGATCAGTCAATCCATTTCCAAGTGTAAGACTCTTTTTAATTGCTGAGTGTAAACACTGATCAGAATCTTATTGGAAATGTCTGCTTGCTGTTATTTTTTAAACTATCGATTGAACTATTGAACTTTGAGTCGTAGTCTGAATTTATTTTTCTCTGCCTTAACATTTCGCAATCTGGAATGCTAAGGTGGTGGTGGCAGGTACTCTCATAACATTTAAGAAGCATCTGGGCGAACACTTTAATTATTAATGCTTACAAGGTGAAAGACAAAATGTTGGTAAATGTGGATAAGTATGGAGAGGTATTTGATAGTTGGTATTGATGCGGTTGGCTTGAGGGCCTATTTTGTGCAGATTGACTCTTTAGATGATGACACTGTTATCCTTAGTTAACAGACGATTTGAATCTGTTCGCATGGGATTGTCAACATCTCATGATCCCAAGCACATGAGAAGTAAGCTTGGATGTAGCAAATATGTCATTGTCCATGATAATGACAATGACGTGGTGTTAGAGGGTGAAAAAGCTTGTCATCATGAAGTGGTGTTCCAGGATACAAATGCTACTTGGATGTGACAGCTATATATTTGATTTTAACCCAATATTCAATTCAATTCAATTCAATTCAAGTTTAATGTCATTGCACAAATACAAGTATAGGTACAACGAAATGCAGTTTAGCGTCGTTCTTAGTGATAGCGATATAGAAAAATAAATACAGAGTGCAGTGGTAGCAATATGGAAAATAAATAAATACAGGGTACAGACAAATCTATCAGCTGGGCTCCGAGTTCAGCAGTCGGATGGTGTAGTTGAAGAAGCTGTTCTTCGTCCTACTGGTGCGGGACCTGAGGCTCCTGTACCGCCTCCCTGATGGGAGGAGGGCAAACAGTCCATGATTAGGGTGTGAGGGGTCCTTGATGATCTTCCCGGCCCGCTTCAGGCACCGTTTTCGGTGGAGGGCATCCAAGGCAGGGAGCGGGGCACCGATGATGTACTGGGCGGTTTTCACCACCCGTTGTAGTGCCTTCCTGTCTGCCACGGTGCAACTGCTGTACCATACCGTAAAGCAGGTGGTCAGGATGCTTTCGATGGTGCAGCGGTAGAAGTTCGTCAGGATCTGGGGGTACAGGTGGGCTTTTTTGAGCCTCCTCAGAAAGTAAAGGTGCTGCTGTGCCTTTTTGATTAGCTTTGAGGTGTTGAGGGACCAGGACAGATCCTCCGAGATGTGTACCCCGAGGAATTTGTAGTTGGAGACCCGCTCCACCTCAGTCCCGTTTATATGGATGGGGGTGTGTCTGCCCCCTCTGTTCTTCCGAAAGTCAACAATTATTTCCTTCGTCTTCTGGGAGTTGAGGACGAGGTTATTGTTGGCACACCAGGTAGTCAGGTGCTGGACCTGAAGGGCAACTTCATTCATTTCAAATTTTCCCTCAATCCCAAAGTGCTGGTACTTTAATTGGCTACTTTAAATTACAACTATAAGGGCTACTTAGAGCATAATGTAATAAAAGAAACAATACAACTCAGTAATGAACCGATCAAGACCCTTGGATCAAATCATGTTATGAATCAGCCTAATTTAATAGAAAGCCCAGAGAACCACACAATTAAAGGAAACTAGACCAAGGGGGACCCGCTGGGTCCCGTCCCCTCAACGCGCGGATGCAGGGGGCGGGGGCATCCTTCGGCGGCACACACACTAACCCTCGCCTTGATATTATATTAATATTATTAATTTGCTCCTTTTACCCCATCCCTCGCTCTATCCACTCTCGCATAACCCCCAACTGTGAATGCGCGGCTAGAGAGGGGGTAGAGAGGGGGGGGGGGTAGAGGGGGAGGGGGATAGAGAGGGAGGGCCCCCTCCCACCCCTCTCCTCTCTCCTCCTCCCTCTCCTCCCTTTCCTCTCCCCCCTCCACCCTCCCCTCTCCACCCCCTCTCCCCTCCTCCACCCCCCTCTCTCCACCCACTCTCACCCCATCCCTCCACCCCCCCCTCCCCTCCACTCTCTCCACCTCCCTCTCTCCCCCCCCCCCCTCTCTCACCCCCCTCTCTCTCTTTCTCTGCCCCGGTGAGTGGGTAGAGAGGGAGGGGGAGGGGGTAGAGGCAGCACCTACCCAGGTCGTAGAGTGGAAGCCTCCCCACCAGGTGCCGGGCCCGAGATAGGCTGTGGCTGGCATGGACCAGAGCGAGGCCCAGAGCGACCTGAGGACGGTGAAAAGCAGCGGAGGGCTGGCCGATCGTGGCTTCCGCAAGGGTAAGGTCACCCAACCTAAGTGACAGACAATCGGGCGGGGGAGACGGAGAGGAGGTCGCCCCCTGTGACGGCCGCTACGGGCACTTTTCCTCTACGCTTGTTCGTGCCCGCGCTGCGATAACGACTGCCGCCGCCATGTTGTAGCACTTGAAGGAGCCCAGCGGAGCGCACTGCATGACTTGAGCACGTGTTTAGCGGCTTCAATCCTGATCCCCGGGGGGGGGGGGGGGGGGTGTGGGATACGTAACTTGCAGCTCGTGGTAAACTGGCATTGTGACGTCATCGAGTTGGCTTCAGCATGTTAGATTTTAAAAAGATGTCAGATTGGTGAACAAGTTTAGTAGAAAACACGAGAAATAATGAATCAAATTTGCAGATGAGGGGATTTTTGAAATCATGAGGTAAATCTCTACCAGAATATGTAAGAATTTCACCATTAGTGCGTCGGGTTTTGGAGAAGATGTGATTCACAAGCGAACAAACAAAAGATCAGATCAGAGTTTTATAAGTATACCAGACCAAGTACAGACCCATTGGGTCTGTTCCCCACAACGCGTGGTCACACACACTAACCACCCCCACACACACACACTATCCCCCCCCTCACACACGCTAACTATCCACCTCGATATTATATTAATATTATTAATTTGCTCCTTTTACCCCATAATCGCCACATCCACTGACATAGCCCCCAAATTGCAGGCGCGTCTAGAGAGGGAGGGGGGGTGGAGGGAGGGAGGGGGGTGGAGGGAGGGGGGTGAAGGCAGAGAGAGAAGGGGGAGAGACAGAGTGAGAGGGGCAGCGACAGAGAGAGGGGCAAGAGACAGAGGGAGAAGGGGGGGAAGGGGAGGGGAGGAGAGGGAAGGTGGGTGAGGGGGGGGGAGGGTAAGTGAAGGGGGGAGAGAGGGGAGGATAGAGAGAGGGGGGATAGAGAGAGGGAGGCTGAGAGGGGGGGAACTGAGGGGGGAGAGGGTGGAAGGGAGGGGGAGGAAGGGAGGGAGAGGGGGGAGGGTGGGGGTGGAGGGGAGGGCGAGAGCCTGGAGGGGAGGGGTGGACAGGAGGGGTGAAGGGGTTTAAAGGAGAGAGGGTGGGGGAAGGGAGGAGAGAGGGTGGAGTGAGAGGGGGGGGAAGGGGGAGGGGAGGGGTGGAGGGGGGAAGGGGGTTTAGGGAGAGGGAGGGCAGGGGGTGGGGAGAGAGGGGGGAGGGGGTTTAGGGGAGGGAGGGCAGGGGGTGGGGGGAGAGAGGGGGGAGAGTGAGAGAGAGAGAGGAGTGGGACTGGGTGGCAGGTCGCAGGGGCAAAAGCAAGCCCAGAGCGATCCGAGGACCAAAGACCCTATAGTGAGCTATAGGATCTTGCTGAGGACTGCCAAAAGCTTCCGTCAGCGTTACAGAGGATCGGGCCGTGGACACGGACACGGAGAGGAGGTCGAGGAGAGAGGGAGGGAGGAGAGGGGAGGAGGTGAGAAAAGGAGGGGGGGGGGGAGCCAGGTGAGTGAGTGGGCTGCGAAAAGTGTAGAGAGCCAGCACTGGCTTGACTCTCTGGAAACCGGCAGATGAGTGAGCGGGTGGGTGGGCGGGGATGGGAGGAGCGTGGCTTCACAAGCTGCAAGTGCAGCGAGCAAACTTCTTCAGCGTGTGGGCGCCTCTGACCTCGCGATCTACAGAACAAAGATCTTATAGCTGAGCTGTAGGATCTTTGCTGCAGAACTTTCTCAAATTTTCTGCGACTTTTGAAGAACGGGGGGGGTGGGTTGGCTAACGTACCTCGTGAAAAACTGCGCATGCGCGTTGACGGCATGCTACATTAATCCAGAGCGGCGGGGGGAGGGCAGGGTCACTAGGAAAGGCATTGTGAGGTCAGCAGCTGGGCAACCTTAATCTATATTACTAAAAGTAAGATCTTGACTGCTTTTGACTCACTGCGATGTGATTTCCGAGAGAACGCATCATTTTTGGCCACCTCGCTCAGAGCCCCCCTCCGCCGGACTGGACCAGAGGATTTTTTCCATGGATGAAAAATCAGAGAGATATTAATGTTTTAAAAAATGTCGCCATTCCCTCTGTTGCCCCTGCTGGTGGAAGGGGGAAGGACTATAAAACCCAGAAGTGGTGTGCCTCACTGCAAGTCTCTGCAAGATGGAGGAAGCGAGAGGATCATGTCTCTCTGAATAAAACTGAACACATATCTACTCAGCTGTGAGTGCCCTTAATGTGGGTTGAAAATGGAAATATGGTTGCTTTGAAATGCTGCACTGCAAAAAAAATGGCTGTTGTTGGTGGTGGTAACTGCTTTTAAAAGGCTGCACTGCAAAAAAATGGCTGTTGTTGGTGGTGGTAACTGCTTTTAAAAGGCTGTTGTTGGTGGTGGTAACTGCTTTGAAAGGCTGCACTGCAAAAAATGTGGCTGTTGGTGGTGGTAATTGCTTTGAAAGGCTGCACTGCAAAAAAAATGCCTGTTGGTGGTGGTAACTGCTTGAAAGGCTGTGCTGCAAAAAAAAATGACTGTTGGTGGTGGTAACTGCATTGAAAGACTGCACTGCAACAAAAGGCTTGCACTGCAAATAAAAATGGCTGTTTTTGTTGGTGGTAACTGCTTTGAAAGGCTGCACTGCAAAAAATGTGGCTGTTGGTGGTGGTAATTGCTTTGAAAGGCTGCACTGCAAAAAAAATGCCTGTTGGTGGTGGTAACTGCTTGAAAGGCTGTGCTGCAAAAAAAAATGACTGTTGGTGGTGGTAACTGCATTGAAAGACTGCACTGCAACAAAAGGCTTGCACTGCAAATAAAAATGGCTGTTTTTGTTGGTGGTAACTGCTTTGAAAGGCTGCACTGCAAAAAATGTGGCTGTTGGTGGTGGTAATTGCTTTGAAAGGCTGCACTGCAAAAAAAATGCCTGTTGGTGGTGGTAACTGCTTGAAAGGCTGTGCTGCAAAAAAAAATGACTGTTGGTGGTGGTAACTGCATTGAAAGACTGCACTGCAACAAAAGGCTTGCACTGCAAATAAAAATGGCTGTTTTTGTTGGTGGTAACTGCTTTGAAAGGCTGCACTGCAAAAAATGTGGCTGTTGGTGGTGGTAATTGCTTTGAAAGGCTGCACTGCAAAAAAAATGCCTGTTGGTGGTGGTAACTGCTTGAAAGGCTGTGCTGCAAAAAAAAAAGACTGTTGGTGGTGGTAACTGCATTGAAAGACTGCACTGCAACAAAAGGCTTGCACTGCAAATAAAAATGGCTGTTTTTGTTGGTGGTAACAGCTTTGAAAGGCTGCAATGCAAAAAAAAGGCTGTTGTTGGTAGTGGTAACTGCTTTGAAAGGCTGCACTGCAAAAAAAATCGCTGTTGGTGATGGTGGTAACTGCTTTGAAAGGTTGCACTGCAAACAAAATGGCTGTTGTTGGTGGTGGTAACTGCTTTGAAAGGCTGCACTGCAGCAAAATGGCTGTTTTTGTTGGTGGTTAACTGCTTCGAAAGGCTGGCTCAGTATTTGCAAGATGGGGAGGGAGAGGTCACGACTGTCTAAGCTGTGAATCAACTGAAAACACTGAATGTCTACTGTGGTGTGAGTGTGGTGTTTATGTGGCGTTTTGTGTGGTTTTACAGTGGTTTTATGGTGGTTCCACCCTGCTTGAAATGGTATGAAACTGCATTTGAATGTGGTGGCCGTTCATCCTGCTTGAAATGGTGTGAAACTGCCCTTCAATTTGGTTGTTTTGTACCCTGCTTGAAGTGGTATGAAACTGCACTTGAATTTGGTGGCCTTGCACCCTGCTTGAAATGGCATGAAACAGCACTAGCGTTTGGTGGCCTTGCACCCTGCTTGAATTGGTATGAAACTGCACTTCAATTTGGTTGTTTTGCACCTTGCTTGAAGTGGTATTAAACATCACTTGAATTTGGTGGCCTTGCACCCTGCTTGAAATGGCATGAAACAGCACTAGCATTTGGTGCCCTTGCACCCTGCTTGAATTGACATGAAACTGCACTTGAATTTGGTGGACTTGCACCCTGCTTGAAGTGGCATGAAACTGCACTTGAATTTAGTGGCCTTGCACCCTGCTTGAAATGGCATGAAACTGCACTTGAATTTGGTGGCCTTGCACCCTGCTTGAAGTGGCATGAAACTGCACTTGAATTCGGTGGCCTTTTGCAGCCTGCTTGAAGTGGTCGGAAACTGCACTTGCATTTGGTGGCCTTGCACCCTGCTTGAAATGGTAGAAAATTACATTTGAATTTGGTTGCCTTGCACCCTGCTTGAAATGGAATTTCAAGGAATAGCCGTGAGTCAACTGCTAGCCCACCAGCAGTTAGTGAGCTGCCAGGACATCAGGTTTGAGTGACTGAGCTGCCACCCCAAGAATCCATTTAGCCCACAATGTCCATACTAACCAGTCCCTTCAGCCCACAGTACCCATACTAGTGCTCCAGGAAGCCCCCCCCCCACTGGCCACCAATATTGGAATTTGTAGAGAGGTGGAATATTGCGTTTCGGGGACCAGCCCTCCCGTGTGAACATGGGACCCAGTCCCACTTAGTCTAGAATTTTAAACAAATGTCAGTTTGGTGATAAATTTTAGTAAATATCTCGGGAAATAATTGATCAAATTTATAGAGGATTGGAGTTTTGAAATCATAAGAAAAATTTTTACCAGAAGTAAAATTTTCACTGTTATTGTAACGTCAGCAGCTGGGCAGCGGTCAGATTTTAAAAAAAGGTCAGATTGGTCAACAATTTTAATTAAAAAGTCGGAAAAATAATGTACCAAATGTACAGAGGAGTAGATTTCTAAAATCACAAGGAAAATCTCTACTAAAATATGTAAACATTTTCCCGTTTTGGTGTCTGGTTTTCGAGGAGATACGTTTCACAGGCAAAATGACACACACACACACACACACACACACACACACACACACACACACACACACACACACACACACACACACACACACACACACACACACACACACACACACACACATTTTAAAATGATAGATAGATATATTAATTCTTCAACAATCTGAATCTCATTTGCCTTTGTGTTGACCATAAAGATCAGTCTGAGGCTTAGTCTGAGATTAAGTCATTGAATAGAATAGAATAGAATAGTTTCTTTATTGTCATTGTAACATGAACCATGTACAACAAAATTTAAAAATGTCAGCCAGTCAGTGCACCATTCAAACATTTCTAAAAGCTAACGATACATACAAGGTAAAATATTTAAAAAAAAGATAAACAACTACAATAAATATGAAAATAGCACACATAAACACCCCACCCTACATCCTTCTGTCAATTTCACAGTGTACCAACCACAGTCCCTTAGTCCCTGCGTTCCTTGGCGGCTACATTTAGTGACTTTATAGCAGTGGGGTAATAACTTTTTCAGTCTGTTTGTCCTTGTCCTTGTAGATCTGTACCGTCTGCCTGACGGTAACAGTTCAAACAGGGAGTGTCCGGGGTGGGAAATGTCCTTTATAATATTCTGGGATTTTTTGATGCAGCGGGAACTGTGTAAGTCCTCCAAGGTAAGGAGAAGGCAGCCTACAATCCTCTGGGCATTGTCAATGGCCCTCTGGAGCACTTTCCTCTGAGCCGCTGTGCAGCTGGTGTACCACACGCATACACAGTATGTTAGGATGCTTTCAATGGAGCACCGAGAAAAGGACAGCAGCAGTCTCTGAGTGATGTTATTCTTCCTGAGCACCCTCAGGAAGTGCAGTCTCTGCTGGACCTTTTTCAGCAGCGCAGAGGTGTTCACGCGCCACGTCAGGTCCTCCTAAATATGGATTCCCAGGAAGCGGAAATCCGCCACCCTCTCCACACAGTCCCCTCTGATGATTAGTGGTACCATGTCCGTTTTGTTCTTCCTGAAGTCTATTATTATCTCCTTGGTCTTTAAGGTGTTGAGGAGCAGGTTATTTTCTCCACACCACACTGTCAGCTGTTGGCAATGGTATTACTGTTGCTGACAATTGTGTGTGATGAACCTATCTATGATCACTATTCTGCTTAAGCAAGGAGCATTGAAATTGGCCACTTCATTTCATCAGGAAGCACGAGCCATCAGCATTTACTGTCATTTTGTAAATTTTGATAAAGATGTGAAATAAATTGTTCAAAATTAGCAGGAGAAAAACATTGAGTGCTTTTTGAAATTAGATAAATAAGGCTATTTTCTATAATGTACACATCTGGTTAATGAAGGCTGTAAATTAGATACCCCCTCATAAAGAAGTTACTGTGACTGTTGACATTGTCCCCACTAATCAGATACTTGGACTTAATAGTGATATCCACAATGTCATTATTGTGATGTAAGTAGCTGCATGTTAGTATGGGTGATGTGAGTAAGGCATATTTAATTTTCATCTTGACTTTACAAATAGCACTGTCTGCTGGCTGTTTTAAGGAAGCAAAATTTATTTCCCTAGTTATCATTGACAAGGCCGTATTGTGAAGGTAAATAACATTTTGCAAGAATTGTTTATTAAAGAAAATGCAATTTGAATTATTTGTTAATATCTGAATTTCAATAAATGACCAAGGCTCAGGAGGAACTCACAAGATTGCGAAGAGATGCAATGAAGTCACCGAGAACTCAGAAAAACAGTTTGACAGCACAAGATATTCTGCGCCGCTTGGAATGTGAGCGTGATGAAGCTGTTGCAGACTTGAGGAGAATGACCACAGAACGTGACAGTCTGAGAGAACGATTAAAGGTGAAGAAGTGCGCAACTTAGACGTGAAAGTAAAGCAGTCAGACAAATGTTATTATTTAAATAATTAGATAATCACATTAACAGATTCATAACTCTGTTTATTCAGCAATTCATTCAGGCTTCAGGTTCCTGTACGTTCTACCTGATAGCAGCGGAGAGATGAGTGTGGGTCCTTGATGATGTTGGCAGCCTTTTTAAGGCAGCGACTGTGATAGATCCCTTTGATGGTGGGAAGGTCAGAGCCGATGATGGACTGGGCAGTGGTCACAACCTTCTGCATTCTTTTCCGCTCCTGGACGCTCAAGTTGCCGAACCAAGCCATGATGCAACCAGTCAGCATGCTCTCTACTGTGCACTTGTAGAAGTTCGAGAGGGTCCTCTTTGACATAATGACTCTCCGTAATCTTCTCTGGAAGGCGCTGATGTGCTTTCTTTATAATTGCATCAGTGTGCTGGGACCAGGAAAGATCTTAGGAAATATACACACCCAGGAATTTGAAGTTCTTACTCTTTCCACCATCATATAACGTGGATATAAACAGGAGTGTGGGTCCCTATCCTACCCCTTCCAAAGTCCACAATCAGTTTGTTGGTTTTGCTGGTGTTGAGAGCCAGGTTATTGTGCTGCCACCATTTGGTCAATCGGTTGATCTCACTTCTATACTCTGACTCGTCACCATCAGTGATTTGTCCCACAACAGTGGTGTCAAAATTTCAAAAAAAAGTGAAATTTACCCTTTAATTTTATGTTAGTTCGTAACTGGGATTTTAAGTGGCAGGCTTATCATTTAACTCTATACGTCTTCTATAAGACTCCAATAAGCAAATAAAAATCTTATTTACTTGTATTTTAATAAAGTTTGATCATTTTGGGTAAGTAAAATGATCATTGCAGATCACATTACTTTTAAACTACAGTCATGGATTTCATTCTTAAATAATTTGTGTTATTGGTAATTGCTTCCTGTAATTGCTTCAGTTTAGATTGGTATTGTCACATAAAACGTGTCTGTATTTTACATAAATTGCATTGCATTTAATTTAAGAAGGAGACATTTACTGAGTTTGATGTTTTCATATCCTATTTAAAGCAAAGTGAATTATAATAAAACCGCAGTTTATTTAAATTTTCAATGGACTTTCCTTTAACAACATTGGATAAATTAGGGAAAATTCATGTTTGGCATTTGTAATAAATTAGTGACAGTAAAATGGAAGCCTATTTTTGTATCTCTAAATGCAAGCCACTGTAAATCTGGATGGCAAATTTCTACTAAATAATATTTTCTTCAAACAAGTTTCTTCTTCCAATCAAATTATTAATTTAGGTGACTGCATTGAATGATGATGCAAACATTTTATTAAAATATTTTTATGCTTTGAATGTGGGTGTATGGTTGTTGGCAAAGTCATCATTTGGCCATGTTCTTGAATTGCTGGCATCAGGAATATACTGCTGAATATCTTGCAAGGGCTCTTAAGAGGTTGTTAAAAGTCAATCACGTTGGTGTGGACTAGAGTTGCATATAGGGCAAGCTGGGTAAAAAATACTGGTTCCCTTACTTAAAAGTCCTAAAGAAACATGAAATAAAACAGAAATTGGTGGATAAACTCAATAGGATCAGGCAGCATCAGTAGTAGGCAAACAGTTAATGTTTCTGGTTACTCGTTATGCTTCTGTAATAGTGTGACAGGTTTATTGTCAAAGATACCATCTTTTAAATTACGAGAAAATTGATCTATGATTTTATCAAATTGGAAATTCTATTTAGACACAGGATTAGGATATACAAGTAGATTTCAGGATTGATATGTGTTGCTATTACTTTGTAAGGCTCAAATCCCAGGTTACTGGCAGTTATGTTGCAAGGAGATACTTGACATGCACTGCTCTATTAGAGAGGGTTGATTTGGCAACAGTCACAGGCAACAAGTATCCTCACTGGTAACTTTTATGATATATAAATCTATTATGTCTGCCTTATTATTTCCCAGCTTTTTGTGGAAAAAAAATACCGTTCTCTACTCTATCATGACGCACCTGTTCTGCAGGAAATTTAAGAGAAGAGTTTTCTAAAACTTGACTGAGTAACACAAAAATACAGTAAATAATTAATATGTTGTACCTTCAGTCTGAGCTTTCACCTTGATAATGATTTAATGTCTCAATAATATAGTTTAATTACCTGTTGCAAATTCCATTTTGCTGTTGGCTTATCACCAAATGGAAGATGATGAATGCTTAGCACTACTTTAACAGTAGCATTAATCTGGATAAAATAAATAAGATGAGATATCTCTCATCTGGTTGCAAAAATCTTCAGTTGGGGGCATTAACATTTGTCTGATACTATATGACACACTCCTGACTGACATCCACTACAAACCAACTGACTCCCACAGCTACCTGGACTACTCTTCCTCCCACCCTGCTTCCTGTAAGGACTCCATCCCCTATTCCCAATTCCTCCGACTACGCCGCATCTGCTCCCAGGATGACTTGTTCCACACCAGGTCATCGCAAATGTCCTCGTTCTTCAGAGAACGGGGTTTCCCCTCCCCCACTATCGATGAGGCTCGCACCAGGGTCTCCTCCATACCCCGCAACACTGCCCTCTCTCCCCATTCCCCCACTCACAACAAGGGCCGAGTCCCCCTGGTCCTCACCTTTCACCCCACCAGCCAGCGCATACAACAGATAGTCCTCCGCCAGTTTCGCCACCTCCAACGTGACCCCTCCACTCGCCACATCTTCCCATCTCCCCCCCTGTCTGCCTTCCGCAAAGACCGCTCCCTCCGCAACTCCCTCGTCAATTCTTCCCTTCCCTCCCGCTCCACTCCTTCCCCGGGCACTTTCCCTTGCAACCGCAAGAGATGCTACACTTGTCCCTTCACCTCCCCCATCCACTCCTTTCAGGGACCCAAGCAGTCATTCCAAGTCCGACAGAGGTTCACCTGCATCTCCTCCAACCTCGTCTACTGCATCCGTTGCTCCAGATGCCAGCTAATCTACATTGGTGAGACCAAGCGGAGGCTAGGCGATCGTTTCGCCGAACACCTCCGCTCGGTCCGCAATAACCAACCCGACCTCCCGGTGGCTCAGCACTTCAACTCCCCCTCCCACTCCGTATCCGACCTCTCGGTCCTGGGCCTCCTCCATGGCCAGAGTGAACAACACCGCAAGTTTGAGGAACAACATCTCATATTCCGCTTGGGGAGTTTGCATCCTCTGGGCTTAAACATTGAATTTTCTCAATTCTGTTAACCCAGACTGCTCCCTTCCCCCCCCCCCCCCCCCCCCCCACCTCTCCCTCAGCCCTCGGGCCCTGACATTCCTTCTCCATCTCCCCCCCCCCCCCCCAAGTCGCACTAGCTTCTCATTTTCACACCAGAAACAGCTTACAATGGCTTGCTTCCCTTATCACCAATACTTTTTTGCATATCTTTCACTCATTGTTCTTGCTTTATCTCTCCATATCACTGTTTATATCTCTCGTTTCCCTGATCCCTGACCAGTCTGAAGAAGGGTCTCGACCCGAAACGTCGCCTATCTCCTTCGCTCCTTAGATGCTGCTGCACCCGCTGAGTTTCTCCAGCTTTTTGTGTAACCCCCGGTGTTCTGTCATTGCCTTATTGAAAAATATAGTAATGATTAATCTGCATGCAGGTTTTGAATAAATTCTTTATATTCATATATTGAGCATAAAAATATCAGATCTAATATATCAGTACTTATTGGTCTTGATATTACATTAGATTTCCCAGGAGACTGCAATTAATGAGAGAGCGCATCTGGAGCAAAGAATAGAAGACTTGAAGGCTTCTATGCATACAGTAATGTTTATTTTTTTAAGACTATATACCTGTAATTATAAATTGTAAATTTATATAATATTGTGAAGTAAAAATAATTATTACATTTCCTGGACTGTGGGTAAATTATACAAATGAGATAACAGTAATGTATACAGCATCAACCACAAGAGAAATACAATCTAGTTTCTGTGTAAATATTAAAAGTAAAAATAGTTATAAATTGATTTGTCTGAGAACTTCAGGCTCTTTTTTTCATGACATTTGAGTTAGTTGGTCATCATTTTAATGGGAGAGTGTAATAAGATCTATCGTCATGAAATAGTTTCATAGTAAATTTATTTAACATTGTGTTTGTTCACTTGTATTCTATTGCCTACACCTACTTTGATCATCTTTGCCATACTGTCAGTCAGTCTTACTGTAGACCTAATTCTTCTTAGTTGGAAAATGAAAGATTGGAACATCGATCAAGGCTAACTTGTCTCAAAGATAGTGTAACCTCCCTGGAGGAAGAAGTCAAAATATTGGCTAGAAAGTCATCTGACACTGAAGATGAGCTGTGTAGACAGAGAGCAGAAAACAACCAGATCAGGTGAAATTGTTTTTATTGCCAATTTCCTTTCCCTTGTCTCCTCCATCTCTCGAGAGAGCTCATGGACATCTTTGTTATTAAGGTGAGGCTATCCAGTCTGCTGTGTCCCTTTCTTTCCATGTCCACTATCTAAATTTAAACCTAAAAATCACTTTAGTGTTAATCAAAAATTAGCTTCTCTCCTATCTCCTCTCATGTTCAAATAGTTTAATTATCTGTTGCAATTATTCTTTTGAACCTTTCACGTTTAAACTATTTCCACTAAACTGCAGACAATCCATCATTCTTTAGTTTACCTGATATTGTTAGCATTAATGTACTTCTCTTATTCTAATCTATAAACTATAATCCTTATCTATTGTGCATTGCATTTTACAAATCATGTCCAACTTGCTTGTTCATCTTACACTGACTTCCTTGCTTGTATCCCTACAATTAGGTTTTTGCTCCTGCTTCAATGTAAAAATAGATTAGATGAAATATATATTAATTGCACCTAAAGTTAGCTAATCCCCCCATGCCCTTTTGTCTGGGTGGATAAGACCACACTGTGGACTATCCCGTTATCCAGCATTGTCAGATGGACCTCAGTTGGATGTTTGCTCGTTGACTCTCGCTTTTCCCAAATGCAGCCGTGCATTTAGTTTTCATAACACCCATCGGGTGGTTGTTGGTCGGCATGGACTCTGTGGAGCATAGGGACTGTTTCCATGCTGTATCTGTAAAAAGCACCCATCTGCTGGTATTTGTTTAATGTAACCTTTCTTTTATTAGAAATAATGATGACATTTCCCATTTTTTCCTGCTGATCAATAGATCAGACTGGTGTTAGACTTAGAAGGTTGAATACTTCATTTGAATGGAGATATTCTGTTTTCAAGACAAACTGTGAATGTTGACAAGGACTTCCGTGTTCCCACCTGTGAGGAAAAACCCACAGCTGGGTTCAACAATTTTTAATTCTAAGCTTTCTAATCGCCTTGGGTACTAAGAATTTGGCGAGTTCAGTAATTTCTTAAGTCGCAGACGATCTGCACAGATTAATACTTGCAATGGTGCAAGCAAAACGCTGACCTCCTGTCCAGTCTGTGTAGAGTTAGCACATTCTCCCCATAATTGCTTATGTTTTCCACAGGTACTCCAGTCCCGTAAACCCCCACACCCCGAAGATGTATTGGTTGGTTAATTGGCCACTGTAAATTACCATTCGTGTAGTTAGCAGGTAGAGGATGTTGATGGGCATGTGAGAGTGAATAGACTCAGGGAAATAAATAGGAGAATAAGACTGATGGAATTCAATGAGCTGACTGGCTGCCTTCGATGTTATAAGAATATATGAGAAAAGGGCATGCCAATAGGGAGAGGTAATGAACATTCAGGATGGATCTAGAGAAGGTATAAAAGATAACAACAACAATTTGGCCCTTACCTGCTGTGTAAGAAAGTATAAGCAGTAGTCATGATCGGTAGACATACACACCACAAGAGTGGAATTGGAAATTAAGATAAGGTGCTATTCTTTGAGCTTCAATGGAACAGCCTGGAAGGCTGAGGTTAGAGGCCAGAGTAAAACTCGATTGGTGAATTGAAGGGCAAGCAGGCTTTCGATTATACCAATAGTCTGAAAAAAAGGTGCCATTATAGACATAACCCAACAAATCTATCTGTATATGTAGGGCTTTTCAGAGAGCAGTGAGAAGTAAATTTCTCTTATTAATTGAGATTAATTAGAAAAATTATGGTGTAATTAATTCCATCCAAGATTCAGTTGTGGAAATATATACAACCCATTTTAAATTCATCCAACATGAGAGAAAAAAAAAGTTTGCTCTTTGCATACGACCTTCTCATGTAATACAGGAATTTTTTAACATTGTTGCTCAAACTAGAAATCCATCTAAGTAGTGATTACTCTTGGTTAATGTTGCCGTAGTGTCCAATATTCGCCCTGTGTATGTCTTGAGATATTTTGAGTTTGTTTCCTGCCTTTAAATTTAAAATTGTTCAGGTATTTCCTTTCTATACTAATTTCTTTAATATCACTACTCAGTTCTTTTCATCTTCCCGGTTGCAAATGTAATTTTGACAGTATTAATGCCAATCTTGCTATACTTTTCTGCTTCAAATGTAATAACTCAATTGCTAACTTACCACATAATACAGACAATTTAACAGTCAATTTGACTGAGTATTAACATCAGGTTGATAATTCTTCAGATATTAATTTAAATGTATGCAATATTTTTAAAAGGAGAATCTAGATAGCTTTGAAATTACTCAAATATTGTAGGATAGTAAATCAGCATTGTCCTGATGCTTTCAACAACGATTATATCATTGTGCAATGTATTGTTGCAGGTTATTAATGGACCAGTCAGAAGACACTCTTGCTGAAACCCAGAGACGCCTTTCATTAAAAACTACCGATTTACAACTTGCACAGGATAAAAATGTCCGCCAATGCGAAAAGATAGGTATGCCAAATATTCCGATATTGTTAAAGCAAAATAATTTAACAGTTGAGATTACATCGTTTTGAGCCTTTCTTATGTTTGAATAGAAAAATGTAGGACAAAAAACTATCTGACTTATCATTGTGCATCTTTCGCTCTCCAGTCTGATGGTGCAACTGTTAGTGCATCCTTCTGCTGAATTTTAGGTACAGAGGTGTTTACTATCCATTACACTGATTAAGCAATCATTATCCCTAATATGAGTTTTGGCATTGAAGGTCATCAGGCCCTGTGGGGAGCACAACAGAAGAGCCTATTTCTCAATGGAGTTTGTGGAATCAGGTGCACTTGAGGCTGTAGGGGTAGCTGATGTCATTCCATTGTGCTTCTCTTCGGGAAGGAATTTATTGTTGCCGGTGAATCCACCCAACTTTGGCTAAAGTCAATGCCAAATTAGGGACTTAAATGTGTACACAAGAATCAATGATAGTATATGAGGAGAGGTGGCTGAGATTGATTCGGAGTATGAATGGAAAGAAAGACGGTGATAGTCAATGGTCAAACTTTCAAAGTATCAAGATGTTATTGTATACACGTTGCTGTGCAACAATATACAGGTACAGCAAAGCAGGTAAAAGGGCAAACTGTATGTAAATCTTTATTCTGAGATTTAAATGCAGGAATAAGGAAGTCTTATTGTAACTGCACAGCGCCTTGGTGAAACTGAAACATTGTGTACAGCTTTTATAATTTCATCTATGGATGTACTTGCTATAGAGCAATGTTTCCCAAAGGGGTAGGAGTACCCCCAGTGGTACGGGAAAGGTCTTCAGGGGGTACGCGGCAATTTTCAGCTATGTACTAGATTCGTTATTGGAAAACAATACTGTGGTTACAAATTATTTTATACATACATATTTGCAAATAAATTATATATCTTGTATGAATTCTCCTACTCAAGTTGTGATAGCTGCTACATTTGGGTAGTTTGCAGACTCCCGTGCAAATTATTTAAATCGACTTTTACAATGAAATATGATTGTTTTTAACGAGAGGTACAAGATGCTTAGGGAAATTTACGAAGGAGTACACGGGTATCAAGACATTGGGAATCATTGCTATAGAGGGAGAACAACGAAGATTCACTAGACTAGTTCCAGGGCTAGACAGGCTCACAGGAAAGCTGATTTCCCTGGTTGGGGGGAGCCTTGAAGACACACTTTCTGAATGGAAGGGGGTGGAGCAGGCATTTGCAGCAGAAATGAGGAAATATTACTTTACTGAGAGGATAATGAACCTTTGAATTTCACTACCTGAAGTCCAGTGCAGCCATGGTCATTGGATGTCATCAAAATGCAGATTGATATATTTTTGGGCATATGGGGAATCTCAGATTATGGGGGTAATGTTGGAAAATGGTTATAAGAACTACCATGACTTTGATGAATGAAGGTAGCAAGCTTGAAGGGCTGGAAAAGGTCTACTCCTGACTCCTATTTCTTGTGTTCTTCTGCACTTTGTTTCAATTGATTCATCGACAAGTCATAATGGTTTTCCAGTTATAGATGGTGGCATTCCTAGGTCTTAATGACTTAAATATTAAGTGCAGCAAAATTGTGTCTATAGTACATCTCATATGTACTCTTAATAAAATATATTTAATTAACAATTGCCACAGAGTCTAAAGATATATTTGATTATCTGTCATGACAATTTAAAGTTATTTAGATAGATAGATCTGTAGCATACGAAATAAGGTTAAAAATCTCATCCCAATAGATGATCTGAGTAGGCAGGTTGCTTCGCTTCAAGAAGAAGTTAGCGCAGTTCGATCCAATATCTATGAACTTGATAAACAAAAGAACAGTTTGCAAGAACTTGTCGATGAAAAGACTGAAGCAATTGCTTCTCTGGAAGAAAACCTTCATCAAAAAGTAAGTGATTTTAAAAGAGCACAAAACTATTCCATTATGCTAATCTGGCTACAGCCTTGGTTTAAGAAAGAACTGCAGATGCTGCAAAAATCGAAGGTAGACAAAAATGCTGCAAGAACTCAGCGGGTGAGGCAGCATCTATGGAGAGAAGGAATAGGCGACGTTCGTGAAAGGAAGGAAGGAATAAAAGAAAGGAAGAGGCGGAGACAGTAGGCTTGTTGGAGAGGTGGCAAGGGGGATGCGAAGTAGGGAGAAAGCAAGGACTCTCTGAAATTAGAGAAGTCATTGTTCAAACCACTGGGGTGTAAACTACCTAAGCGAAATACGAGGTGCTGTTCCTCTAATTTGAGCTGGGCCTCACTCTGGTAATGGAGGAGGTAAAGCGACAAGTGCAGCATTTCCTGCGGTTGCAAGGGAAAGTACCCGGGGAGAGGTGGTTTGGGTGGGAAGGGACGAATTGACTAGGGAGTTACGGAGGGAATGGCCTCTGCGGAAAGCCGAAAGGGCAGGAGATGGAAAGATGTGGCCAGTGGCAGGATCCCGTTGGAGGTTGCGAAAATGTTGGAGGATTATATGTTGTGTGCGACTGCTGATGGGTAGAAGGTACCACCCCCCTCGACTCCATCCAATGACTCCATCAACTTCTCTACATTGGCGAGACCAAGCAGGCTCGGCGATCGCTTCGCCCAACATCTCCGCTCAGTTCCCACTCACCAACCCGATCTCCCGGTGGCTGAGCACTTCAACTTCCCCTCCCATTTCGAATCTGACCTTTCTGACCTTTCTGTCCTTGGCCTCCTCCAATGCCAGAGTAAGGCCCAGCGCAAATTGGAGGAACAGCACCTCATATTTCGCTTCGGTAGTTTTGCACCCCAGCGGTATGAAAATTGACCTCTACTTTCAGATAGTCCTTGCTTTCTCCCTCCTTCCCCTCCCCCTTCCCAGCTCTCCCACAAGCCTACTGTCTCCGCCTCTTCCCTTCCTTTTCCCGCCCCCCCCCCCCAGGACATCCGCCTATTCCTTCTCTCCATAGATGCTGCCTCACCCACTGAGTTCCTCCAGCATTTTTGTCTACCTTGGTTACAACCTTTGATATTTTCTAAAGGCGGCAATTGTTTTTTAAAAAAGTGATACAGAATCTGCTATGATTGTAACTGTCTAATTTATTCTAACATAATGAAGATAAATCTAAAGCAAATACAGGATAATCTTATTCAAAGAATAAATGAGGAAACTCCTATTGATGCTGCATAATGATGGTTCTGTTTTGATAGATTGCTCATTGAGTTGCGAGCAAGATTTGCATTCATTATGTTTCCTACTGAGCTTATTGTTGGGGGAAATCAACTTCTGGCAGAAGTTTTATTTTCTAGTAGAGTTTTTTTTTAAATTACTAAGCTTACAAGGGGCTGTGTAAATGTCAGCTGAAACTTTGATAGAAGAAATTTTAGAAAGCTCAAAATTTAGCTGTTTGTACAGTTGCTGTATATGCCATTTTACCTGCATTTTCTCTTTCCTACCATTTCAGTAAAATATCTTCAAAAACTTATGCCTTTTTAATGTGCGCATCTGAAACCAAATATAGGTTTAATTGAGTATTACTTTTTTCCAAAGAAAAAGAACATTGCAGATAACCAATTGAACATAAGTGAACTGGAGGCAACTGTTGAGTAAGTATTTATTAGATGTTTTCGTAAAATTATGAATTTGAAAGTACATATGGTGCGTGTTTCTATTTCAGGATGTCGTTTTGCATCTGCAAATTTTAATTGCTATCTTCCTTTTTTCATAACCAGGTATTCATAGGTAAAAGGACCAATTGTATATTTCCAAGATTGCTTCTAATACAAGATTAGTTGGGATTGTATAGTGGATTTATTAGTGGCATCAAAGGTTAAGTGGAGAAGAGAGAATGGGGTTGAGAGGGAAAATAGATCAATCGTGATTGAATGGTGGAGCAGATGCGATGAGCCGGGTGGTCTAATTCTGTTCCAACGTCATGGTTTTATGGTCTAGAGGCTTTGAGAGTCAAAGGCAAGCTTAATGAATGGCTGAGAACATGGCAGAGGGAATACAATGAGAAAAAATGTGATCCACTTCAGTTCAGAAACATAAGAGCAGTATATGATTTAAATAGTGCCAGATTGTGAAATGTTAATGTTCAATGGTGTTCTTGCAAATGCCACTGAAAACTCAGCAATTCGGAAGGTAAAAGGTTTGTTGTGATTTATTATGTGAGGGTTTGGGAGCAGAACAAAAGATGCCTTACTGCAATTGTATTGGAAACTCGTGTGACCTGGTGTATTGTATTCAGTTTGGTTTCCTCATTTGAAAAGGACATAATTACAATAGAAGTACAACTTCTCTAATCAAGAACTGGGGGATAAGGTATTTCAGAAGTTCTATCAGTCTCGTACTGAAGTTGTGGTGGGTATGAATATAATTTCAGAATCACTGATACTTTGTCCAGGTAATCACGCTATTTTAGTCTTGCATATTGAGAGGATCCTGCTTCTAAATGATGCCAGGAATCAAAATATTTCAAGTACACTAACCACACAACTAGTGCCATACACTGAGCAGAATAGTGTCACGATCTTCTTCTTCTTGCGAATAAACCATAAACCAAAGGAATAGTTAGATCTCAAGTCGGGTGTTGAGCAGCCAGGTTGTTGTCTCTGCTTCACGATATTAATGTCACGTGTCATGATGGTATGAACCATAGTTTTAGCGAATTTAGCTCTGAATTAATTTGCAAATGTTCTGACTCCATAGCCAGTTGAATGAGTCCATCAACAATAAAGAAACTGACATTTCCAATCTTCAGCGGCAATACGAATCCATCAACGCTGAACTATCAGAATTAGGCCAGTTAAGAGAAAATGCTGTTCGTGAAAATAACCACCTGCATGAACAGCTGTCAAAACTAAAATATGACAATCAGGTAAGAAAAGGAGACATGTTTTAGACATTGTAAAAGTACTTCATTTAGTGCAATTTCTGCAAAGTTCCTGAGCACTTATCTGGTTATAAGTATCAGCAGGTGAGGTAGCATTTCTTGAGAAGATATGTAGGTGATATTTTTGGGTCGGGATTCCTCTTCAATCATATTCAATTCAAATTGAAGAGTCCCAACCCGAAACGTCAGCTATCCATTTTCTCCACATACCCGCTAAGGTACTCCAGCTTTTTTGTATATTTCGTTGGTAAACCAGCATCTGCAGTTTCTTGTTTCTACTTATCTGGTTGTGCCTAGGCAGAGAGAGTAGAGCTGGGAGCTGTGGGTTGAGGTCATCATGCTCTGCACCAGAGGAAAGCTTTGTTTGACAAGTGTGCGTATTATGAATTTGGCATGTGCAAAATGCAATGTATAATAGGGAAATTATCAACACCCAGATCACAGCTCCATTGTGTAATTTCATTGCACAATTATGTAATCAAATCAATACTGTATAAATGGGTTTCTTCTCAGTTTTCAAATTTTACATTCTATCTATCTATCTATCTATCTATCTATCTATCTATCTATCTATCTATCTATCTATCTATCTATCTATCTATCTATCTATCTATCTATCTATTTTTAAAACTGTGTGTATGTGGGTGTATGTCACATTCCATTTTTTTTCAGATAACATTTTTGGCCCTTGATTCCATGGACCACCAAAACCAGACGCTCAAACTCCATGATTTTTTCCATTTCGCTAGCAATTTCGCTTTTACATTCACGGATTTACTGCTCATTACATTTAGACATTTTTATGTACACATTTTAAAATAAAATCCTCCCCCCCCCCCCACACTCACTCATTTTAAAATCGAAACGGGACCTCACGAGCTGCTTACGTCACAATCCCACATGCCAACCAATCCCAAGCCGCTTCTCTCTCTTCATTTGGCAGCCCGATTGAGGGAGAGGAGGGAGTAGGGAGGGAGAGGGGGGAATGGGGGAGGTGAGGAGGGAGAGTGTGGGACTAGAGGGAGAGGAGCGGGGGTGATAGGGAGTGGGGAATAGATGGACTGCCGCCACCCCTCTCCCCTTCCCTCCCCACTCTTTCCCCTCTCTCCCCTACCCCATCTCCTCCTCCCTCCCCACTCTTCCCCCTCTCTCCCCCTACCCCTCTCACCCTCTCTCCCCTACCCCATCTCCTCCTCCCCACTCTTCCCCCTCTATCCCCTACCCATCCCCTCCCCACCCTCCCTCCCTCTAGACATGCCTGCGAGTTGGGGGCTATGCGTCAGTGGCTAGGGTAAAATAATCTAATTAATAATATTAATATAATATCAAGCGGGTACTTAGTGTGGGGGTGGTTAGTGTGTGTGATGCCGCATGCCCCCCCCGCAAACGCACGTTGGGGGAACAGACCCAATGGGTCTGCACTTGGTTTAGTATATACTTTTAAAACTGTGTGTGTGTGTGTGTGTGTGTGTTTGTTGGTGCATGTCAGTTTTGGCCTTTGATTTCATGGTTCACCAATACCACACGCTCAAACTCTGAGAAATTTTCCATTTTGCTAGACATTACACTTACATTCACGGATCCACTCCTCATTACATTTGGACATTTTTAAATGTCCCCCCATCCTCATCCCCCTCTCTCCCCCTCCCCTTCCCTCCCGTCCTCACTCTCTCCCACCTCCCCCCCTCTCCCCTCTCTCTCCCCTCTCTCTCCCCTCCCTCTCCCCTCCCTCTCCCCTCCCTCTCCCCTCCCTCTCCCCCTCCTCCCCTCCCCCTCTCTCCTCCCCCTCCCCCATCTCACCTCACCCATCTCTCCTCACCCATCTCTCCTCACCCATCTCTCCTCACCCCTCTCTCCCCTCTCCCCCCTCTCACCCCATTCCCTATTCTCCTCACCCCTCTCTCCTCACCCCTCTCTCCTCAACCATCTCCCCATCTCTCCCTCCTCCACTCCCTCCCCCTCCTCCTCCCTCCCCCTCCATTCCCCCTATCCCTCTCTCCCCCTTCCCCATCCCCTCTCTCCACCCCTTCCCCACCACTCTCACAGCCCCTCCCCCACCTCTCCCACCCCCTACCCCAGTCTCCCCTTCCCCCTCCCCGCTCTCTACCCCCTCCCATCCCCCACTCTCTTCCTTCCCCCTCCCCTCCCCAATCTCTCCCCCATCTCCACCCTTCCTCCTGCCCCTCTCTCCCCCATCTCCTCCTTCCTCCTTCCCCCTCTCCTCCCCCTCTCTCCTCACCCCTGTCTCCCCCCTCTCCTTACCCTTCTCCCCCTCTCCATCTCCCCCTCTCCTCACCCCTCTCCCCCTCCTCCCTCCCCCTCCTCCCTCCCCTCCCCCCCTCTCCCCCTCCTTCCTCCCTGCCCCTTCCTCCTCCCTCCCCTTCTCTCTGCCCCTCCCCACTCTACTCCCCCTCCCCCTCCCCACCCCCTCTCCCCTCCCCCCTCTCCCCTTCCCCTCCCCACTCTCCTCCCCCTCCCCCTCCCCACCCCCTCTCCCCAGCCCCCCTTCTCCCCTTCCCCCCCCCACTCTCCTCCCCCTCCCAACCCCCTCTCTCCCTCCCCTTCCCCTCCCCACTCCCCCCTCTCCATCTCCCCCTCTGCTCCTCCCTCCCTCCCTCTCCCGTCTCTATGCCCCACCTATCTCCCCTCCTCCACCATCCTTCTCCCCTCCTCCAACCGCCGACTACCCCTCTACCCCCACCAACCCCCCTCCCATCCCTCCAACCCCCCTCCCACCCTCACCTCCTCTCCAGTCCTCCAACCCCCTCCCTCCTCCT
Source organism: Raja brachyura (assembly GCA_963514005.1). The sequence goes on along the minus strand of OY740786.1, from coordinate 17,500,707 downwards.
CCAATCCCTCTCCCCCCTCCCTCTTCCCCCTCCCTTTCCCCCCTCCCTTTCCCCCCCTCCCTTTCCCCCCTCCCTTTCCCCCCCTCCCTTTCCCCCCCTCCCTTTCCCCCCCTCCCTTTCCCCCCCTCCCTTTCCCCCCCTCCCTTTCCCCCCCTCCCTTTCCCCCCCTCCCTTTCCCCCCCTCCCTTTCCCCCCCTCCTTGCCCCCCTCCTTCCCCCCCTCCTTCCCCCCCCTCCCTTTCCTCCCCCTCCCTTTCCCCCCCTCCCTTCCCCCCCTCCCTTTCCCCCCCTCCCTTTCCCCCCCTCCCTTTCCCCCCCTCCCTTTCCCCCCCCTCCCTTTCCCCCCCTCCCTTTCCCCCCCTCCCTTTCCCCCCCTCCCTTTCCCCCCTCCCTTTCCCCCCTCCCTTTCCCCCCCTCCCTTTCCCCCCCTCCCTTTCCCCCCCTCCCTTTCCCCCCCTCCCTTCCCCCCCCTCCCTTCCCCCCCCTCCCTTTCCCCCCTCCCTTTCCCCCCCTCCCTTTCCCCCCCTCCCTTTCCCCCCCTCCCTTTCCCCCCCTCCCTTTCCCCCCCTCCCTTTCCCCCCCTCCCTTTCCCCCCTCCCTTTCCCCCCCTCCCTTTCCCCCCCTCCCTTTCCCCCCTCCCTTTCCCCCCCTCCCTTTCCCCCCCTCCCTTTCCCCCCTCCCTTTACCCCCCTCCCTTTACCCCCCTCCCTTTCCCCCCCTCCCTTTCCCCCCCTCCCTTCCCCCCCTCCCTTTCCCCCACTCCCTTTCCCCCCACTCCCCATCTCTCCCCCCTCCTCTCCCTCTACTCTCTTGCCCCCTCCTCCCCTCCCCCTCTCTCTCCTCTTCCCCCTCCCCGCTCTCTACCCCCTCCCCATCCCCCGCTCTCTCCCTTCCCCCCTCTCCCCCCTCCCCAATCTCTCCCCCATCTCCACCCTTCCTCCTGCCCCTCTCCTCCCCTCTCTCCTCACACCTCTCTCCTCACCCCTCTCTGCTCACCCCTCTCTCCCCCCCTCTCCTCACCTCTCTCCCCATCTCCTCCTCCTCCTCTCTCCCCTCCCCCTCTCTCCCCTTGCTCCTTCCTCCCTGCCCCCTCCTCATCCCTCCCCCCTCTCTCTGCCCCTCCCCGCTCTCCTCCCCCTCCTCACCCCCTCTCTCCCTTTCCCCCTCTCCCCCTCCCTTTCCGCTTCCCACTCTCCCTCCCCCTCTCCTCCTCCCTCCCTCCCTCCCCTCTCTCCGCCCCACCCATCTCCCCTCCTCCACCATCCTTCTCCCCTCCTCCAACCCTCGTCTACCCCTCTACCCCCACCAACCCCCCTACCCCCCTCTCCCCACCTCCAACCCCCTCTCTCCTCCTCCAACCCTTCTCCCCCCTCCAACCCCCTCTCCCCTCCCCTCTACCCCCTCCCCCCCTTCTCTTTCCCCCCACTCCCCTTCCTCTCTTTCCCATCATCTCTCCCCCCTCCTCTCTCCCCCCCCCCCCCAGCTGCATGAGTCACAGAGCCATCTCACAATGGATCTCATTGGGACAGGTGCGGGTGATTGGAACCTTCACGTGATCCCACAAACCCAATCAGCCTGGCGTGCACAATCAAAAGGAGCAAGTTGTCATACCCCCCTCCCTATCTACCCCCTCCCTATCTATCCCCTCCCTCTCTGCCGCCCTCCACTCCCCCTCCACCTCCCTCCCATCCTCCCCCCCTCTCCTCTCCTCCTCCCATCCTCCCCCCCTCTCTCCTCCATCCCCTCCTGTTCTCCCCCCCTCCACCTCTCCCCCTCCTCATCTCTCTGCCCCTCCTCTTCTCTCCCCCTCCACCTCTCCCCTCTTCTCTTCCCCTCCAACTCCCGCTCTTCTCTCACCCTCCCCCCTCTACCACACCACTTCCCCCTAACCCTGTCTCCCCCATCACCCTCCCGCTCTCCTCCCCTCCCCCATCCTCATCCCCCTCTCTCCCCCCTCCCCTTCCCTCTCCCCTTCCCCTCCAACTCCCCCTCTCCTCCTCCCTCCCTCCCTCCCCTCTCTCCGCCCCACCCATCTCCCCTCCTCCACCATCCTTCTCCCCCCCTCCAACCCCCGTCTACCCCTCTACCCCCACCAACCCCCCTCTCCCCTCCGCCAACCCCCTCTCTCCTCCTCCAACCCTTCTCCCCCCTCCCTCCCCCTCCCCCTCCCCTCTCCCCCTTCCTCACCCCTCTCTCCTCACCCCTCTACCCCCTCTCCTCCCCCCTCTCTCCTCCCCCCTCTCTCCTCCCCCCTCTCTCCTCCCCCTCCCCCTCCCTCCTCACCCATCTCCTCACCCATCTCACCCCTCTCCTCTCTCCCCCCTCTCTCCCCATTCCCTATTCTCCTCACTCCTCTCCCCTCCTCCACCTCCCACTCCTCCTCCCACCCCCCTCTTTCCCACATCCCTCTCTCCCCTTCCACCCCCCCACCCATCTCTCCTCCCCTCCCCTTCCCCTATCACACTCTCCCCCCTTCCTCATCTCCTCTCTCCACCCCTCCCCTACCACTCTCACATCCCCTCCCCCACCTCCCACCCCCTACCCCTCTCTCCCCTTCCCCCCTCTCCTCCCCTCCCCAATCTCTCCCCCATCTCCACCCTTCCTCCTCCCCCTCTCTTCCCCGTCTCTCCTCCCCCTCATCCTCACACCCTTCTCCTCACCCCTCTCTCCACCCCTCCATCTCCCCCTCTCCTCACCCCTCTCCCCAATCTCCTCCTCCTTCCTCACTCCCCCCCTTCCTATCTCCTCCCTCCTTCCTATCTCCCCCCCTCCTCCTCCCTCCCCCCTTTCTCCGCCCCTCCCCCTCCCCGCTCTCCTCCCCTCCCCTCCCCTCCCCACCCCCTCTCTCCCTTCCCCCCCCTTCCTCCTCCCCCTTCCCCTCTCCACTCTCCCCCCTCTCCATCTCCCCCTCTCCTCCTCACTCCCTCCCTCTATCCGCCCCACCCATCTCCCCTCCACCCTCCTTCTCCCCTCCTACAACCCTCCCACCAATCCCCCTCACCCCCCTCCAATCCCCCTCTACCCTCATCCAACCCCCTCTCCCCTCCAACCGCTCCCCCCCACCAACCCCCTCTCCCCTCCCCTCTACCCCCCTCGCTTTCCCCCACTCCCCCTCCTCCCTCTCCCCTCATCTCTCCCCCTCCGCTCTCCTCATCCTCCTGTCTCCGCTCTACTCTCTTGCCTCCTCTTCCCCTCCCCCCTCTCTCTCCCCCCCTCTCTCTCCCTCTCTCTCTCTCCTACTCTCTCTCCCCCTCTCTCTCCTTTCCCCCTCCTCTCCCCCTCTCCTTTCCCCCTCCTCTGCCCCTCTCCCCTCCCGGCTCCCCCTCCCCCCCGTGTGTATGGCAGGTGGTTAGTGTGCGTGTGAAGCCGCAGACACCCCCCCCCCCCCCCCACCCCCGCAACCGCACGTTGAGGGAACAGACCCAGCGGGTCTGCACTTGGTCTAGTAGAACATAAAACTGTATAGCATAGAAATGGGCCTTTGGCCTATAATGTTTGTGAATGAAGCCTAGTTAAACTGATCTCATCTGCCTGCACATCATCCATCCCTCTATTCCCTGCACTTCCATGTGCTATCTAAAAACCACTTAAATACCGCTATCGTATCTGCCTCCACCACCACCCTTGGCATTGCATTCCAGACCCCAACTATTCCCAGCGTAAATAAAACGTTTCCCGCATATCTCCATTAAACTTTCCCCCTCTTGCCTTATAGCTATGCTCTCTAGTGTTGGATATTTCCGTCCTGGAAAAAAAAGTTATCTCTACCCTATTAATACATCTCATAATTTTATATGCTTCTATTAAGTCTCCCCTCAGTCTCTGATGTTCCAGAGAAAAAATCCAAGTCTATCCAACCTGTCCCTGTAGCTGAAATCCTCTAATCCAGGCAGCATTCTGGTAAACCTCTTTGCACCCTCTCCAAAGCCTCCATGATTTTCCTGTAATGGGGCAACAGGAACTGCACCCAATACTCCAAATACATATGGAATCATACTTCTGTATTTGAATGAATAAAACTGCATTGGAGTTTTATTGTATCTATCTTAAACTTGAACAATGTAACAACAGAATACAACATAGTTGTGTGACTTCAGCATGAGAACCATGAGGGAGCATGGAACCAAATTGTGCCACTAATTGTTTTGCCTCTCCACTATTACTGGTTTACTTTTCACATCATGCACAGAAATCCCAGGATCTTGCATCCTATTAAATAATCCATCTGATAATTTAATTCCTTTCGAAGGTCTTGGTTGCGTGTTCAGGAAAAATACCTGAGGGATAATTTCAATAGCATTAAAAATGATCAAACTTCAAAGAATATAATCACAAGTTGCTGCTCTGTGTCACTTCACTTTAATGTGACATTATTATTATGGTTTTAAATTATTCAGATCACTAACAGCATTTTGGCTTTCCTTGCATTTTGAAGCCAACTCTCCCTGAGGAAGTAAATTGGGCACTCGGGAAATATTCCCAGTCTTTAGCTTATAATATTAAATTCTAATTACTCATTCAACTTCTAAAAAGTATTGGCTGTGGCATAAACAAGTGAATATTGCCAGCTAGGAGTGGCCATTTTACTTTCTAGTGTTGCAACAACAATGTAGAAACACTCCAGTACCTCATGAAGATAAGTAACCAAGAGCCACATTGTGCACAGCAGGTCAGCAGGTGGATTGCCATGAAATCTACTATAATTGGCATCTCAGAAGATACTCTGTCTCTGTTCCAAGAAGAACCAGGACTAGACTGATAAGAATGACCCTGAAATCCATGTTAACTAACCTCAAAAGCAAGATTGAAAGTCCCACCATATTGCAAAGTTCCAGTAGGAAACTCATAACTTAAAGAACAGATAGGTGGAAAGAGTACACGAGATCCAACAAACTCACTGACATCCATAACATGTGTCCATTCTTCGCCAATGGCCCAAACATTGCTGGGAGTCCAAAATAGAGGTGACCTTTTCAATGTTGCTGAGGCCATTATGAAAAAACAACAATACAATAATTAATTGATTCTAAATCAGTTAGTTGCTACTGTGTACTATTTGTCAGTTAGTTTGAAATAAGAAATGTTATAATCTATGCGCACGGGACATTGAGGCAAAAATTGGAGTATTGTGTTCGGTTATGGTCACCCTACATTAGGAAAGATGATATTAAGGTGGAAAAGCAGAAAAGGTTTGTGAGGATGTTGCCAGCATTCAAGGGACTGAGTTATAGGGAGAGATTGGGCAGGCTGGGTATTTATTCCTTGGTGTGTAGGAGACCTCCAGTTTAAATTCCAGTTGGAATATTTTGGAGGACCAAGTAACCAAGAACCAAGAACCTCTCAATTATCTTATAGAGGCATATTTATCTGGCAATAAAATAAAACTGGGAAGGAGGCTCAACCGTGACTGACGAGGGAAGTTAAGGATAGTGTTAAAGCCAAGGAAGAGGTATATAAATTGGCCAGAAGAAGCGGTAAACCAGAGGACTGGGAGAAATTTAGAACGCGACAATTTCGAGAGGATTTGAATTTGGGAGCAAGGAGGTCCTACTGCAGTTGTACAGGGCCCTGGTGAGACCACACCTTGAGTATTATGTGCAAGTCTCCTAGTTTGAGGAAGGACATTATTGCTATTGAGGGAGTGCAGCGTAGGTTCACCCGGTTAATTCCCGGGATGGCCTGATTTACGTATGATTAAAAAATTGGTCGACTGGGCTTGTATTCGCTGGAATTTAGAGGGGTCTTATAGAAACATAAAATTCTTAGAGAATTGGACAGGGCAGATGCAGGAAAAATGTTCCTGATGTTGGGGGAGTCCAGAACCAGGCGTCACAGTTTAATAATAAGGGGTTGGCCATTTAGGACTGTGATGAGGAAAATCTTTTTCACCCAGAGAGTTGTGAATCTGTGGAATTCTCTGCCACAAAAAGCAGTGGGGGCCAATTCATTGGATGTTTTAAAGAGAGTTAGATTTAGCTCTTAGGGCTAAAGGAGTCAAGGGATATGGTGAATAAGCCAGAACAGGATTCTGATTTTGGATGATCAGCCATGATCATATTGAATGGCGGTGCTGGTTCGAAGGGCTGAAGGGCCTACTCCTGCACCTACTTTTTATGTTTCCATGTCTGTTTTTATAACATGATGAGGGGCACACATATGTTGAATACACACAGTCTTTTTCCTGAGACTGTGGAAAAGGGAAATCGAGAACTAAAGCGCACAGCTTTAAAGTGAGAGGGGAAAATCGGAACTTGAAGGACATTTGCACATTGGAAAGAGCTGCCTGAGGAATTGGTTGAGGCAAGTACACTAACAACTTTTCAAAGATACTTAGACCAGGACGTGAATAAAAAAGATTTAGAGAGAAATGGGCCAAATACGACCAAATGAAACTAGCAACTCGCAGCAGATGGGCATCTTGATTGACATGGACAAGTTGGGGTGAAGGACCTGTTTCTATGCTGTGTGACTGACACTATTAGTATAATTCTATGTTCTGGTAAAGGGTAGCTCTGACAGTATTCAAACTGACAAAATATTAAACAGGATGTCCTGTTGCAACTTAACTAGTTTAAGATAAAACTATTATTTTAAATTAATAATTTTAAAAAAGTATTGGAGTAACTAAGCAGGTCAGTCAACATCTCTGGAGAATATGGATAGGTGATGCTTCGAGTCAAGACACTTATTCAGTCTGAAGCTGCATATCCATTTATCTACCATTCCGTCACCTCTCCAACTATCTCCTCCTTTGGCTATTTGAATCTACTTCTCTAAATAGCTTTGGGATATTTTTACATAATAAATGCACCATGAAAATGGTGTTATGAAATTTTAGCAATGTGATAACTGGAGTAAAAAAGTTTTTGTAGTAATCAGGAGCAGAGCAATTGACATAAAATATTGCTTATTTAATATTTTAAACCGTTACAGAAATCGTATAGCCAATTTAAGAATTAAAAATGAGTTTATTCATGGTAAGAAACATTAAAAACTGACTTACAGAATCAAATTTGGTGAAGATCATAATATAATGCTGAGCCAATATCAACTTGTGAAGTAAACCTTGCACACAATTAATGTTTGATGCAGCCACCAAAATGCGGATAGTGTCTGCGTCGACTTTCAGAATCCATTTCATAGTGTATGACTTGATATTACTAGTAAAGTTAGAATGAAATTAGAGATAATCTCTTTGATGTGAAGTACTAAGTTACAAAGTGTAAAGATAAAGGAGAAAGTTCCCCAGAGGACCAAAGAAGGGTGTCAATTTTTTTATCGCGTACAACAATGAATTGTGTCAAAGGTTCAGGCCTAGTGTTTCCACTATTTGTAGATGACACTAAATCAGGAGGTGAAGTAAAGTGTGTACTTGTGAAGAAATGTTATAGGGAAACATACAAGTTAAGTAAATGGGAAGGGCATTTTAATTGTAGTTCTATGTGGTGAAGTTTGAGAATAGTGAATCAAAATATTTTAATGTAAAGAAATGAGAAAGTGAAAAGAAAAATCACAAAGCTACTGCACAGGTACAAAGCAAGATGATATATATATATAGTGCAGTACCAGAGCTGAAGGGCTTAAATTATGATCTCGAGTTACATTAACTCAGCTTGTATGAATGAGCTTAGCAGGCTGAGTGATGATCTAATTGTCAAATTTTGTAAATGATTAAGTAGATACAGAGGA